>JARHVA010005392.1:32500-365000 GCA_037957365.1 Torreya grandis
AACCATTATAGATACTCAAAACCCAAATTTTCATTATTGGGTCTTTATTAGGATTTTAGGAGGATTTTGACTACCTTACCTTCTTAGTAATCATTCATAAAGGATCACCCCTCAAATCCAAAATAATTTACAAGAAATTAAAGATAAGTAAATTACCCAACTTAAATGAAGTTATAAATATTTAACTAAAATGTGTAATTTTATAATGATCATGAGAAACTTCTTCTTGAGTCTATAACACCCCATTATGTTCACATAATTAACCTTACCACCAAAATTCTTTATTTATCCTATAATATATGACTTAAAACTTGTTAAAAATGCTTTAAAAAATCCCTCACATATATTTTAATTATCTAAAGATATTTATCACCTTTTTAAATGATATTTACCCTTCATTAGGCCACTATAAGTCACTTTACATACTAGGCCTTATATTACCAATCAGACTTAACCTATGATCATGCCTTGAAACCTCTTGAAATTTATTCAAAAACTCATCAACATGTCATGTAACCTTATATAATACAAATACCATACCACACTTTATCACATAGATCTAAAATGGCTCAACTCATCATGCTACCAGACCTATGCCATTTCACTAGGTCTTTTAAGTAAAGATTAAGCCTCAAACATAGACCTTGAACCTCATTAGTAATTCCATTTGTTTATTTATGATTTATAATACAAATGAGAAACATTTATCATGCCTTTACTTACCCAAATCACAAATATTTACCATGATTCATGCATACATCTTCTTCATAGAGCTAGACTAGGCTACTCAAGATACTTAGTACTCAGAGTTTGGACACAAACAAGCTAGCTGTCAATGATGTCATTATTAAAACATGATTCTCTAAACATAAAGCTAATATCAATAGAATTATGATATTTATAAAATCAAAACCTTGTATCAATACATTATATAGAATTCAAGGACTTGTTGACCCATGTTCTTACCTTGTATGCTCCTTAGTACATAGAGATCAATTAAGATGTTTCCCTTATATCTTAAACATGGTCTTGATATATCATCAAACCTCCAAAAGAATACCAGGTTGATTTAAATTTTTATCTCAATAGATAGATAAATTTTTTGTGTCACACACCACTTCACTAATCATTAAATCAACTCTATGTTTTTACATGAAGGATATTTAACTTAACTTTGACATCAATTATAACTTTAATGCCTTAATACCAATAATAGGAACATACCTCAATAGTATATATAGTTCAACAAAAGTATTATAATGGATAAAATCTCAATGATACTTCCACATCAAGGGGATTAGTGCCTACTCAAAATAACCTTTCCCAAGATCATGATATTTAACCTTCGTTAGATCAACCTTATGGTCCATATTCTTACACCAAAAAATCTTTTAATCAAGCCTTTATGGTAGGTTTGGTAAATATACCAGTTATGACTCAAGATGGGGTACCAAATAGAGGAGAGTCCAATGGGAAGAGCACTCAAGTGGGGTTTACATTGGATAATTTAAAGAAATATGATTCATGTGATGTCAATTATTAAGGGAAATCAAGCATAGATGAAAGTCTTATAGTTACAAACACAAGGAACGAGAGAAAGGTAGTTGAAGAAGTTCAAGTGGATGCTAATGGTCAATAAATGAATGTTCAAAGATATCAAAGGGTAGGTATGTCTAATATAGTTCCAAATACACAAGTAGCTCAAAGATATAATAATGTTAGAAGTTATTTCATACCACAAAATTCTCAAGGCATAGGTAGTACTATTCCTACTAGTGTACAAGCTAAGGTTAGTGGTTCTTTCACTAACATTGTAGATTAAATGAAGAGGTATCATGTGAATGTATCAATGTGGCATAAATTGGCAATACATGGACAAGTAGACCTACTTAAAGAGTTGTACAAGATCAATTTGGTAACTAAACAACCTATCATCATTAGAGATGATTTGGTTCATAATTATCTTATTTATAGTGGAAGTAGCACTTTTTTCATAACCAAGTAAGTATATGATAAATTGAACTTGAAGTATAAGCCTTGTGCCAAAGCAGTGATATAATTGGATGGGTCAGTTGTTAGGAACATTGGCATAATCATATGTTTGTAAATTATTCTCCATGATTGTCATAATTTAACCATTTATATAGATGTTATATTGGTAGATGTGCCTCATCATTTTATACTTTCTTTGTCAAGAGATTTTAATACTAAGATTGGAGGTTATCTGACTCAAGACTGGTCTTATATGGGATTTAAGACTAGATATGATGCAAAAATGGTAATCAAATTAGAACCTCTCTCTAGCTTTCATGTTGAACTATATGTGCCTTATACTTATAACATGAATTTTAATGTTATTAAGTAAGATTATCACCCTAGTTACAAACAACCTATAACTCTTATTGATGGCATATATATTTTGTATCTTGATGAATGGGGAGCTAAGCAATATGGACTTGAAGAAACAAGACTTGAAACTTACATACATCATGAAGATTGTGATGTAACTATTGAGTGAGATATTGATAGCACTATAGAGAGATTTTCATGGAGATAGTATATTGTACACATGGGTGATGATGTTGAGATCCCAATTATAGCAAAGCATGATAGTCTTAGTGAACATTCATTTCTATTTTCCAAAGAAGATAATGCTCATGAAAATGAACCCCAAGAAGAAGTAGATGATATGTGGAAATAATTCAGTACCATAGTTCTAGAGTTTGAGGAGTTGATCAGGCCTACAACTTTTCAAAAAGAGTAAAGACCTAATGACAAAGTGAATCATGCACCTAATGAGCATAAACAAGAGTGTGAGTTATTTACTAAGAAATAAATAACTGTGGTGAACCAAGAAGTGTTTGTTAGATCTAATGATAGTCTTGATGACTCCAAACATAAGACATGTTATAGTTCAGATGTATTTGAACTTAGGAAAGCTTTGACGATCCCTAATGATTATATTAAAGACTTTCAAATGAATATGTAAGATTGTAAATAAGATACCATCTCAAACAACTTTCTTAGAGAGCTATATAGAGTGTTCTTAATAACTCCAGAGGATAAACTTGATTTTAACAGAAGATCCAAAGATGGTAAGTAACTTGAATATATCCACAAGCAAGTGCTCATTGACAAATATGCCTCATATGATAGATTAGTTGTATGGAGTATCAATGATTCAAAAATCATTATCTTTGACCCTAATTGAATAAATGAATACATTTCTTCACCTCAAGTGTCTTGATTTCTTATACATATTAGAATAGGTGTGTGTTTTCCTTTGAGTTGGTGTGTATTTTCCCTAAGTGTTAATGAGAGCACAAATGTGGGTCTTTGTCTTGTTTTGAGTGTCTGTTTCCCATTTTTGTTTGGTGTCCATTCAAATGATTATCAATGTTAAGTACAATGTATGGGTGACTCCATTACCCAAAGCTAGGAGAAGGCAATTTGAAATTAGCATAGTAGGCATGTTACCCCTAGGAAACTTCCAAAATGTTGACTAAATTTGACCTAAGGCTAAATTTGGCCAATCTCCCCTTAAAAATTCAAAACTTTCATAGGTCTTCTATCTTTGAACATGGTCAACATGGTACTAAGACAAGTCTAGTTACATTTTAAATGTCACATAATATGTTTCATATTTGTCATATTTTTACATGTCTTAATGGCCTTTTTACCACCTTTTGGATCATTTTTATGAATTATACAATTTATTATCATAATAAAAATGCATCGAGAGGTATTATAATGTACCATGTATCAAATAAGTGTCAAGGAATATTTTGAAACTGACATGTTATAGGTTCAACATGGAAATAAGGAGATCACTACAAAAAAAGGATTTTAAACTAGTTGTACAAACTGAATGACACACTTGGCATGTAGGAAGGCTTTAGGAGGGTCCCTTTAGATCCCCACAAGTTAGTCTTAGGTGAAAGAGGCTTAGAGAGTTCTAAAAATGAGAAAAACTAGTCCCTCTCTCTCATCACTCTCTTGGTCAAGTCAAGAAGGTCAATGAATTTACACTTGGTATAAATAGGAGAGTTGAGCTAAGTTCATTTGGGGGATGTTGTGTGATCATAGGATTTTGATAATAGAGAGGAGGTTTTATCAAGTGTTAGTCCATAAAATAATGAAAAGAACACACTAACATGCTAACATCTCTACACCTTGATCTTAGGGGGAGATAAATAAATAAAACCAATATAAAACATAATTAGAATGAAAAATAACAACAATATATTACCTTCCTTGAATGCTCCAAATGATTCATTGTGTGTCTTTCTTGGCTTAGCTCAAAGAGTCTTTGGTAATAGATTTTTACACTCTCTCTCTCTCTCTCTCTCTCTCTCTCTCTCTCTCTCTCTCTCTCTCTCTCTCTCTCTCTCTCTCTCTCTCTCTCTCTCTCTCTCTCTCTCTCTCTCTCTCTCTCTCTCTCTCTCTCTCTCTCTCTAGCACCATTGGCATGTGGATTGTTATGGATTATTATTTTTTGAAGGCCTAGCTCAATATTTTGGCATTATAACACTATTTATATAAATAATGTTACAAGACTTTCATTTTAACTTTATAGTTTTCAAGATCTCTTTTCAATAGGCAATGGCTTGTATTTATAGGCTTAGCAACTAACCCCAACTCAAGGTGTGTTAAAATGTAGTTTAAACATGGAATGGTTTAAACCTAACCTAAGTGAGTTAATTAATCCAAGTAGATTTAAAATGTGTGAAAAAATCATAATTTGTAATGAATAAGAGTGGGTGAGATATTTGTAAAGGATTGACAACTCACAAAATGTAATCATGAAAAACTAGGATATTTCTGATTTTTTAATTTCATTTTTTTGTAATTCATTAATTATATATGGATAAATAAACTAGGGATTTAATTTGGTTTATCTTGTTAATAAGTTTTGATTTAATTTTTATCTCTTTCAATATTTTATTTTATGTGTGCACTTGCCCCATTTAATAGGTTCATAGGCCAGATTGCATATTATGATGATGCATGATGCTTAGAGATAATTCATGAGAGGTTTTTGTTGATTATGGTAGGATACCTTAATAGGTATGTATCAAAAATATTTTAATATTTTATAAATTATGCACAAGCAAATTTGGGATATTTACTAATTTTTAAGCTTAATTTTGAATGGTTGGTAGGAATCAATCTAAAATTTGGTCGAAAACCATTGTTGCCCAATTTTGGGTGTCTATAGTTTTACCCTATTGGGGAAGGCATTACAAGCTATAAGCATAGTAATGTATTCTCAAACAATTAAAAGTTATTATATTCTTATGAATTCAATATCAATGTATGAACTATAGATTCCCCCTCAAGGGAGTAGCTGGTAAAGGGGTTGTCAATCAGTCCCTCAAAAGGAGATAATTATTGGACCAAATAGATGAAATGGGGTAGAAGAGACTAATTTTTTGAAAGGAAGTTATAATCAGTGGAATATGGAGGTACCACAGTTAAGGTAGACAAATAGGATGATTTTCCCATAAGTGGTTATAATCGTCAGCATAGGTGGGATTCAAAAAGGTAATGATTTTCCCAAATGAAATTATAATCATAAAAAAATGGCTTAGGGTAACAAGAGAATCATTTGTCCAAAGGAAGTTATAATCATTGGTAGGATAAAATCATGCCCCAGTTGGGTTTATAGAGATAATGGTTTGAACAAAGGAGGTTATAAGAATTAACACAATGAAAATGGACCCTAGTTGGGAAAAACAAGAGAATTATTTGCCTAAACATGGTTATAACCATTAACCCTGAAATGGATGAATACACAATGATTTTCCCAAAGGTGGCTAGAATAATTGGTAATAAAAATGGGATGGTATATAATGATTTACCTAGAGGAATTTATAATCATTGGTATCCTAATTATGGAAAACATGATATGGAATATGATGGCAAATTGGTAGAGGATAAATATGAATTCGGGCAACCTATGAGTAGGGAGATGCTCATCAAAACTAACAATAAGTAAAATTATTTAATTTTTTAATTACTCAATTTGGGATATGATTTATATTAGATTAGGAATGGTGTTGGTGCTAAGGATATATATCATTACGTCTTTACCATGTAGAGTCCTAGAGCTGATTTTTTCTACATCATGTGATGGTAGGCATTATGATAGATCACCATGAGGATTTGGCCAAAATATGCATAAAGATTGACATGTGATATAATAATCAAATGAAAAAAATGCATAAATGATAAAAACCATGATGACAATGTTGATGTATTAATATGGATGGATTCAATAATAAGGTACAATAAATCACCTAATGAATGCACATAGACTAAATCAAGGCACAACAAGAAAGCAAACAAACAATGGTTAATCACAATGTTAATATAAATAGAGGATAAAAAAATTATGAGAATTACCCCTAGAAAATAGGAGACATAAAAACAAACAAAAGAAAGGGAAATGAAGAAAAGGAAGGGGATAGCTGAGCTAGCTCCAGATGCATTATGCAAGTGGATGTTGCTTACACAGTTCCATGGATGGAATATCCAAAAAAATTTAGGTCAAATGTAATTCTCCAAATAAATGGGATAGAATAAAATGATTAAAAAGGAAACATGATGAATTTTATATAATAATAGGCTCACAAAATGGTGAGAGCATGAGATATCAAGCCAAAAAGGATGGGGAAACTAAATGACAAGTGGTTTATTATGACTTATTGAGGGTTTCTATAATCCTTAAGGAAAATAAGTGGTCAATATTTTTGTATTTTATAAATCAATTTTACAAATTTTTTTTGAAAATTTTAATTATCTTAACTAAATATAGAATGATGAGATGCTAAAATGATCTAAGCTCATAAAATGGTGAGAGCATTCAAATGTTAAAATTGATCATAAAATGGTGAGAATGTGGCTTAATTTTCTCATAAAATGAAAATATCATGGGTTAGTTTGGTTCATAAAATGGTGAGATAATGTCTTAGGTTGACTAAGCTGACCTTGACATGCATCAAGCACTGCCTACATAGTCCCAGGATAGGACCTCAAATCACTATATTTCCATCTTATAATGGAGGAATCTGACTGGAGTAGCAACAAATTCAAACAAAATAAGAAAATTTGGAAAATTAAATAGTATGAAATAAGAATGGAAAGGTTTTTATATTGGTATTTTGTCCTATCAAGGATAAATACCAACCCTTACAATCCAAAATGTTTATTGGTACCATCAATAACCTCTTCAAGTGGTCTAAAACTATATATTTTGGCCTAAAAGGATAAGTTTTTATCTTTAAATTATAAAATTGGTCTCAATAGGTCACAAATTTAGGAAAATTACATTAAAATATATGTAATAACCTTAGTTTTAAAGTTTCATACTTTAAATAGTGATTTAATGCTAGTATAAGCCTAAAAAAGGACCCTAAATGACCCACACGTGTTAAATTAGGACCTATAGAGATGTTACAAATCTAATTTATTATTATAACACGTCAAAAAAATCATGAATTCATATTCATGCATTATTTTTGGTGGTGATGAGCTTAAGTTGGAATAAAAGGCAAGTTTTAGAGCCATTTCATACAATTTTCATCGAGAAGTACAACTCCATGTAGAATTTTGTATAACTAAAGCCTAAAATAGGAGCATAAGGTCATGAAAAACCTTATAGTAGAATTTTATGGAAATTTGAGGCCATATAGGCTCAAAATTGGTCATCTCTAGGCAATTGGCAAGTTTTCACATATAGACCTACCTTCAGGTTTGTTATTGATACATATTAGAGAGAGAAGGTACATGTATAAGTTTTTAAGGAAATAAAGTAGACTCAGAGGGATTAATGATTGAGTAAGTGGTTCTTTAATTGGTATCTTCTCCCTCATTAATCATCCATTTAATGTTAATGTAATTTATATAGTTTTGTATCCATGAAGGCAACCAATTTTCTTCAATTTCTCTTCACCAGGGCATCATTTCAAGAAAATTATAGTTTATACAACTTATCAAGAACCTAATGTACCATCCCTTGACACTATCTATGTCCTTTTCACATGATTCAGGATCAAAAAAATTATCTTTGAAAATAGGGGTTTGACTCTACAATCTATATGCTTAAAGAGTAATTGTATAGTTATGGAGAGAGAAGACAACATCAAGTTTTTTTTAAACTATGTTTATAGGGTCTCCATGTTTTTGTGTTCACCAATAAAAATTGCCATAAGTGGTTTTGGAGATGGAAACATCAATCATTACCAAAAAATCCTAGTTTAGCATTTTTAAGGTTTTCTATCATCTTTTAATGTTTTAGCAAAGTAATAGGTTTTAGTTTTATCTTGTGCTCCTTTAATGGCCTCCAAATTGATATGGTGTGAAAAGGATAGGTATATGCCTCCATATGACCCTTTAGGTTTTATTTGTCATGCTTACATTGATATTTTACACCTCCACCACACTCACCCCCATATTACTATCATACTCAACCATCTTCCACTATGTTCATTCTTCTTTCCACCCTCCATTCATGTTTGTTCACCATGCATCATATTTTCCACCTTCCACCCATCTTCATTCCATGGTTTAATCATCAAGAGAGCTAGTGGTGAACTACAGTCATCAAAATAATGAATAATAGTGTTTATATGCCAAGAAAAGAATCATACTATAGTCAAGATGAAGCCTACAATAGGTAATAACATAGTCAAGTGTGGTCATAAAGGTGAAATGAGGAGAAAGGTGAGAGAGACCTTCTTGAAGGCCTCAACCTATCAAGAAATAATTTTCATGAGAAGGAAAGATGATGGAAGTAATCATGAGTTTAAATAAGAAGACATATAAAACCAATAAAGCATCATATACAGTCAAGTAAAGAGGCCTTTAGTCATGGTTCTTGTATTTGTCTTGTGAATTTTCATGGCTGAGTTACAAGTGAGTTTTATGGTTTGATGGAACATTTAGATATGGGTTATTAAAATGGAATATGAACCATATAATGTTATTAGTAGCTTATTATTGTACTTTAGATATATGTAAATAAGCTATAAATTAATGTTGTTTAGATGGATGAAATAACATTTGTAATTACATGTTAATATTCTATAGCTTGTAGTCTAGATAAACTTCTTACCTAGATGGTATGTTTTTATTGAGGAATGATTTTTGAAATATATGGATATATCTATTTTATTATGCAGTAACAAATTAGATGTTTTAAAATTCACTGCATTACATTTGATGGACTAAATGTATGTATTTGATATTTCCATGTATAACACACTTTAAATTTGTTAGTATAGAATAATCTATATGAATCTATTATTATTATTATTATATATATAATCAAATATCACATGAATGACCATAAATAAGTAGTGTGATAGATTCTACTCAATTAATTAGTTCCACTAATGCATAAATAAGGTGTAATCTAATTGATTGGTGTGTATGAAATTGACTGATCCTATTGATCAATAACTATATGAAAAATTTGGCCAAAGTAATGTTTATATTTAAACATTATCATTTTTTGTGTTTGATTTAGTTTACATGTTTATATGATATCATGTTATAATGTATTTCTTTATTGTATACACCATGTAATAGTTATCTTATATCACATGGGTTCTAATGTATCACTCTAGATTTTTGCACCATCATTATCTACCCATCCATAAAGCGAGGGCCATTACCTTGTTGGGAGATAGTGTCGGGATCGATGGTCCATGATTGGTGTGGAAAATCACTTAGATGATGCTCTCCCTCCATATAATAGTACTACACTAAAGACTACACTTGAGATTCCTTATGTATACTATGAGTTCATTGAGACTCATGCTCCATGCATCTTTGTATCATTATATATTATTATTGAGACATTTATTAATGATAAAATTATACTTTTTATTCATATGTACCATACAAATATGTACAATAGTATTG
This sequence comes from Torreya grandis, assembly GCA_037957365.1. NCBI lineage: Eukaryota > Viridiplantae > Streptophyta > Pinopsida > Cupressales > Taxaceae > Torreya > Torreya grandis. The sequence continues at coordinate 42,428 of JARHVA010005392.1, forward strand.
TATTAGTTTTGGCTAAATTTGTAAAAATATTTTTATGAATTAATGCAGTATTTATTCTTATAATTAACATTGTACCTGTTCTTGAAATATTATTGTTATGGTGATCATTAGATAAATAAATTATCTATATACTTTTATAGTATTAAATAATAATAATGTATTAATTTATATCACCTTCATTGGTTTTAACCTGCTGAAATCAATTAGTTGAATTTTTCTATTTTAACTTTTTTACCCTATTCTAGTAAAACCCAGTGGGGTTGTTACAATATGAAGTGGTAATTTTGAGTGATTTTTTGTGATAATGTCCCCTTAGAGTTTAAAAATGTGAAATTAGTGTTTATATAGTTTTCTAATAAAAATAATTTGGGAGGGTGACTTAAGAATAGATTTAGGTTGACCCTAATCCTTTTAGAGAGATGCAAAATTACTTTTTGGAGGGTGCACGGACCTAAATCACTAAGGGATTATGCCATTATGGGTCTCATGTGGTGTTATATAGGCATGGGTGATATTTGTGACTATAATATGACTAAAATTGGATCAAAATATCCCTTAAGATGGTTGAAGTGCTATATTAAAGGTAAAGTGACATGTTGATCAATTTTAGTCACAATGGAGGAACACCATTCTTTCCAAGCTTAGAGCTTTAGGTGTAGTCATGCAAGATTTATAAAGTTCAATCATAATCCATAAAAAATGGCTATCTTTTACTTATAAAATTTTAATAAAGGATGGTATTGGGAAATTTTGAAAAAAGGTAGTTAATTTATGTTTACAAAGAGGACACACCCATTTCAATTCAAAGCTTTAGATCACTCGTAATTTTATCAAGACTTATCAAATTTAGGGGGAATCAAATGAGTGCAAGGACCTAAATCACTAATGGATTATGCCATTATGGGTCTCATGTGGTGTTATATAGGCATGGGTGATATTTGTGACTATAATATGACTAAAATTGGATCAAAATATCCCTTAAGATGGTTGAAGTGATATAATAAAGGTAAAGTGACATGTTGATCAATTTTAGTCACAATGGAGGAGCACCATTCTTTCCAAGCTTAGAGCTTTAGGTGTAGTCATGCAAGATTTCTAAAGTTCAATCATAATCCATAAAAAATGGCTATCTTTTACTTATAAAATTTTAATAAAGGATGGTATTTGGGAATTTTGAAAAAAGGTAGTCAATTTTTGTTTACAAAGAGGACACACCCATTTCAATTCAAAGCTTTAGATCACTCGTAAGTTTATCAAGACTTATAAAATTTAGGGGGAATCAAATGAGTGAGAGGTCTGACCTATGTGAGTTTAAAAACTTAGGAATTTTAAGGCCATTCTTAGACTTCTTATAATCTTCCCAACCATCTTATCATCCTTCTCAATAAACATAGAGCACTCCCAGACCCTGTGGGAGTCAAATAACAAAAATACTGAGTTTATTTTAGGATTTTTCTCAATGATGGTTTTGGGGGGAATTATGTTAAAATTGACATTCACTTGTAAATGTCTTGATGGGTTCCTAGGTTTTCAATATGTTATTGCTCTATTCTAACACCACATGATAGTCATTCATAGGTCCCAATGAGCCCAAACACTTTTTAAAGTGTCTTGACACTTAGTCAATTCTTTAAATATTTTTATTGATGTCATGCATTGCTCTCTCAATTTTATCAAGTATATTCAAAATTATTTCAAATATTTAATCATTTTTATTCAAAGTTACATGGGGATAAAATGACATCGTCAAGTGCTAAAGTAAGTGGGCTAGTGGAATGCTTCTATGTGTCATGATCTTGGTAACCCAGAGCCCTATAACCATCCATACAATTTGAAAATAATTAGACAAATGAGGTAGTGGGATGCTTCCATGTGTCACAATCTTAAACTAACATCTTGGAGATGTCTATATAATTTGAATCCCATAGGTAAGTAGGTTGATAGGATGATGCCATGTGGTAAAATCACACTACTCCATAGCCTTGGGGTAGTCCATGCAAATCAAGAGGTGCATCAAGGTAGTAAGTGAGTGATATGTTGTTTCATGGGAAAATATCACTTCATTTCAAGAGAGAAGTCAACAACAGTTTGAAGTCTCAACCAGACATGTGGAGTGGGCAGCAACCATGTGGCAAGGACTCACCAATAATGAAGACATGTTAATTGTGTATCAAATGGGGCATGAGACTAAATTTGATCACCTATCTAACCATTAAAATCATTAAAGACTGAGATTGGACTGCATATTTTATTTTATTCATAGAATCAAGTATAGATCATTACTTAAAAATGATAAAAATTTAGAAGAATTCAATGCAAGATCGAGTAGTGATACTCACCAAAAATATGGCATGTGCATTGAGATTAAGCACAAAGCATATGAGACAAGGAAAAACATTAAATGTTAAAATTGGCATGTAAATATCGATAGGGTAACATTGAAGGTAAAATAGATGAAATTAAGCAAAATATTCCAAGGTAGGCAATCCTAAAAGATCTCCAATTATATCCCTATGCAGGTATCATCCAAATTTAGATATAGTAGTTTAAAAATTAGATATTGGTTGCTTCACAACCAATGAAATAAAGAGGACAAGTTGAAAGATGTAGGATTAAGGAAATCACCACCATACCATGAGGATGCAACCAAAAGTCTAATTGATTTTGGCAATCCCAATTTGATTGGAAGAGAGATTATGTGTCCCAAGATTTGATTTTCATTAATTTCCTTTAGATATATTATCTATTTTAATTAATGACCCATTGGCTTCTCATCACCTATAAAATCCTAGGTCTTGCATTATAAAATGGTGGACATTTATAGGCACAATAATTCTGCTAGAATTTGACCTCCATGAGTTCTTTATTGTATGAACCTTGTATTTTAATGTGAATTGAATTCACCTCCCTTCATTTTTATTGAATTATGTGTTTTTTTATGTTTTTTGATCTTATTTATGGATGCATTTCATCCCTTTCATTGTTGTCCACTCCCATCACCTTTGTGTGGATCTTGGAATTCAATTGTAGGTCATATTCTATGTATGTGGGTCTATGTATGCATTGTCTATGGACCATCTACCATCCCTCTCAATGATATAATAAGTTCCCATGCCTCTATATAAAACACTTATGCAATTTAATCACCTATTTTGGAGCACGTGGGATATTTTCTTATTCCCTCCAATTTGTAGTGTGTTCTTCAAAGCTTGTAGAGTGGCTCTATCTAGTCTTGATGTATCACCATTTTTATATTTTAACAAATCCCTCTCTCCCTTTTCCCCTCAAAATATTTTATACTTTGGGTTAACTATATATTTCCTTTCAAATATTTTGCTCCTACATATTTATCCTAAATTAGGTGCATTTAGATTATAAGGAAGCTAGCCTTCTCTGGAGGTCCATCCTAAGGAGTGCAAGGGTCCCATAACCTTAGGGATATTCCCATTGTTCCACTGAACCAATTATTCCAATTCAAAGGGTACATGGTTTGAGTGACAATATTTTATGGCATGTTAGGTGGGATAGTTTGATGATACTTGCATCATAAATTAAAGGATTTTTGTGTGTTATTTGGTGCATATTTCCATTCAAGGTAGTTTATTTAACACCATGGTGAATCTAAGTATTACATATAATAGTGTTAGTAGTATGCATGTTTAAGAATATGTCCTTTCACTCCCGTTTTCATGAAAATGCATTTTGTATGCCTTTTTACCATTTATATCATACTAATAATGATGTTAGTTTTATCCTAGATATCCCTATTATAATATAATATCATCCTACTCATAGTTTTTGCTTCCCTGCCACCCCTATTCAACCTTCCTAATAACCTACTCATTCTTACAATTATCTCCTTAAAGTTCACGTTTTTCCGAATTATCCAAATCAAACTCCTAACTAGACCCAACTAAGCATCAATGATATATGATTTAATTTCCATAAACAAATGAGGGAGGTTGATGAAGAGTAGGAGTATAATAATTAGCACTAAGAGTCTTCTTACCAAACACACATCTACCAATAACAAAATTATGAAGAGGAATGCTTACCTATGTAAATAGAAGCTAAGGAAGAGTATATAAATGAACTTCTTAGGAAAATCCAAAGAATTAAGCCTCAATCTGTCCTTTCCATCCCTAATTTTAGACAATCTTCTCTTATGACCACATGCAAGTATATGTGTAGGAAGTTGTTGTGCTCAAAATTCTTAGCTTCAATAAAATTAACCCTTTTGAGCCTTCTCATAAACCTCTCGGTCTTGAAATTCCAATTTCTAGATGTTCTCCTTCTTTGAAAGATCTTACACCCATGCCAACTCTAGAGCCCATCCTCCCCTAAGAGCCTCAAGCTCAACCCTAAAAACCTTCTTAGACTAAACATCTTGATTTTATGATGCCAACATTCTTAAGGCCACTCCTACTTCATCAATTAAACCCTCTTTCCCTCCCACCATATCCTTTTTCAAAGGAGGACCCATTATATGAAGTGAAAGTGAAGATCATCTAATAAGATGAGAACACTTTAAGTGAATATGGGGAGGAAGAAATAGTTAACAATAGTCCCCTCTATGACACTAGTAAAAAGAGACCAATCCTATAGCAAGAATAAGATGAATATAACTAGCTAAAATAGTAAAATAATGAACAAATGGATGATGATGAAAAAGAATTAGATGCTCTAGATGAGAAAAGGTTGATTTTTACTGGTCTAAAACACATTCAGGTACCTAAATAAAATCTCTCTTGGGAAAATGATCTTCCATTTGGTGTAATAGAGGAGAACCTTGAAGGTGAGCAAAGACTTTAAGATGAATATGTGATTTAATAGGAAGGCCCTAACTGACTTGAAATAAGCTTGCAAGTGTAATCACAATCATTGGATGAGGAATCCTTTTAGGATGAGTTATAATACTTCTACTCAATCCTTGATGTCAAAATAGCATCTCTTAAGAATGTGCTCATAAGAGCATGAGTCTACGAATTTTATTAGGTTGGGAAGCATGTCACATACCTAAGGAGGACCTTGTCATACCCAACCTTGGGGAACCAAGAGGTGAACCTTGAGATAATGAAGACCAATAGGATTATCAATTAGTTGAATAAATTAAATCTCCCAATATGTTGACTAAGACCAATGAGTAATATGAGGATGTGGAGAAATTCACAGTAGCAGGTGGATTTCATTTCCATCCTTCTAGGTATATCATAAAAGAATTTCCAAAGAATATGTTAAACTCAAAAGAGTAGTTGTGTGATAAAAAAGATCAGCCCACTAATTTAGTGATCTTCTCAAACCCCAAAGTTGAGATTTATAAGCTTTATAAGTATCAACATGAGATAATATTTAAACCAAGCAAAAAATAATCTAGGAGGGATTGGCTTAATTTTTAAGACATTTACCACCCAAATGAGAAGCTTATATGTAAATAGATGGATTAATTCATCAAGAGGGAGCCTAGGCAAACCATCTTCCCCAAAAACCTCTAAAAATCAATTAGAGCACACCTCATTCACTACATACCAACACCCACCCACCTCTACTATTTAGATGATAATATGTTTTTGCATAATAAAGGAAACCAAAGGGGCTTTTGTTTTGACCTAAGAGGTCTAAGGCTCTTTCCTCCACTCTATATATATTAGAGTAGGTTAGAGTATTTTTATTTTTCATAAGTTCCTATGTGCAAATTTTAAATATTTTTTGTTGTTTTATTTTCCTTGTGCCTTTGGCACAAGTTTTGTTCATTTCTTTATTTTGTTGGAGGTGTTACTAGTTTAGGCATTGGCTTAGGTAGCAAGTCTCATAGTAGAATAGGGTTAGAGATTTAGGGTAAGTGGAATGGTGTTTGAAGGAGATCATGAAAATTTTAGAAATCTAGGGAGTATATTAGAGACAAACCTTGATAATATTTGAAAATGCTTTGAAATATTTTCTTAATTTAGTATTTTAGCTTTAAGACCAAGTGGTTGTAGTTACATTATATTTCCAAATCAAGAAGTTTAGATGCTTCTATGACTCCATATCCCAATGGATTAATTAAAGGTAATTAGTATAAGTGATTAGAAAGCAATCAACCAACATAGGTCTCCAAAAATGTTGACCATTTATGGTCACCATGAAGGAGAATCATTCTTTCCAAGCTTTGAGCTTTAGGTGTAGGCATGCAATATTTATGAAGCTCAGTTAGAATCCATGAAAAATGACTAAGTAATTTATTTTAAAAAATTTCAAAAAAGGATGGTATTTGGGAATTTTTCACAAAATAAATTATAATTTTTAATTGTAAGGAGGCCATGTCCATTTCAGTTTAAAGCTTTAGATCACTCGCAAGCTTATCAAGACTTAGCTGATTCGAGGAAATCAAACAAGTGTGAGGCCAAGCCTATGAAAGTTTTAGTAATTTAGCATTTTGAGGGCATTCCTAAATTTTTTATAATATTCTTAACCTTATTATAATATTATTTACCTTATTATTGGCCTTCCTAGTGAACACATAACACTCTTGGAACTTGTAGGAGTCAAATAATGAAAAGACTTAGTCAATTTTGGGATTTTATTGATGGTAATTTTGGGGGGGAACTATGTCAAAATTAATGGGCCTCGGGTGATGTCTTGATGGGTTCATGGGTTTTTAGTAAATCATAACTATAATCTAATCCTCTTGACACCACATGATAGTCATTCACAAGTCTCAATGAACAAGAATCTCAATATTTAGTTGATTTTTGAAATATTTTTCTCGATGCCATGCATCATTCTCCTGGTAATCCTAGGCCCATTAAAAAGTATTTTAAAGACATTGATTTTTCTTCAAAGTTTATTGGGGTAAAATGACATTAATAAGTTCCAAATTAATCATATTAGCAAGATTATTCCACATCTCATGATCCCAATGACTCAGAGTCTTAAAACCATTAGTATAATTCAAAAGCCCTAAAAAAAAGTGGGTTAGCAAGATGATTTCATGTGTCACAATCTTAGTGAGTAAAAATATTGGAGATGTCTATATAATATTAAATCCCTTAGGTAATCAAGTTAATTAAATGATATGACATGCCAAAATACTACTCCTCCACATCTTTATGTTAGTTCATGCAAATCGAGAGGTACATCAAGGTAGTAAGTGAGGGAGATGTTACTGCATGGAAAAATATTGATTCATTGTAGGAGAGTAGTTGACATCCATTTTAAATCTTGGATAAATATGAAAAAGAGTGGGGGAAAACCACATGGTAGGGACTCACCAACATTGAGGACATATTGGCTATGTATCTAATGAGGCATGAGCCTAAATTTGATGGCCCATTTGATCATAAAATTTATCAAAGACCAATATTGGATTGTATATCTGATTCAATTCATAGAATCAATGGCATATTGGTTATTCACCTAGAAATTATTAGAAAGGTGGTATAATTTAATGTAATACTAATTAGTGACACTCACCAAAATCATGGCATGTGTATTGGGATTAAGAATAAATAATATGGGATAAGGAATATCCTTAAATGTTAAAGATGGTGTGAAAATTCATAAAGGGTAACATTAAAGGTAAAATTGGTGGAATTAACAAAAATATTCTAAGGCAAGCAATCCAAAGAGATCTCTAGTTGCATCCCTATGCATGAATCATCTAAATTTAGATACGGTAGTTAAGTGAATAAATATTGGTTGTTGCATAACTAATGAGAGAAAGAAGACAAGCTGATAGATGTAGGATCAAGGAAATCACCACCATACCTTGAGGACACAAATACAATTCTAATTGATTTTGACCATCCCTATCTAATTGGTAGAGATATCATGTGTCCCATGATTTGATTTTCATTTAATTTATTTAGTTATATTCTCCTTTGACATCACCTAAGTGAGTTTTTTAATACAAAATGAATCTTCTCTTTTCCTTTGTTATTTTGATTTATATCTCTACATTTCATCTTGTTTAAATATATGTGTTTCATTACTTATCATCATTTCATTAGTATAATTCATGACCCTTTGGATTTCCATCACCTATAAAATCCTAGAGCTTGCATTTTAAAATGGTGGAAATTTTTAGGCACATTAATGCTACCAAAATTTTCCCTTCATAATCCCTTCACTTCCTAAACCTTGCATTTCAATAATAATTGCATTCACCTCTCTTAATTCTTATTGCATCCTATTGATGCACATGTTATGATCCCTGTGCACTAAGGAACAAGGGGAAAGTGAGAAACTCAATTTTATGTCCTAGAATGACATGGGGCTTAAGTTGTTTATACAACCATTGTTGGGAATAACAAAAATAGTAGAGATATGGTCACCACTTTACAAGTTTGCAATCAGATCCTACTATAGGGACAATAAATGTTTATGCACTGAAACTTTTCTTTCTAATCTTTGTGAATTATCTTAATATTTACCAATTGATGCCCAAAACACAAACAAATGGTGGGTATGTACAACATGATCTAAACTAAGGTGATTCATGGGTAGATCCAAGAGTGAGTAGGGTAAGATAGAAAGGGGATTGTGATTAAGATGAATAAATATATAGATTTTTCTAACTTCAAAGGTAAAAAACATAGAAAATTAGCATATACCAACTCTAATGTAATAATCAAAGCTAAATAGATATAGTTAAATCTTTAGAGGAATAAGGATGAATGTATCCAACACCATACTTTGCATTAATTTAACTAACTCATAGTAAATTACACATCACATTTATTTGTAAATGAGAAAAAAAATAGAGCATGTATACTATCAAATTCATCAGTCTAGTGTTATTCTCAAACTAATAGATGCATATATAAAATGTAATATCCAAATTATTTTTAGAAAGGAAATAATCAGACATTTAGAAGTGTGAGAATTTAGGAATCATAAAACACATATAAAATAACATTGCAGACAAACTCTCAAATTCTTTGGCTCTCTTAAATAAATTATTTTAATAGTTATTTTATGGTTTAAAAATGAGGGGGACACCACTATTTATAGGCAAAAAATTCCTAAGACATGTTCGAGTGGGCCCAAAATTGGTTCCCAAATACAACCAAGTAGATGGAATGTTTACATTTCAAATGAATATTCCTAATTCAAAATTACAAGACATAACTGAATATTCATAAGGGCTTAGTGGTGGCTGATGGCCTACTTGCTATCATTATTGTTGCTACTTTTAATTATTTTTGGCCTCTTCCTTAGTCCATACTTTAGCACATGCCTAGTAGTCTTTATCTATCTAATCAAAATCTAGGATTATGGGCCTAAATAAATTAGTCATGTCATGGATTAACTTGCCATGCTTTATGAGTATCGACCTAAGTGCCTCTGTAATTACCTCTGCCTTCTACAACCTCTAGTTAGAAAATTCCATAATTTCTATAAACATGGGAGCTATCTTATCACTATATAAATATTACTAAAATTATGCAATGGAGACTTTCATCCGTGCCCTAAACATTTGGTCATCCATGAAGGAGCCATCAGGCTTGGTCACTCTGGTGATCAAGGCATCCTTCAATAAGTGGGCTATACTAAATTTGATTTTCTTAAAGGATGTGTTTGCATCCTTGATATGATCTAACCATGTCTTCAAAATCCTCTTCCTATTCATGAGGATGGTCTATGTAGGTGCAATTTCTTAAAGAGGCAAAACCTTCAGGTCTAAAAACTTTTTGCTTCTTTCCACTCTCACCAAGTTTACTAACTTGATGTCATAAAGGGAAAGAATTTGGTCAAGTTTAATGACCCCTTTGGATTATTTAATCTCTTCATCTTTATTTTTATTCATCAATTTGTATAAGTGAAAGAAATTTATTACAACAATAATTATTGAAATCAAAGTACCCTCTAGCATAGTGGGTAGTGTTTGTTACTTTAGCCTCTTTAGTTCCTACTACATCCCTTTCATTAAAGTAATAGTTGATTCTTATTGTGCTTGTATTGAAGATATAGGATCATCTACATAATATTTTACCTCTACATGACTATCCTTCCTCTTATTTTTCAAAGTGAAGAGTGGCTCTTCACTCTCATATATCATAGTTGAGCCTAATTGTGGTTTCTCCACTTATCTCTAAACTACCCTCTTTATGGGGCCAATAGTGGGGTCAAATCTCATCCTAATTTGGGTTGGATCTTGGCTTGAATAATGCCTCCCTTGATTTATTATTTGTATCATGTTTTGGACCTGATTTGGGGTAGCTATAGTTATTGGTTGAGTGGAAAGTGGTTGCAATGGGAGTGTTACATGTACTTTTATAGGCAATCAATGCTTCTTATTTTCTAGGTGGCTCTCTCATGGGAATTTATGACCTTGATTTGATAGGTTTCACCTTCAAAAGGTCTTTGTGAAGCTATCAACTTTATTATGAACATATGGCTTGAGTGGAGCCACATGTCACTCTCAAGGATGATCTAGTTGATTTGAGGATAAAGCCTCATAAGAATGCTAGGTAACATCATCATCTAAGTTTAAGATGGATACATATCATTCTTAGAGGAACTTTAGTTTATCTTGGGTCACAGCTCAATGGGAATGACATGCAACATCATCTCATGGGTCCAGTAGAGACACACATCATTTTGGTAGGCCTTTAAAGGTGATCAAGTGGTTTTTTAGATATAAGTAGCATGGGCAAGATATGTGTCATCATCATGTAGCTTTTAAGGGGACATGCATCATTCTTGATATATTATCTTTATTATTCTACCACTTTTCATTTTATAAAGGGGCTTTGGATAGTTGGACATCATTGAACCTTGATTAGGTAGCTTGAGTGCATCCATATGTTCATTTAGTAGGATCACATAAGATTTGGATTGGATGTGGCATGGTGTTGACATGACTCAGTCTTGAATAAGTTTGAAAGAAATATGAATCACTTTAAAAGGTTTTTCAGGTTTGGCTAGATGTAATGAGGATACATGGAGGCATATTGTAGGCCTTTTTGTTGTGGTGTGATACATGGTAACTTGGATTAAATGAGTCTACTTGGAGGGACCATGATCTTGACACATCCTATGGATTTGAATGCCAATGGCTAACTCCCTTGTGATATTTTTATATGATACCACATGGTGTGTGGGTTTTTTAGACTTGTTCCAAGTGTCCTACATAGGGTAATGAATCTTCAAGGCTTCATGAAGGACAGTGAGGTAAACACTTATCATATTTAGAGCATAATATTTAATTTGACATCTCATGAGGCATATCAAACTTATAATTTAAATTTGACGTCTTGTGAGGCCATGAGATAAGTTAAGTTAGACTTTCAGAAATGTCAAATGCCCATCACAAGAATATTAAAATGAATTTAAAGTAAATTTTACAACTAAATGCTTTAAAAAATACAAGGTTAGTCCCATGAGAATAGACAAAGCTTATTATGTTCATACTCATTCAAAAACCATAAAAAACACTTCTATTAAAGGACTATCTGCAAAAATTTGAATCAATTTATGGTTAATTATTCATTGAAACTTGGAGAATATTTGAAGAAACTTGCAATAATTTAGATATTTCTAAATGCTATTTTGTATTGAAAATTGAATATCTAACCAAGAAATTTCTAGGAAGTATTAATTCAGTTTTCTATGTAGACAAAGGACTTAGCATGATAGTTATTTTAGGCAATTTGAAAATTTAGGAAAGAAGGGTCCCCATTCTGGTAATAGGGGTAGTTGAGCATCAACAAAGGGAGACCTCTATGGGGAAAAATTATGAAATGTTAGAATCTAGATATTCTATTCAAAGATGAGTTAAAAAATAGTCACCTCTTTATAATTCTCAATCAATATCATAATTATTTTTTAAAACTAATGAAATCTCACCAATTGAAACTAGAGTTTAAACCTTATAGACAATCATACTATGTGTGTGCTATGAATTTAATTAAACATTTCCATTGGGTTTAGAAATGACACCTTTCAAGATTCAAAACATTAAAAATCAAATGAATCAAGCATTATTAAGATTTTAATAATAATGATTTTATAAATTAGGTATGGCTTGAGCATTTCTCTACTACTAGTTAGGCATCCATAACCCTAACAAAGATACCTTTGAATCCACTTTGGGTTTTTCTCTACTCCCAACTAGGCATCCATAGCCCTGATAGAGATTACCTAAATCACCATTCATGGAATATGAAGTAGTATATGATTTCATTTCATTAGTATATCATATTTTATTTTTTTTTATAACTACATTCATAAACTAGAATGGTTGGGAATCAGACTTAGCCAGGTGTAAGGATTGTGTCAAGACATAGTTTGAATGTTATTCACTCTTAGAGAGTAAGTTCTACCCAACTATTTTTTCTTAGTGAATTTAAGGTGACATTATCATGGTCCACATAAATTAAAACTCTTTTTAAAGTAAGTGTTTATTCATTTGAACTATATTATAGTCTTAAAATAACTTAGGATCTTCATGAGAAAACTAGTTTCTAACCAACCCCATCTAGCTTTTTTGAATTAGAAAAATGTTAAAGGCTTCTAAAATTTGGACTACCAATGCTTAAGATCAAACATCCCTTATTACATTCTAGGACTAGGTTAATATAAATTAATCCAATGGATTCTTGTCCATAGGACTTATTACTAAGCTATAACACACAACTAGAAACAAAAGACAAACCAAAAGTGAGAAAGAAAATAAAGCAAGAAAGTAGGGAAGAAAAAAATAAGAAAGCAAAGAAAGAAAGGAAACTAAACTACCCATACCTACTTTGACTCTAAACAAGCTTATTCTCCTTGTGGAATTTGGGATAGAGTAGTAGAGAAGTAATGTTTCATGTATTTCCCATTGGCTGGAAAGGCTAGGTCATTCCCTTGCAGGTCCTTGAGTTTGGATGTATTTTCAACAAGTATCTCTACTACTTGATAAGGTCTAATCTAGAGAGGAATGAACTTGTCATGTTTTCCCTTTTTCTCATGGGACTTGTCCCATAGTAAGATTAATTCTAAGATTCAAAATTCTTTGATTTTCTCTTTCTTGTCGAACCATCTCTTCATAACATCATGATGATTTCTAAAGTTTTACAATGCTTCATCTATATCATCCTACATTTGGATAATGTTTAGTATCATAGAATGCACTCTTTAATCATCTTCTATATACTCAGCCATGAAATCATAGGTGGGTAGCCTTAATGTAATGGGAAATATAGGTTGCTACCCATAAACTAGTAAGAATGGGGATGCCTTGAGTGCCTACTTATATCTAGTTTAGTTTTCCCATAGAGAAAACTTTAGTAGGGACTATCATTCTCTTAGTCTCTTTTCTACAGACTTCTTAATGTCATTAATCAAGTTTTTGTTAGTGTATTTAGTCACTCTATTACCCTAGGGGTAGTAGTTTGAAGTAAACTTGATGATGATCTAATTATCATACACCCATTTAGTGAACTTAACTGATGTAAAGGATAGGCCATTATCACACACCAGAGATAAGGGCATCATAAACTAGGTGGTAATGTTTTCCTCTATGAACTTGATGACATCAAGTGTTTTTTTATTATTGGTGGCCAATGGTTTGATCCAACTTGTACAATAATCTATGGTGGTACATAAAAAATTGTGTCTTATCAAGGAGTTGGTGCTAATTACACCCATAAAGTCTAGGCCCTATTTTACAAGGGTTTTGCCATAATTATAGGTTACAAGGCATGGATGCCTTTACTTATCTTTTGTCAAACACTTGACATTGGTGGCATGTTCTCACATGAGTGTGTGCATATTTGAAAATGGTCAGCCAATAATAGCCAACCCTTAATATCATGTGTGTAGTAGTACATCTTGAAGGATGGCCACTTCTTAACTTTAAATGGAAAGTATCCATGATCTTAGTGGATTTAGCTTTAGAAACACACCTCAAATAAATTGATTTATAGTTATTCCTATATAAGACTCTTCTTTGGATCATAAATTGAGATGATTTCAATCTGAGGGATCTTTTATATTCTCTCTTGAGGTGTAGGGGACATGCTCCATGAAGCAAGTAATAAACAATGTCTTTGTACCAATATCCACCAAGTACTTGGTTCACTTCCACTTGTAAAACATAAATGTGAGTATTAGTGTTTGCAATGAGTTGGATAAGACCTTAACCTCTTACTAACTTAGAAGATATTATTTCTAAGTCATATTCTTGAAGCTTGGTCATCTACTTCCCTCTTCTTTCCCTATGTTTATTTTATCCCAACATCAATTTGAGAGTTAGATCAGACACTATGGCATATGTCTTATTATTTAAGATATAGAGTTTGAATTTCTTTATAGCCTTCACTAGTGCATAAGCTTGCTTGTCCAAAGTGGGATAATTCAACATTTCATTCTTGAAATTAGTGCTCATGAAGGTTATTGGGTGCTCTTTGTCATCTTATTTCTATGTTAATACATAAATAATAGTATGATCAGAAGAAAAAGAGTATAGATAGAAATATTTATTAAAATTAGGACTTATCTAGATAGGGGATTGAATAATAGCATCCTTGATGTCCTGGAAGGCCTAATTCACCTTAGCTATCCATTCTATATTGTCATCCTTATTTAACATGGTGTTGATTGGTCTCACAATTTTTACAAATTTAGAGATAAAATTTCTCACAAAGTTGATTATATGAAATAAATCTTTTAAATCTTTTTTGCTATTTGGAACTTCTACCTTTAAAATTGCATTGATCCTATTAGGGTCGATGGTCATACCTTCTTGAGTGATCATGTGTCCTATAATTTTACCTTTAGTGACATAAAAGATGATTTTCTTGGGGTTCAAGGAAATGCCATACCTTTTTCACCTCTCCATTACTTGTTCTAAATGCATCATGCGAGCCTCCCTATTTTTAGAGAAAACTAATAGATCATCCATGCATATAGTGATGTAATTATGAATTAGTCCATGGAATGCATGTGTCTATTTCTCACTATAATATTGATCCTACATTGATTAGTCTAAATGACATTCATTTATAGGCAAATGTTCCCAACCTGGTGGTGAAGGTAGTATTCATTCTATTGTTCTTGTTTACTAGGACTTAGTTGTAGCCTACAAATCTATATAAGAATGACATCATTCAAGAGCCACTTATCAACTATATGACTTCATCCAAAGATGGAAAAAGGTAATTATCTTTCTCTCAATATCTATTCAACTTATATAAATCAACATAAAGTCATATTTATCCATTTTTATTTTTAATGGGTTGATCTAGGTGGATCCATGTATCATTCCATTTTGAACATCTTCAATTTCTAGTCGAACCACTTGTACATCAAAGAAATCATAAACATATTTTTGGTGCTTCTTTTGGAATGTAAAATGGAGTCTATATACTTGAGATATAGCTTGCTAATGTTTACATATGATAGGGGAATAATGAGTTTCGAAAAGTGACATGGCATTATTTAAATATGCCAAGTGGTCTAATAATAATTTTTCATGTGGATAATTTGAATTTGTGCAAAAAAAATTGGTTTGGTGTTTTGTTTGTTAATAGCCTCTAATCTTTGACAGGAAGTCATATGAGGATCTGTGGGCCCCACTATTCACTTACTGGGGGCCCTCAACGAGGGTCAGCACACTCTTGTGGAGAGGTGCCTTAGCCTCTTATTCTTCATTTTTTATTGTATGAAACATTGTATTTAAGTTACAAAGTCTGTAGAAACCCCACCAATGTGGGATAATTGTTTTACACTTTATAACAAGGATCCTCAAACCAACACATGGTAGAGCCACAAACTACTAAGCTAAGCTGCCATGCCATCCACCTTCACCACATATATCATGTAAAGTCCACATCCTAACCAAGGAATCTCCAATGGTAGTCTAAGAGAGGAATCTTGATAAGCCTTGTGCCTAAGTCTCCTTTAAAAGAGATGTCTGTACTCATAAAGGAGGCCATCACCCTTTAAAAAGTATGTAATCCCTTCTCCCATAAGAAATATGGGATAAAGGGATAAGACCAAAACACCAAAGGGAAGGCCAAAGGACTTGACCTTTACACCTATTGTGTAAAATTGATAAGCCCTAACCACTTGAGCCATGAGCTTCTAAGTGTTATAAATGGAGCAAATTTTCATTTGAAGGGTATTATTCAGTCGACTGTGTAAAAGAATTAAGAAGGTTAGAAATTTAATTAAGCCTTGTACATCCTTGGGCCATTAATGATAGGTCTGAGAGATATTTTTATAGGAAACAAGAGACCAGAGAAGGAGAATTGAAGACTTGTATTGATTTCATAAGGCATTTGTTTCATAAAATTAATGGAAATAGTCCTCACTTCGAACGAACCCAGAGACGTAGGCTATTGAAGCTGACCTTTGTTATCAATTTTCTTATGAATTCTTCTAATTTTATCTATTATTTTTTTAGTTATGATCTTCATTTTAATTCTAGTTTTTATTTCATTATTAAAAATAAAATGGAAAAGTTGAGAAAATACTAGATCTTTTGAAAGTGACAAGTGTTATTCAATTTTGTGACACTTACATTTTCATTTGTTAGATCAGATTTTTGATATCAATGTAGTTGTTATTTAATAATGGTTGTTAGTGTATGTTGACAAGGTCTAAATCCTAAAATGGTGAAGGAAAACTTGTTGAGTATAATCTAGAGATTGGCACAAAGCGTGCTTCAAGGATGGCCGAAGAAGAGATGGAATCTGAAAAAGATTTCCATCGAGCCTTCATGGAGATGAGAAGCATGGTTGAAGAACATACCTTGATAAACAAAGGAAATCTGAGAATGAGAAAGGTGATTCACAAGAATCGAAAGGTAAAGAAACTAAAAAACCTTCTTCATCAGATGATGGTAAAAAAACTGTGGAATCTCTTCCTTCACTAAAATTGTGTATTAAGTTTGAATTACCAATGTGTAATGGTGAAGTTAATGCTGAAAACTTGGCTAATTGGGTCAAGAAAATTGAAGTTTATTTTAGGGTCCAAAATATTGCATGGGATGAGTCAAAAATTCATTTTGCTACTTTATATGGGAGGCATAACTCTCATCTGGTGGGAGAGTAAGTTAAAGGAAGCCAAGCTTCAAAAAGGTAACTCAATTTCTACTTGGAATTAACTTTTTGAAGAAATCAGAAAGCAATTTTATCCATTCGGCTATATGCAACAATCCATGATGTATTGGCAAAGTTTCAGACAAGGAAAAGGCTAAAATGTTCAAGATTATACACAAGAATTTGGGAGAAAAGATTTACTTTTGAATGTTCATCTTCACACACAAGAAACATTGCTAAAATATATAGGTTGGCTACATAGTTACTTAAGACATATGATTCTTATGTTCAATCCCATTGATTTAGATGTAGTATGTGTACAAGCCACTCATTTAGAGGCTATAGGAAAACAATCAAAAGAATCTTTTCCTAAAGTTAAAAGTAAGCAATCTAATTTTAATCAATCAAAAGGGGAAAGTTCATCAAGAAAGGGTAAAAAAAAATCCATTTTTTATATTAAAAAAGAAGGAAAACCTTTTTGTAATCATTTCAAGAAAAATCATGATGAGTCTAAGTGTTGGAAACTACACCCTGAGTTAAGGCCTAAAAGGTTTCAAAAGAAGGAAAAGAAGACTAATGCTATGGTTCAGGATTTAGGTTTAGATTCAGGTGATGAAACTAAAATCACAGCCATGGGATTACATAATGATTCTTTTCTTTCAATTTCTAGCACTAAGTCATTAAAGGATGCATCTTCTTCTAAACAAAATTTTGTGCATGTTCATAAGAAAAGAAATGAATTGTTCCACATTATATTTGTTTCAAAACATACTAAGATTTATACTCTATTTTATAGTGGCTCACAAGCAAATTTAATTTTTGAAGAGGTTGTTAAGAAGTTAGGCTTACAAACTAATCCCCATCCAAAGCCTTATCCACTAGGTTGGGTGTGTGATAATGTGAAGCTACAAGTCTCACAAACTTATAGACTGAGGTTTTCCATCACATCCAAGTTCATAGATGAGGTTGAGTTGGATGTTGTCCCTTTAGACATATGTGGGATTGTTTTGGGAAGCTCATATCTTTAAGATAGAAAAGCAATATTTTATAGAGAGGATAATAAGTAATTTATTGTTAAGGATTGCATTGAATATATAGTCAGAGCACATCACATTAAAATAAGTCTTTCCTTGGTTACATTAGGGAAAATGAAAAGACTAGTTAATTCAAGCAAGACTTTTTGTCTCATGTTGATTAATTCTAAGGAAAAAGAATATTCTCAGGCTTTAGAAAATTGTGGTCCTAAATATAATAATGAATTGGTTGAAATAATTTCTACTTATGATGATGTATTTTAGGATCCTAAGGGTTTTCCCCCTAAAAGGGAGTTTAACATGAAATTCAGCTATTGAAGGATTCTCCTCTCCCTAACATTGGCATGTATAGGTTATCAGTGGTGGCAAATAAAGAAATCAAGAAATAGGTAATGGATCTATTGGATAGAGGTATTATTCATCCAAGTTCATCTCATGTTGGTTCACCAATTATTTTGGTGCCAAATAAATATGGCACTTGGTGAATGTGTGTTGATTTTCATGAATTAAACAAAATTACTATTAAGAATCATTACCTTCTTCCTCATATTGATGATTTTTTGGATCAATTAAAACATGCTATTTATTTCACTAAGATAGATTTAAGAAGTGGATATCATCAAGTAAGAATTAATGAAGGTGATGTGTGGAAAATTTCCTTTAAAAAAAATAGGGATTATTTGAATAGTTTGTTATGCCTTTTGGGTTGTGTAATGCACTGGCTACATTCACGAGATTGATGAATGATGTTTTTAGATAGTTACTTGATGATTTTGTCATAGTTTACTTAGATGATATATTGATTTTCAGCAAGTCTTGGAAAGAGCATGTGATCCACATTAAGAAAGTCATGGATGCATTAAGAAGGCAAAAAAAATATTTAAAATTTTCAAAATGTGAATTTGGTAGGACCTCTTTGATATGCATGGATTACATTGTAGTACATGGTAAATTGAAATTGATCCTACAAAAGTGGAAGTCATTGTTAACTAGACTACACCCACTAATACAACTAAGGTTAGAAGTTTTCTTGGTGCATTACAATTTTGGAGAAACTTTATTACTCAATTTTTATATATTGCACCACCTTTACATTCTTTGACAAGTGTGAAATAGGTCTTTCAGTGGGGAGGCAAACATCAAAAAGCCTTCAACACTTTGAAAGATAACATAAGTAAATCTCTGGTCTTGGCACCTCTTGATATACAACAACCATTTGAGATTGAGATGGATGCAAGTGAGTATGCTATGGGAGCTATTTTAATGCAAGGTAAGAAACTAATTTGTTATCATTCTGAAACCTTAACAATTGCAGTAAGAAAATATCCAACTTATGATAAGGAATTATATGCATTGGTTCAAAGTGTTAAAAAATGGAAACATTACTTAATGGGAAAATAAAAAATAATACATATAGATCATCAACCCTTACAATATCTCCAATCACAAACCAAGCTACAATAGTCTAGACATTTTTGTTGGATGGGTTTCTTACAACAATTTCATCGTGATTAAGTATAGAAAAAGGTAGTTGTAGATATGCTATCTAGGCCTCTTATGGTTGTTGCATCTATTCTTTTACAACCTGATTCTTTGTCTCATGAAAGCTATAAAGAAAGGTGTGTTAGTGATCCTGATTTTCAAGATGTCTATAAAGACTTGATGAGTAGTAGACAAGTAGAAGAATTGGAATATCATGTACATAATGATCTTTTGTATCATTTGGTTAAACTTTGTATTCCTCAAAATGAGAGGGTGTACATGATTAGAGAAGCACATACTTCTCTTATTTTTGGTCATTTTGGAGTTGCTAAAATGGTTGCACATTTGAAAATGTATTGTTATTGGCCCTGTATGTAGGAACATGTTGCCAAATATATTAATGGATGTAATATTTATGCCATAAGCAAACCTAGTAATAGTAAATTGGGACTTTACACTCCTCTACCTATTCCTACTCACCCATGGGAAATTATCTCCATGGATTTTATGGGGGGTTTGCCTATGACACAAAGAAAACATGACTATTTATATGTGGTTGTGGATAGATTTAGCAAGATGTGTGTTTTGATTCCTTGCACTAAGAAAAATACTGGGGAAGGCACTGCACACTTGTTCTTTAAACATGTATGGGTTCATTTTGGTTTGCCTAATTCAATTATTTCTAATCAAGATTCTTGATTTATTGGGGAGTTTTTGTCAACTTTGTGGGGACTAATGGACACTAAATTAAAATAGAGCATTAAATTTCATCTGCAAACTGATGGGAAAATAGAGGTTGTGAACCACACTATGGTATATTTGCTTAGGGGTTATAGCAATAAACATCCAAAGTTATGGGATGAAAAATTATGTTACATACAACATGCATATAACTAGGCACTTCATTCTTTTATTATGAAATCTTCATTTGAATTTTGTTATGGATACTTGCCTAAATCTCCTCTAGATGTTCGTTATGGATAGGATACAGTTGCTAGTGAACCAAAAGAATCCATTCAAGCTAATAAGTTCATTGAAAAAATACAACTCATGCATCAAACTATTCATACGCAATTAGAGAAAAGTGAAGCCAAGTATAAAGCTAGACATGACAAACATTGTATTGATCACCAATTTGTTGTAGGTGATATGGTATGACTTCACATCAGTAAGGAAAGACTAAGAGGTGAAGGTAATAAGTTGAAACCAATCTGGTATGGTCCTTTTTAGATTATGGAAAAAATTGGCACAAATGCTTTCTGGTTAGATTTTCCATCTTACATGCAAATTTATTCAATTGTAAATGTGGAAAATCTGAAATTGTATGAGCCTGCAATGATTATTGATCATGATGAAAGTGTATCCATTCCTTTCGTTGATGATTTTTCTCCTGAATATCTAATAGAATTATAGGAAGATATTATTCTTGATAGAAATGTGTGGACTTCATGAAGAGGTGATGTTGAATATATTCATATTGGTCTAAAAGGGATGCACCCAAACAAGGCTAAATAGATGGAAGTAAGAAGGGTGAGGGAGAAATACCCTCACCTCATTACCAGTTAATTTCAACTTTTGGAGGTCTAAACATTCCAAGTGAGGAGGAGTGATCCAGGTGGATCCATGTACCATTCTATTTGGAATGTCTTCAATTTATGGTCGAACCACTTACACATCAAATAATTCATCGAGAGCTTTTCGGCACTTCTTCCAGAACACAAAATGGAGTCTAGATGCTTGATATATAGCTTTTCAAAGTTTTCTTGTGATAGGGGAATAATGAGTATTGAAAATTGATGTGGCATTGTTCAAATATACCAAGTGGTCCAATAATCATGTGTCATGTGGTTATCTAAATTTGTGTAAAAAAAATTAGTTTGGTGTTTGGTTTGTTGATAGCCTCAGGTCTTTGACAGGTGGTCATATGTGGATCCTTAGACCCCACTATTTTCTCACTAGGGGACCTCAATGAGGGTTGGCACACTCTTGTGAATGGGTACCTTGGCCTCCTATTCTTCATTTGTTATTTTATGCAACATTGTATTTAAGTTAAAAAGTCTGTAGAAACCCCACCAATGTGCAATAATTATTTTGCACTTTGTAATAAGGATCCTCAAACCAACACATGATAGAGCCACAAACCACCAAGTTAAGCTAGCATGCAATCCACCTTCACCACATATATCATGTAAATTCTATGTCTTAACCAAGGAATCTCTAATGGTGGCCTAAGATAGGAATCTTACGAAGCCTTATGCCTAAGTCTCCTTCAAAAGAGATGTCAAAACTCATTAAGGAGGCCATCACACTTTAAAAAGTATGTAATCCCTTCTCCCACAACAAATGTGGGATAAAGGGATAAGACCAAGGTGCCTAAGGGAAGGCCAAAGGACTCGACCTTTGCACCTATCATTCAAAATTGATAAGCCTTGATTGCGTGAGCCATGGGCTTGTAAGTGTTATAAAGGGAGTGAATTTCCATTTGAAGGGTATTATTTAGCTGACTATGTAAAATAATTAAGAAGGTTAGAGATTTAATTAAGCCTTATATGTCCTTGGGCCATTAATGATAGGTCTGAGAGATATTTTTACAGGAAAGCAGAGACCAAAGAAGTAGAATTGAAGACTTGTATTTATTTTGTAATCTATTTGTTGCACAAAATTAATGGAAATGGTCCTCACCTTGAATAGACCCAAAGATGTAGGCTATTGAAGCTGAACTATGTTATCAATTTGCTAATGAATTCTTTTGATTTTCTCTATTATATTTTCAGTTCTAATCTTCATTTTAATTCTGGTTTTTATTTCATTATTAAAAATTAAATGAAAAAGTTGAGAAAATAGTAGATCTTTTAAATGTGGTAAGTGCTATTCAATTTTGTGACACTTGCATTTTCAATTTTCAAATCATGAGCACTAGGTTGGTAACCCATGTTGAGTGACATATAGGAAAAAATGTCTTTGCATCAAGCAAATTCTTTACTTCTTTGTAAATTAGTGGTTCCAACACTAGATTTACTTGTCTGTGTCTCTACCTAAAAGGCTTATAGGCTTCCTTTAAGGGGATAGTGTGAGTGTTCACACTAGAGTAGAATATATTTAGGTCATCATATGACCATGTAATAAAATCCTTAAACTTGGTTAAGATATCAATATCTTTCATTAAAACATCATCAATGCAGACTAGACCAATGTCGACATTTTATTCATCCTTAGGACCTCCCAAGTTGATTTTATTGTAGTCCTTCCCACTTACATTAGGATGCTTGGCTTCCGTCTCTTACTTATATATATCGAACATCCTTTCTAAGGAAATCATGAATTTGGGAGGTGTATTCTCTTTAAGCTAGATTACTCCCTCTTCCTTGTCCTTTAAATATTGTAAAGGACTTTCATCTTGTTTATCAATGATATGCGGCTTAGACACTCTAGTATTGCACAAGGAATCAATTATCTATTGGTCATCATCAAATATTTGGAAATGATTAATGTTATCAGGCATGGAGGGGCAAAAAATTATTTCCAAAGTATGCTATTTAAACTCTAGAGCCTCTAGAGGCACCAAGTTTATTGTTTTTGATGCTAGGGCATCTACCAATTGGTTTTATTCCCTGGGCAGGTAAATAATATTAAATGATTCAAAAAACTTGATTACATCCAAATATATAAATTTATACATTATCAAACAAGAAGGTTTACATTGATATATACTTCTAACTTAATTCACAACCCACTCAGAATCACCATAGACTAGTAGTTCTTTAACCTTATGTTTAATTGCAAATCGAATTCATAAGATAAGAGCCTCATATTCTGATAAATTATTAGTGTAAGAGAATTTTAATCTATAAGAAGCTAGATACTCTTTGAATTTAGGATTTTTAGGACAATCCTAAAAATTGAACCTTGTTTAGATTGTGCACCATCAAAGTACAATGTCCAAGGATGCTTATTTTCTTCCTTCACACCATCACTTTTCACAATGTTAGTAATTTCTAAAGTATAGACACCCAAATTAGAGGACTGGTAGTTTACCTTCTCGTTATTATCATTATATTAAATAATAATGTATTTAATCTTGGGTTCCATATTTATCTTGATCTAATTTTGGGTCCCTTTCCAAGGTAGCCACATATTAGAGTCATCCATAGACATGTATCCATTCAAATATTTAGTCGAGTCATGGCTTAGTAACAATCAATAGGATTCTAATATATCAATGACCTTAATGTAAATGAACTAATATACATGAGGTTAATGATCTAGTTGTATATGGATATTCAGCAACTCACCAATTACCTTCACTCTTGACTCATCTAACTACACCACTAACTTTTTATATTTTATTGGGTTGAACCCTAGTTTTTCACAAATTCCTAAAGGCATATTATTAATTGAAGAACCAAAAATAAAGTAAGTAACTATGAAGGCTATTACCAAAGAATATAGAAATTTAAAATTGTTATAACTTATATTTTCACCATTTTAGGAGATGTCTCAGCTCACTTCATTTAAGTGGCACAATTGAAACACCTCTAGGCTATGGGTAGCCTGAGAATGAGGTGAATCTCTCGATAGGGATAAATCCCTTGATGTACCACTTTAGATCACTAATATACCTATGTTTGAAAGGGAAAAGGTATATAAAACTAAAAATAAAATATCCTAAAGGTGGTGATACACCAACTTTATTGATGACTACCAACTAGCTACATGTTACACATGAGACCAAGAGACTAAATAAACATACACTTCTCTCATTTGAATCTTCTCGCTTTAATATTTAATTATGAGGTTGTGATGAATGTTTAGGCCAAGAAAAATAGACAAGAGGATTATAATTTCACTATTTTAATATACTAACTCACTTAACCTTGACACTTCATAGAACACTTCACATGACCTGTAAGAAGAAACTTTCAAACTACAAATAGGTGAGAGAATGAGATAATAATGTTAAGAAAATAACAATCATCACTAATTAAGATAATTAATTCAAGTTAAAATAATATGAATAGTCATATAAGAGGTAAAAATCAGTTTTATTTATTGATCCATGTTATTAAAATGAGCAAGTCTTCACAATACTCAAGTGGAGCATGTTTACAAAGGCCAAAATGACTAGTTCTTCTAGAACTTGAGAGAGAAGAGAAGAGAAATAATTATAAATGTCACAAGGAAAATTTTAATGATGAGAGGATGAGTTAAATTTTCATAATATGAGGATGTGAAATTGGTCATGAAAGGTTAGGAAGCACAAGTGACACTGTAAGTCATGAGACTCATGGAATGTGGCATAGGAGTTCTCAATTTGCACAAGGAAACTGTCTTCATCATTCACCCCTATTGGAACATCACAAAAATAAATGGGGATAGGTATAATGATTTTAATGATATGTAATTTTTAAAAACATGATTATCTATGCATTGGTTACATTACTAGTCATTTTGAATCTTTTGGAAGGGAGCCATCACTGCCTACACTCAAAGGAAACTCCTCTTTCACACACCGCTCATAATTAGCCTCAAAATTAGTTTCATTTTTCCATGAAAATACATTAAATGGAGTTTATTAAATGTTTAAATAATCTTTTCAACCTTATAATACTTATTTATACCTTAAAAAGACATCCACTTGAAGTTCTCACGCTTCTCACTATCATGTTCATTATGCTAGTTTTAACTGGCTAAGATGATATCTCTAGTACACATTATTATTAGGTTTTATGAAGAATTAAATTTACACGGGGAGTTATATTAAGTCTCTATATTCCTCCCAAAGTTTATTTTATCTATTAAAACCTCCTAAAACTTTTAGAATGCATAAAATAGTTAAGAAAAGAAACTTTGTACCCTATCCACACAGGCATGAAACAATTTAATTATATGGTAATAATATTTTGAGATTACATTAAATAATAAAATTAATTTAATTTCCATTTAATACCATTTGGATAATTCTCCCTCTTCATTTTATCAGTCACATCCTTATCTAAGGGTTTGTAAGGGTTTTAGCTCTCTTAGGCTCTTAAGCTTTGTTCATAAAAATGGGACATTGGAGATGCAAATAAATTTCACAAATAAAAATTTTAGTGAACTTTTAAACACCTCAAAAAGTACTATATATTCATGAAAATATTTAGAGGATATTTAAGAATTTAAAGTTAGCTTATCAAACCCTTCCTTTCATTTACACAAGCCTAATGTTACCTTTGAGCCAAAAAAGGATTACCCTTAAACTTGTATACCTTTCACAAGATTTATCACCTTTATATTTATCCCAAAAACATTATCCAATAGGATATAATGACCACTTGAGGTTAAAACTAACATTGACCCCCCTTTTAGATATTGGGCTTAAACCTTGCCTAATAGGCCTCACTATAAATTTAGAGTTATAGAACATTTTAATGGGATTATATTTTATTTTTTTGATTTATCATGTTTTTTTATATGTAACAAAACTTATAAAACCCAATATTATGGTTTATTTATCTCATATTTCATCTTACCAACCTCCTTCCTCAAGAATGCAAGGTTTGTGCATGAAGGGAGTACCCTCTATCTGAGACAAAATAGAGGGAAATTTCCCTATTTTAACAAACCAATAAATATTTAAGAGGATTATATAATTTTTATATACACTCTACACAAAATTTCAGCCCTTGGTCAGGTCTCTAGACCCTCCAACTCTCCCAAAAACCAAAAGAGACCCTTATTATGGAAGACTGTGCAAGGTGTAAGATGTAGATTGTGTATTGATTGATTGGGGGTCCCTCTTCATCATTTTAATGTTATTGGTGTATAATAAGGGATAAATTTAAATTTATCATGTGCTTATAATGATTTATAATCCCTTATAAACTCTTTAATTCATACCCTTGAGTTGACTACTTAAGGTGTTGATTATGTATCCTACATCTTTTTTCAATAGTGAATCTTGTAGGTGGGTGTGCTTGTTTGAGTCTTAAATATAGTGTATAAAAACCATCATATAATACTATATGATAATTCTATACTTTTTGGACCCATTTTGAATTATCTTTATGTTATACCCACACTTATACCTTACTCTTTAACCTAATGTTGCCCACAGTCAACTATAGTTAACTGTATTAGAGTAAGTAGAGGCATGTGGAAAGAAGTCATCTTGGAACATGTACCACCTCACATTTGGATCCTATAATAAAATTTGAATCATAATTCATATACCATTGTATTTTTTTCATTATAAATCTTCTATATTACACTATATGCTCTTAGAGTCAGATGTAGGTATGCATTCTCGAATGGTGGGACACCTGTAGGTGTGTATGGGAAACAAAAAACCACATATCATCTCCTATTGATGATATTTTAGATCATAAATGTCACTTTAACCATTTTTAACCATTCACATATTTTTTCATGGTCTATTTTTTTAATTTTAGGTGAAGAAGACTCTTTTGGTTCAAACCTGTAGATATCAATGGAGAAACTCAATGCTTAAATGAGAGAGTTTGAGGCCCCCAAAAATCACCTCCCACTAATATTTTTGAATCCAATATTTGTATATATATTATATTTCATGGAAACTAAAAGATATAGTCATCCATATTTATAAAAAAATAAATTAACCCTGCTATATGACTTTGGTAAAACTGGCCTAGACCTCTATTTTCACTTTTTACGGAAAATGTCCCTAAACTCTATCATATTATGTTTTAGGATGATCCATACCTCTATTTAATAATTTTAAACTTTAATAAAATATATTATGATCAATTACACCAACCAATATTCCAAGGAAAGGTTTTTTCATGTTCCAACCTCCCATACAAGGACCTTCATAGTTATATGATGCCACTTGTAGGTGAGTATTTTAACATACAAGCAGTAAAGTAGACTTGGGTAATGTGAAAGATACCTATATTTATGAACACTTTATATACCCTCACCAAGTGTTCAAATGAATATTTTTTCACTCTAATATACTGACAAAACTATCAAAATTCTATCTCATCATGACATTATCAATGAGAGATTCCTGTAGGTGTGTATGAACTGTATGCATATAGTAAACATGAAGTAGAGTAATATGTGTATATTTATGGACTCATGAACAACTTAAAATAATTATAAATCCATCAAAATATATGTTTTTTATTTTTTATATCTTGAAACAAGATTCAAAACATCTATTCCAACATGAAAACCTCCTGCAAACACTTGTTATAGAGCAAGTAATGGTGTCTAGTAGCTGGTTTTTATGGGACATGAATTTGAAACCAATATGAATCCTTTTAAAACATTAAAATATAATATATAAATTTATTTATGCCTTAAATAAGTTTATATATCCTCACTACAACTCCATGAATATGATAAACATGATTTATACATATGACTGCAAGTGAAAGGGAATAAAGAGTTGACTCATGAGAATGGCAAGACTAAATGTTGATCAAAGCATGTTGTGATAAAATAAATAATTAATGGAGTAAAAATTATGTAATTTATACATGTGAAACATCATATTATAGTTTCATGAGACCTCTATAGAGAACCAAACATTCTATAAACAAGGAAAACTTTGATTGAGACCTCACGTGGTGACACCTTCCTAAAACATCAAATGAATTACATATAAAAACACAATAAAATATGAAAGAAATCATGGAGAGAATCTCAAGAGAGATAAAAAAATAATATGTTTTCAAAATCACCATCTATATTTTATGTACTTGTCCAAATTGGAGCAAAACCTATAGGGTGCAGGAAATAGTGAGCATAAAAACATAGTCAACTTGTTAGAGATGGTTCATAATTAATATTTGACCAATATTTGAATACTTATTATGGAAATGTATCTCTCTAAGTTTAATTACACCTCCCAAAGGATTATTACCTATAACTTCTCCAATTGTCCATACCAAGCATAAGCCTACTCATCACTTTTATGTGTCTAGAAGGGCAAGAAAGGAACATAATAGTTTTGGAAATTTTTAGCACTTACAAAGAATTATAAGAGCTCAAATTAGTATGATGAATATTAAGATGCATTCCATGAACTTTTCCCATGTGTCATTCTCTCTCATGATCCATACAAGTGCCAAACTCTTCTTTTTTTAGTTGATTTCTTGATTTTAGGTTAGATAACCTACAAGTTTTAGATGGGACTAACATTCCTAATAGGGAATATAAATTTTTGGACATTTTAAATGATACTAAAACATTTTTACACCTTTAAAACCATGCCACTTTCATTTATGACCCCCAAAATGACTCTAGAAGATAAATATTAAAATGACTAATGACCAAGGCTAATATGACATTAAATCACATCAAATGGATTATAACATACCCCATGACAAAATATCAGACCAATAAAACATATAAAATCATTATTTTTTCATATAGGGGTCCAAATTTGACTTTTAGGGTCAAATTTGGTCAACAATAAGAATGGTTAAACTTCATTCTTACCCTTGTACATCACCACATTAGCATGAGATTGTTTAGCCTTGCTAGAACCAAGATTTTCATTTAAGGATTCAATAGCAAATCAAACTATTCAATGATTTTTGTGAGATCATGTAATTTTATATTTTCCTTGATCTTCTTCATGTCTTCCACTATGTTTTATCCACACTTTGATGTTGTACAGGAGGCCTCTATTGCTAGTTGACTCTCCTTACCTTTGGCGTGTGGAGGGTTATTTTCTACCCTATTATCAAGGGGTGTATCTAGGTTATTAGGTGGAGTTGAGGTTGTCAAGGGTGGGTTCTAACCCTTGATTTTCAAGGCATAGTTGCTTAATTAGTACTATTAGAAATCATGCACTTCCTTAACATTATCTTCAGGCTCATTCTCATCTTAGCTAAGGAAGTCATAAGTATCAACTATGAGGGCTAACATAGGTGTTTTAGAATCATCATTAAGGTTATCAGAGCTTTTAGTGTTGCCTTGATTACTAGTATTTACTTTAAATCCATCTATATAGATTTTTATGGATTCAAATGCATGGTAGAGCTCAACACAATCTAGTTCTCAATGTCTAGATGTATTATACACTTGACACTAGCTAGGTAGGGCCATCTTACAAATATTAATCATATGAATTTTGCTCAAAGGGGGCTCACTATTATTTCTAGGCCTATTGAAAGGTTTATTATATCTTTTGAAAATATAATTCTTATTAGAGATCTCCATAGTGTTGCCCATTTGCTTCTTGAGATCTAAGAAATCATTAGTGAGATTTTGGATAGTTATTTGGATCAAGTCTAACGTTCCCTTTAGGGGTTTTGGGTTCTTATTTAGGGTAGTAACTTAGACATTGGTGTTGTTTAAAGGCATCATTACTTGATTATTCTATGGGTGTGCCCTGGCATTTGCTTAGTTGAATAATACAAATTATTAGTTAGGTATGACATGACTCAAAGGTAGCTAGTTAACTACAGGTAGCTAGTTCAATGTAGGTAAGTTTTGATTCATGTTAGGGATGACATTTATAACAGGCATAGTTGGATCAAAGTTTGGTATAACAAAGGCAAGATGCCCTTGTGGGTGCATTTTATCATCAATATGAATAGACTCAACATAGGCTAAAGGCAATGTGTCAATACCCATGGCTCTCCTCAAGAAGATGGCTATCACTTACTCCAAAGTGTTCTTGTATATTTATAAGGTTAAATCATCTACAAGGTTATATAGTGTGGATGTCAGGGTGTACATATTTTGGAACCTAGTATTGAACATCCTAATTAGCTCTTTTGGGTCTCTTTCTAGGGTGGTAAATTATTGGTATACAAATCTTGAACTAACTACCTTACCAAATTGGGTGATAAAGGTATCATTATAGTAACCCCATGTCATGTTGGAAGCTTTGGGTAAGTTAAGGAACCAATCATAAGCTGCATCCCTAAAGGTGAAGGAAAAATACAACATGCTACATCCTCATGATTCACATTGAGCATCCTCAAATATTCCTTAAATGACTTCACATGTTCTTCAATAGTCACTCTCCTAGTGGGGGTAAAGAGATGTAAGTACTTTTCTAGATTTCTATACAGATTATGCATAGGCCTACGGACATTGATGGATGATCTAGCTATCCATGCCATGAATAGATTTGATATGAGGGGTTATAAATTTTGGTTATATGGGGAATTTGGTTGGGTCCTAGACCTCATACTTGTACCTCTACTCACTCTTACCTTCCTATGGGTTTCTAAGGATGCTAAAGGGGTCTTGAGTTTAGATTAGGACCTAATTCTAATCCTAGGCAACTATAGGATATAGGATGGGTATTAAAGTAGAAGGATCTATAATGATGTCTTAAAAAGTGGTAAATATTAAAAATATAAATTAATATTTGACAAAAAAGTTTAGATCAAGTAAATCCACCTTGATATTTGAGGATCTAAGCTATGAAACCTCAAATTTCCTGAGACTTGCACAAATATCATTATCTCTATATGTCAACCTACAAAGATTAGTGTTAAATCAATAAATCAAAGTATATTTATGCCTTATTTCATGATATAAAAGTAGTTAAGGATTTTAAAATAAATTCAAACACAAATCTAAGAATTTTTTTACATAAATCTAAGAAAATTATAATAATTAAGATATAAAATGCTTAGATCTAGTACCGATAACACCTTAGAGGTTAATCTTTGCACAAATCTCTAAATTATTTAAAAAAATTTTACAAAATTTTAAAATGTGATCAAATTAACCCTTAATATGTGTAAATAATGAGGTATTACACCTATCTTCACATAAATTTAAGCAAATATCTAGATTATTTTTCCAAATTTGCACACATGAACAGTAATATTGATGAAATATTTCAAAGAAAAACCAAATTTTTATGTAAATAATGCATGTCCTTAGTGTTATTTAACAATATTTATATATTTTGAAGTAATTAAACATGTATATAATAAATTCAACAAATATGTATGAAAATAGTTGAATAAACCCCTCCTTCTAGTGCCACAAAACTTCCCTTCTTGTTGATACATGTATTATTCTCCCCGTATCAATAGGGAATAAGGGGAAAGTGAGAAACTTAATTTTCAGTCTTGGGCCTTGAGTTTTTTTATAAAACCATTATTTGGAATGACATAAATGGCAGAGATATGGTCACCACTTTACAAGTCTGAAAGAGGACCCTATTGTAGGGACATCAGATGTTTATGCAGTGACACTTTTCTTGCTAATCTTTGTGAATTATCATAATATTTTCCAATTGATGCCCAAAATATAAACAAATAGTGGGTATGCACATCATGATCTAAACTAAGGTGATTCATGGATAGATCCAAGAATGAGTAGGATAAGGTAAAAGTGGGGTTATGCTTAATATGACTGAAGATACAAATTCTGCTAACTTGAAAGGTAAAAACATGGAAAAATAGCATCTACAAACTCAAGAATAATACTAAAATATAAATAATTGTATTTAAAGCTTTAGAGGAAGAATTATTAATGTATCTAACATCATACATTGCATAAGTATAACTCACTCATAGTAAATTTCACAACACATTTATTTGTAAATGAGATAAAAAATAGATCATGTATACTATCAAACTCATCAACATAGTGTTAAGATCAAACTAACAAATGAATATATAAAATTTAATTACCAAATTATTTGTATAAAGAAAACAATAAAACATATATAAGTGTGAAAATTCAAGAATCATAAAACACACACAAAATAAAAATATAGATAAACTCTTGCATTATTTGGATCTATTGCATTAATACTTGTAATATCTATTTTTTAGTTTATAAATGAGGTGGACATCCCTATTTATAGCTTTAAAATACCTAATAAATGTTCAAGGGGGCCCAAAAGTGGTGCCCAAATGTATCTAAGTGGTTATAATGTTTATATTTCAAAGGAATATTCCTAATTCAAAATTACAAGACATACCTAAATATTCCTAAGGGCCTAGAGGTGCTTCTTGGCCTACTTACTATTGTTGTTTTTGTTTCTTCTGATTCTTTTTAGCCTCCTCCTTCGACCATACTTTAACACATGCCTGGTAATATTTATCTATCTAAGCAAAATCTAGGACAATGTGCCTAAATAAATTAGGCATGTCCTAAATTAGCTTTCCATACTCTGAGTATCAGCCTACGTACCTCTTTAATTACTTCTACCTTATATAGCCTCTATTTTTCAAATACCATAATGTATATCACCTTGGAATCCATCTTGGCAATGGATACATCTTTCTCAAATTATGCAATGAAGACTTTCATCTATGGCCTTAAATCTTGGTCATCCATGAAGGAGCCATCAAGATTAGTCACATTGGTGATCATGGCATCCTTCAATAAGTGGGTTATCTTAAATTTGATTTTCTCAAAGGATTTATTTTCATCCTTAATATGATCTAACCATGTCTTAAAAATCCTCCTCTTATTCATGAGGATGGTCTATGTAGGTATAATGTTTTCAAGAGGTAACACCTTTAGGTTAGGAAACTTATTGTTTCTTTCCACTCTTGCCAAGTTTTCTAACTTGGTGTCATAGATGGCAAGACTTTGGTCAATTTTAATGACCCTTTTGGCTTATTTTATCCCATCCTCTTTCATTTTATTCATAGCTTTATATAAGTTAAAGACATTGATTATAACATTGATAATTAAAATCAAAGTATCCTTTGTCACTATGGGTAGTGTTTATTCCTTTAACCTCTTCAATTCCTATTGCATCCCTTTAATTAAGGTAATAGTTGATTCTACTTGCACTTGTACCAAGCATATAGGATCCTCTACATACTCATGTACCTCTCCATGGCCAACCTTACTCTTCTTCATCAAATTTAAGAGTGGATATTTAATCTCATATATCATAGTGAAACTTGACTTTGGTTGCTCCACTTGTCTCTAAACTACCCTCTTTATGGTTCCAATGGTGGGGTCAAATCTCATCCTAATTTGGGTTGGATCTTGGCTTAACTGAGGCATCCCTTGCCTTATTATTTTTATAATATTTCTTACCCAATTTGGGGTGGATATAATTGTTGGTTGAGTGGGAGGTGGTTGTAATGGGAGTGATATGTTTTATTTTCATAGGTAATAAGTGCTTCTTCTTTATCAGGTGGCTCTCTCATAGGTAATCATGACCTTGCTTTGATAGGTGTCACCTTGAAAAGGTCTTTGGGTAGCTATCAACATCATTTTTTTTAACATATGGCTCATATGGAGCCACATGTCACTCTTTGAGATGATCTAGTTGATCTGAGGATGAAGCCTTGTGGGAATGCTATGTGGCATCATCATGTAGATATAAGCTAGACACATGTCATTTTTTTAAGTCACTTTAGTTGATCTTAGATTATAGCTCCACAAGAATGACATAGTATCATCTTGCAGGTCTAATGGGGACACACATTACTTTGGCTAGCTTTCAGAGGTGATCAAGTGCTTATTTAAATAAAAGCATTATAGGTATGATAATTTCTATCATTATGTAGATCCAAGGGGGACATGCATAATTATTGTGATCTTCTTTTCATTATTATACCACTTTTCACTCTCAGAAGGGGATTTAGACAATTGGATATCATTAAGCCTTGATCAAGTGGCTTGAGTACATCTATGTGTTCATTTAGTGGGATCTCAAAAGTTTTGGATTGGATGCAATTTATTTTTTACACACTTTAGTCTTAGATAAGTCTGAAGGAAACATGTTTCACTTCAAAAGGTTACTCCAGTTTAGATGGATTTAGTGGGGATATGTGGTGGCATCTCATAGGCTTCTTTGTTGTGGTAGGATGTGTGGTAACTTAGATCAAATGGGTCTAATCATAAGTACCAAGATCTTGACACATAGCCTACGTATTTGAATTGTAATGGCTAACTCCCTCACAAGCTTTTAGGATGATGGCACATGGAACGCGAGTTTCATAGATTTATTCCAAGTGTCCTATGTAGGGAAATGAATCATAAAGGATTCATGAAGGATAATAAGGAAGACATCTATCCTCTTTAGACTTAAATATTTAATTTAACATTCTATGAGGCATCTCAAATTGATACTTTAACTTTGACATCCTTTAAGGCCATGCAAGAAGTTAAGGTAGACATTGGGAAGTGTCAAAATCTCATCACAAGTAAATTAAAATAAATTTAAAGAATTTTTTTAAAGAAAATACTTTAAAAAAATATAATTTTAGTCCCCTAAGAATAGGTAAATCTTATTGTGTTCATGCTCATTTAGAAACTAGGTAGAACACTTCTGGTGAAGGACTATCTACACATTTTAAATCAATTCATGGTTAATTATTTATTAAAACTTTGAGAAAAATTATATAAACATGTAATAATTTAGATATTTCTAAATTCTATAATATATTACAAAATAAATATCTAACCAACAAATTTATAGGAAATATTAAATCAATTTTCTATGCAGATAAAGGACTTAGCATGCTTCGTATTTTAGGCATTTTGAAAATTTAGAAAAGGAGGGTCCCCATTATGGGAATAGGGGTAGTTGAGAATCAAGAAATCCTATGTTCATTTTGTGTTTGTTGACCTTATCTATGGATGAAAATTTTTCCTTTCATTATTTTTCATTCCTATCACCTTTGTGTAAAGATAATAATTCATTCACAAGTCATATTTTGTGCATATCTAGGTTTATGTATGCATTGTTTGTGGAACACATATCATCCATCTCAGTGCTATGTTGGGTTATTTCACCTCTATATAAAAATCTTATGCAATTAAAGCACCAATTATAGAGTCTATGTGATATTTCCTTATTCCCTATAATTTTTAGTGTGTTCTTCAAATCTTGTATAGTGGCTTTATCTAGTATTGGTGCATCACCATTTTTATATTTCATAAATTCCCTCTCCCACTTTTCCACTCAAAATATTTTAGAATCAGGGTTAGATGTAGATTTAATTTCATCTCTTTTAGGCCTACATGTTAATATTAAATCAAGTGCATTTTGATTAGATGGAATTCAACCTTCTCTAGAGGTCCATCCCAAGAAGCACAAGGGTCACACAACCTTGGGTATGTTCCTATTATTCCAGTGAACCAATTATCCTAACATACTAGTTTCATAGTTTGTGTCATAACATGAACTCAATTGGACATTTAAGGCATAAAAGGTTAATTTATATGACTACACTTACACACAAACCAAACCTTAACTCAAGATAGTCACATATCAAATCCTTATATTGATCATCATCATTTCTATCATCTAAGTAAACCTATCATCATTCATCATATATAATCATACCTTAATCAGCCACACTTAGTCAAAACCCTCATCCTTCATCTTAATGTTACCTAAATAATCTCACATCCTATCATCCATCAACAAATTTAATATTTCTTTCATCATCATTCATCTTAGTCTCACCTATGCTTGACTTACCCATCATATCATCATTTCCACTTAGTAAAAATCCTCGCCATTCATCTTGTTACCTAATATTTCCCTAATTACCATCTCACCTTGTCCTAGTCATAACCTTGTGTTAATCATATATGAAATTTCCTAGTCTAAAACCATCACCCATAATATTGTATTGTTTCAATATTTATCAAATTTGTCACCACTCATCATATTTTACCATAGTCCAACCCTCTCACATCTCATCTTCTATAAGCATTTCATAATCATCATCCCATTTTATCTTAGTTAGCTTATATATCTTTCATAAACATTAACTCATTCTCCTCTAGTCATAAATCCATCCAAAACTTAATCATTACTTTCATCGTAGACTATCACCCTTGTCCATCACACTCGTGACTTAGTCTAAACCCATCTACCTCCTAAGCACCCTTGTCCATCAACCAAAACACATTTTGCATTTTGTCTACATTGATAAAAGTCATATAAGTCGTCACTTTGAGATATTAATTTTCAAAATTCACCTTGAGTAGGGATACCCTCCTTTAGTCAACATTTGGTATAGACTCATCACCTTGCTAGTTGGAACCTTGGGCCATCATTTTCTTATCACCCTACCAATTTTAACACTCATTATCAAGTCATCATCCTACTAATTTAGGCATAAAACATTATCTTAATAGTATCCTCTCACTTTTTTGGTTTATCACCCATCATCTTATACCCCATAATTTTTCCTACTTAAAACTAGCAAATGTTGTTAACCTATTATTCTACTAGTTTTAATTTGGCACCATCTTAAACTATAATTTTTCTAGTTTGAAAACAATAATTTCCAATACCTTATTATCACCTATCATTCTATCAGTCTGAATCTAACACTAAGTATCCATCTAAATAAATCTTGTCTAACCTAATTGAGATTTAGGGAAGAATACTCTATTATCATTTAAACTTGTCATACTAGCTCAAATATGATAGACATTTATTTACTCAAGGTCAGATCCTATTGAAACCCTAATATTCTTTAGCATAATATCAATCAACTAAAATACAATCTTAATCCATAACTCACCTATTCCACACATATATTCCCATATAATTAGTCCACATAAGCCAGTGCATCCCTTTTTAAGTCCACCATAATCATATTCACTTAATGTCCCCTAGTCCTCACTTCTATTTGCATCCTTTAGTCCAAAATACTTAGTGTATTCCAAAAATTCAAAGTCTTATCCCATCATTTACTTTATATAACAAAATCCCCTATAGCCTAAAACTATCCATATACATACTCATCTAGTCTACAATATACTTACCTTAGTCTACATTATAAATAATCCATTCACACATCAGGATCACATCATAAATCTTGTTTACATATAAAATGAATCAAGTTTGGGTCATGCACCAAATCAAACATTATCATTCACTTAATCTAATATCATCATCCAAGTAATCTAGTCCAACTTGAGTAGATCATCTAAGTCTTGAGCTTTTCTAAATCAAATCATGTTAACCTTGTCAGAGGTCATTCATGACCTACTCATGTCTCTTTGGCTAGTAACACCTAACCCCCATCTTAAGTCAAATCCTAGAGCTTATCTTAGATCCTCATTGTCAAACATCAAATCAAGTTTATCCCATAAAATATTTAACTAGCCCATGTCGTAACTTAATTTTGTCAATCTATTCCACTTGAAACTTATCTTACCCCATCAAATGTTACATCCTATTAAAGATATCACATCACAAATTCAAACTTAAACTCATATTTAATCAAGCCACATCTTAAAAAATTTAATCAAACCACATCTTACACTACAAATTTATATGTCATGTTTTAAAACATCTCTTTTCCAACAAAGATGCACTCCTTTTATGACTCATATAAATGGGTGCTCACCTACCTATATAATTTTATCATGTAATACCTAAATTTATTCATAGGCAAGAGTCCCCCAACCTTTTGCATCACAACCAATATAATCCTAGACTCTATACCAACACATCAAAATCAAAAATATAATCCACTATCCATAATATTGGTTATGACATTCACTATCATAGTAATAAAGGTAACTCTATCCTAGTAACCGAGTCTAGTGCTAATTCATCCCCTAAGCCACATCAAATACCCAAACCTACTATGCAATTTTTATATCCTGATCAATTATTTGATTTTGAGTCAAATTATTCCACATACAAGATAAGCTATAAAGAGAGATAATATACTCCTCTCCATATATCCTTGGAATCCATCTATCATCAACTATCCACTACCAACATAATCATCTATCCCCATATGAAGAATCTTGATCTGACCAAACCTAATCCCTCCTAATATAGAGCAAATAAATATTATCAATATCATAAAAACCAAGTTTATAATTTAAAAAATAATTTCCAAGACCTCATGGACCACAATGACATTAAAATCAAAATTTAACTAGATATATCCTCATCCAAGGATAAACAAGAAGGGATATTCCAAGATTCCTTTCTTGAAAATAATCAAGCTATTCCATTTCCAAACTAAGGCCTATACAATAAACCCATATTTATTAAGCCCGTATTTGATAACAAACCCATTGTTCCAACTGTCTACCTTCCATCCATCACATCATATGCCTCATTTTCAAAATTCACTTCA
Source organism: Torreya grandis (assembly GCA_037957365.1). NCBI lineage: Eukaryota > Viridiplantae > Streptophyta > Pinopsida > Cupressales > Taxaceae > Torreya > Torreya grandis. The sequence continues at coordinate 80,990 of JARHVA010005392.1, forward strand.
TCTTAAAGTCTCTACCCTAATAAAAATTGAAGAAGATACTTGCAAACCATGCTATATAATAGGCCCTCCTTATAGCCATAGTGAAATAATCATATCCTAATAACATATCATTCTATCATATTCTTTAATGGAAATGAATAGAAGCATTCATCATTGGAATCCTCTCAGTATGAAAAATCTATAAAGCTCAAAGATGATATTAAAATGTTCAAGTTTAATCATGAATTCAACTTTGATCTAGCTATAAATCAAAATCAAGATAATTTAAAACATTGATGAAGTCGAAAAGCATCTTCACCTAGGGAAAACATCCTTGAGGTGTTAGGGACCTTCAAGGTCAAAATAATACTCATCAAAGTCAAAATTCAAATTCCTCTGGTGAAACCTTATCTAGCGCACCAAGGGGCAGTCAAAGTAAAAAACTATCATATCAACAAATCATCATAAAAAATAATATCAATGTGGATGATAATCCATCCAGTATTCATACCAAATAACAAATAAGTTTTATATGTGTGACTATTAATCCCAACCCTCATTCATTCATCATGCCTCTACATCTTAGACACCACCATTAAATCCATGTCTTAATATAATCCATACCATACATCACCTTCCTAGACAACATTTTATCTCATAGGGGCTATGAAGATACCTAGTCAAGATGTTTGGAGGAATAAAAATCAAGATTCATTGAAGGTCACCATGGCATCAATGAAACATGCATTGAGAACATGATCCTATAATGTAACTACTTATAACTAGTCTTGGTTTAGATCCAAGAAAGCATCAACATCACTGAATCTCACACATATCTATTAATCAATATTCCATTATAAAAAAAAAGTGAAAAAATGAAAAAAAAATACTAATAAAAAATCATTAGTCTAATGGTGAAAACAAGTTTTCTAGCACCTTGGATAAGTACCATGATGAAAAATAGTTTCTAACATCATGTGTAAATAATCTATTGTCCATAGTGGAACCCTACAATTTGTGAAAAAATACACTTCATCCCTACATTTTATATCCTAACATCTATATTCAAACAATATTTATTTATCCTATTCATTCTCCCACCATCCTTACATATCCTAGATCATCCTTATGCATAATGTTTCCCATCTTACTATGTCCATAATTTCCTCCCATATTGGCATTAGTAAGTGAGTGGATGTAGTCTTAAGATATGTTTTGGAACATATTGGCATATCCTCTAAGCATCACTCAAGCAACTAGACATCTTGTCCCTCATGATGTGGTCCTTAGATATCCCTAATCCATTCTTCCTCATCCCTCATACCCTTTGAGCATTACCCAAATCATTTCATCATTCCATACACCATCATTTTCCATCTTGGTTAGTATGCTTGGTTTTACCTTTGTTAGTAACCCATTTTTTATACATAAATAATCCAAAAAATCTTAAAAATTATAAATTCCCAAAAAGATAAAAAAATCATAAAATCTAAAACATCCTAATTGTCTTGTCTTATGTCCTAAACAAATTCATATCCTTATCTAAAATTGTTATCCTAATCCAAATTTACATGATACCCATTATTTTGTCATTAACATCCCATTTTAAAATCCTAAGACTTAATCCAAATCATTTCTTATCACTCTTCATAATCTTATAAGATTACTCAATAGTCAAATCATAGTCACCCATTTTTCATAAGTCAACCTCACTATTATATCACATTATCAACCATGTCATTGCCAACCTATCCAAACCTGAGCAATCCCCATTTAATTTCATAATTGAGATTGTATTGTAAAAATTAACCTTGATTAGGATCAACCATTACCTAGTCAAACTTAGTCAAAACACATCTTTTATAGTTTAAAATCTTGCACCTGTTAAATCATGAGCTTGTTTTAGTTCCTCATCCAAGTCAAAACTAGTCACAATTAGGGTTACTTTTATCCTAACCCATTTACCAACTAGCTCACATTACAAATTTAATTTTTATTAAGGATAAATTGTCAAAATATTGTTACCCCATAACATTTCAAGTCAAAATTGTGATCCACACAAGATTATTGGTCCATTATCTAACACATCATCTAATCATCCCTCAAATTTAACCTTGTGTCTCATATCATTGTAACATCAAATCATAACTTGGCCACTCATCCCATAGGCCTTTTGTCTTGACAATAGACAAGACACTAATCACATAATAACTATGCATGTAGATACTTGTTTATTCTTTGTTGATGTCTAATTTATTCTCATGTCTTATATCATTTATATATATGTCTACTTGTCTATGTTGGTTTGATTTTATGCACATTTTCATTTTTTTGTCTTTTGATACTAATTTCATGAATATATTTTTGCATATTTGGTCTTATCCTTTTATCTTATATTATCTTTGTACAATATCATATGGAAAAGATGTCATCTTGGTTACTTATACCAATGGTGAATTATGCTATGTGATACTTGTATACTTTTTCTTTAATATTTTTATCTTTTATGTAATTTCACCATGCACTTTGGAACAATATCATCATGGTCATAAACATACCATGGAGAAAATTTCCTAGTGTTGTAATAAAAAGGATTGTTTTGACTACTATGATCAATGAATTATTTCAGCAATAAAAGATGGATGGATGTTTGAAGAAAATTGACATCTATATCCTCTCTTTAATCACTTATCAAATAATTTAATACAATCATGTCAAAAAAATCTAAATATAATATCCAATCATTTCTGCAACACATATATCATCTATCTCATCATCAACATCCCAAATCAACTATCAGTAAAATCATCAAATCTAAAAACTAAAAACTCTAATAATCCATCATCATCATATTTACTATCATATCCTCTCTCATCATTCTTACCTATTAATAATAAATACATCATCTTGAGATCTTTTTAGACTATGTAAGCATTATTTAGTCACATTGAGTGTCTAAGGTCAAGTTGATAATAATCATGTCATTTTATATGATTATCCATTATCTTCACTATCTAATATTTCAAAATCATTCTCACTCAAATATAAAAATCATATCTCTCATTATCCAAGGCCTTAATTTTATCATCTCTCACTCCTTCACATGTGTCTATGCTAAGGGCATCATCAATATTATAGCTCATGAACTCAAAGCCTTGTAGTACATCCATCACTCTCATTCACACCCACGACATCTATTACATCATTTTAATTTTTTCCTAATCTATTATTTCATCCATAAATTCATTATTACTTCTTATGGGTAGATATATTGGCCTGAGTTCTTTAGAGGCTATGTAGGTAGCACTGAGTCACTTAAAGTGCTTGAGGATAGCTTAACCACACTAACCAATTATACCCCTTTGTCCCTTGGTCACTCAATCATATCATTCCTCACCCATTATCCCATCATCACTTGACATATGCTTTGAGTTACGCCCATAAAATATTTAATCAATCTCATCAAATTAGTGTCTTATTTAGACTGCAACTCTCCTTGGCATGTTTCTTACCTATTATATGCCTTAAAATTATATATATTTTTGTCAATAATCTAAGATAGACCACAAATATCCTTGTCATGTTTTCTTGCCTTGGATATGTTTAAAGCTTATGGAATTTTATTATCAGTTTTTTATGGATAGTTCCCATTTGGGGCATGTCCAAATTTGTGACACATTATTTTGTCTCCCTTGTATATATGTTTTCTTGGGGCATTGCCAATTTGTAGTTCATTTATAATGTTAATCTAATTCTTTATCATCACCTCTCCCATCCATTATCTTTTTAACATCCCAACCCATCTATTCATGCACCCCCACCCCTCATTTCCTCTTTCAAGTGGACATCCATATCATACCTCCCTATATGTCCCATTAATGGGGAATTACCCACCCTAATGTACTAACATTCATACATTATCATATTTCTTCTTTGAAATACCATTAATCTTCTTCTATATGTAATGCCCTTTCAAAGAGGGATAAAATACATACATTTAAAATTTCTCATTTCATTGTCATCACTAATTTTACCATTAGTGGACACTAATTATCACATAGTAATACATAATTTATCCCAATGTCCTATTAACTAACACCTTATAATCAATTTTATAGTATCCTCTTTCTTCATCATATCCTACAATAACCTTACCCTTTTTCATGTCAATTAATCATCCTATTATAATTTTATTATCACATGTCATCTATCACGAATCCCACTTATTCATTATTTTGTTAACTTTAATTTTACTCCTACTTACACTCATTTACCCTAACTTTTTCCTTTAAATCACATTTTTAATCACTAATTAATCTCCTTCTAATAATCATTAGTCCTAATAAATGGATTATAGAGTATTCTACACTCTAGAATTCTTCACACCATTCTCTATAATCCTCCATGAAATTTTAAATTCATTATAAATTATTCCCATTCCTATATAAAATCAAGCATGCCCCATGCATAAATTGGGATATTTAAGGATAAATCATTCATGTTAACAATGAGATTTTTTAAGGTTAAATCATATGTTTCCAACTTATCTATCATCTATCAAGACATTCATAATAGCCATTGCTTCATGTTATTCATGTTATGAGTCTACATCAAGAAATCCAACATCTCTATCAAGTATTCAACTTGTCAATTTTGTCATCCTAGGGCACTCACTCATTTCAGAGGTAGATTGGTTACATGTTGAAATTATGACTAAATGTTTTTATTATTATTTGATTCCTTTTTACTAACCTTGATAAATAATAGGTTTTATTATAAATAAGGATAACTATTAGTGGTAATATCCATTATTACTAGTATTTCATTTATATTCCTAATTTAAATGATTACAATAGGATTTACATATATATTATTACTACCACTCACTTTTTCATGTAAGTACCTAATACTTGTATTGACTAATGGATCCATAGGGGTATTGAGGAATAGGGAACACATCATGGTAATATAGGATACTTTTAAAATTCATATATCTGGCCTTCATGGGATGATATTTATTTTTCACTAGTTAGACCAACCTCATGTTTGCAATGTTGGGTCATCTAAGGCCATTGATATCAAAAACTCTTAGAATTTTCAAAGTGATTAGAATGTATTATTTCTATTAAATAATTTTTTTTCCTTGATGTCACCCTATTTTACCTCCTTACAATTTTCACCTTGATAGATAGACTTGTTTCCAATTCTCTCCCATATTTTGTATTTCTTATTCTTTATATATTTTAGATATGTTAACATTACTATAGGTGTTAGTGTTCAAAAGTTACCCTTTAAACTTGGCACGCTTGAATAGAATATTTATAATTGAGTTTTTTAAAGATGATTATATGGTTATACATTTAATTATCAATTTAGGGACATATAATTTGTAAGGGGTTTATATTGTATATACAACACTAAACAACTTTGAATGACTAAGAGGACTAGCCTAGTGGAGATATTAAAATCTTGCATGAGATACTTGAAATTGGAAATTTTATCTTACCATTAACCTACCTGCCTTACGAATACATATTTGAATCTTATTTTTCATTTTATCACATCCACATGCTTACTATAGACCTCAACCCTCTCAATTTGATAATAATAACCTATAAGAAACCCACATTCTATATAAAATAAGATATCTATCTTAATCAAACATATCCATATCATAAAACCAATGTTACTATCCTTTAGATGGTAACATTAGATTTAAAACATACCATTTAGATGGTTATATCTAAATCTAATGGTTCCATCCCATGCTAAAAAAATAACATATTTTAAATTTAAATAATTTTTATGGGTTAGCCTAAACATCTAAAATATCAATGGCATGATAAATTCCATAAATATTCTCCTATAAATACTAATTTGGAATAGACCTATTAGTTTTCTAACATCTATGTGACACCAACCAAGTACACATATAAAAGCTACTACACATGAAATAAGATTTCCTTATTTATCCCAATTCACCAATATGTCATTAAGACGAGGTCTTTACTAAGTTCAAAGCATTCCAAGATTCAATCCACAATTTATGTTTACCAACTATTAAGCTCCAAGATTCATAACTTTTATTCATTAAACAAGAAATTGTACACATAACCCAAATCTGGATAAATACATGAGGATTTAAACAATCTTTGGAGTATTTGGCTTGTATCCAGTGCTCAACCAATTAAATGGGGTTGGTTGAGGTCATTTAAATCCATCTTATTATTAATTTTATAGGCACTAAAATAAAACATACAATTGTATCTAGGGTTACAGGTGAAAGAGAAAGATTTATGTGAGTCACACACATAATTAGACCTCAAGATCACAAACATAGATGAAATATAAGAATTCACACGTGGTTGTGTAAAAATAGAGATCAAATTCCACATAGATAAAATTTCTTGATAGAAAACATATTAGCCAACAATTATGACCTAAGACTAATGATAATGTCCAGGCATGTATAGAGATCTATAACCTAATTTGAGTATCTTGTAGTCTATTTTATCATGTTTACTTAAAATTTAATATAGTCAAATTCCTTCGCAAAGTATGAAAATGCTAAGTATCTAATATTTTGTGTAAGTATTTGATTATTATGGGGTTAATGATGTTAGTATATACTCAAAATAAAATACACACAACTTGAATCCCAAGCATGAGTCCTTGGTTTGGAAAATGTATAATAAGTGAAAAACAAATAACAGACAAAAAGAAATGAGTATACCTTCCTAATTGATTTATCCTTATAGCTATAATTCAATTTTGAATGAGCCAAATGTAGGTTAAAGCTTCAATGGTGGATACATGTAGTCACATGAGAAACATTTCCTCTTACTATAATTGATTAGATAAGTGATGTGATTGATGCATGGATGACTATCTAAAATTTTATAGCTTTTATATGTTATCAAGACTCTATTTAATGAGGAGGAATCCTTCAAATTTATAGACTTGGATGATGAATGTGGAACATTAGATCAAGAATAAAATTGATGAGGATCAGTCCTCCATTGTCATAAATGAGGGAGATGGAGTGTGTAAGAGGGAGAGATAGAGTATGGAATAAAGTCTTGAGTGTGTAAATAAAAATAAGATATTATCATAAACCTTTCTCACACACTATCTAATTCCATTTAATTACCTTGTAAAATAAGAATATTTAATGAATTTTTAATTAGAAAGTTTTTGTGTGATGAGGAAATTATGAATTTAAAAAATAGGAATTTCCAAAACCTATGGACTTTTCCATTAGAAGATGATTAAGCTAATTAAAAAAGGTTAATTAACAATGGGAAGTGATGTGAATTTTGTGTGATAGGATGTGATAATAGAATAAAATATTAATTGATCAATATGGGGAAATAGTAACAAACTAAGAATGATAGTGTGAATATAAATATTACGTAGATGATTTAAGATAATGTTAAAAGATATATAAAATTAGCACAAAGTGTTTGATTTTAGGTATCTAAATATTTACCCTATTTGAGAAGGCATTACGAGAAATGATGAGTGGATTAAAGAATTTTCAAAGAAAAAAGAATTTGGAAAAGGTGGACAAAAAATTAGATGATGATAATGAAAGAATGCAATGAATTATGCCCCCCTGAGGGGGCATGTATGGATGAAGGATGTTGATGGGATCTCAAAAAAAAGTGAAATAAGATAGAATGAAATAAGTAATGGGTAGGTGATGAAGAAGAGTGGTTGGGATGCTATATGATTATTAAAACATGAGTGAGATTAAAACAATTGAGCTAATGATTACACACTTTGATTGTTGATGATAATGGATTTTATTTACCCCAAATAGGGTGGATTTTGGGATGATGCATGTTAAGATAAACTTCACACTTTGACTTACCCTATACAAAGTGAATGTTATGAGCTTACCTTTCCTATGTAGGGTAGGTGGGGGAATGACCTATCTCAATGATGAGTTAGACACTTTAACTTTTCCTAAGCAAGGTAAAAGTTTTGATCTTGGATAGATGATTTATTGATTAATTTAACCTAAATAGTGTATATTTAATTATTGATGAGACTAATTGATTGTTTGAAAGATTGATTTATTGGTAAGTATAGATAAATGATTTAACATATTTCATTGATTAAGGATGAGAAGATCACTTATATTAGATGATCATATTTATGGATGACAAGAAGTTGATAGGTTGATGCAAACATATGCGTGGATGGTAAAATGATTTTTAATACAATGAATAAGTTTTAAAAAACTAGGCACACAAGGATGACGTAAGTAATGAAAATAATGATGTTATTATATATAGAGAAAAATAGGATAATTTTTGAATTGAATAATGGAATGAAGGGTGATGGTTGTTGAGATGAACTTATAACCATCATGTGATTAAGTGTTACTTACATAGTCCAAATATACCTTAGGCCAATGTAGTTATCTCTAAAAACGAGGAATGTGATGGGAAATGATGATAATTATAATAAATTATGATCTAATGTTGATAAATGGCAAATAATGATGAAATTATTTTATTTGAAACTAGATGGTTTTCCAAGGTGTTAAAAATTCACTTTAGCATGCATCCATAAATAATTTGTAAATTAAATTTTAATGTTTCACATAATGATATTCACCACAATATAAAAGACCATGATGACCTCGATTTAGTGTGCAAGTATAGACCCTTGATCCAATAGATAAATGACAAAAATACATCATGATATGAAGAAATCAAGATGACATTGCTTTCCAGATGTGAATGGCACCATGATATGTAAAAACCATGATGACCCCATTGATGCATACTGATTAGTCAAGGAACAACATGAAAAGAAAACAAATGAGGAATCAAATAAATACACACATACCTAAAAATAAAAGAAACATATAACATATTGCCATTAATCATGTCAAAATTACATGTGTAAAGGCTTAATAATACTGATACCTAGATGGTTTCCCCAAGAAATGATACATGTAAGGAGATGGATTGGGAAAAATATCCTAAAATAAGATATATGCTTTGATTTTCCCCAAACAAGGAGAAATATATGAATTAGAATTGGATGAAGGATTTGAGTTATGCTAAACAAGGTGGATTTGGGAAGGACACATCCCAATAGTGATTGAAATGATTTTATTAAAGAGTTTGACTAGATTTTGGATAAGACAAAATGCATTTTTTTAATTTTGTGGCTTTATATCTCTCACGACAATTTTCTACCACTTTTTTATTTTTATGGATTTTTTAATTTTCTAATGCTTTTGAGTTTTTGGATTATCTGATGTTTTTGGATTTTTTTAAAATAAGTATATACAAAGGGATAACTAGAGAAGGCATACCCTCTTCTAGCATTAGGACTATGTAAATCAATGTAGGATGAAAAAGATTTAGGATAATACATGGTGATAATGGATGATTATGGGTAATGATGGCAAATGATATTGCATAATGATAGGGATATATAAGGACTATTGCACGTGGGAACCAAATTTATAGTTGTCAAAGTGTCATTAAAAGGATATGCCAAAATGGTTTTAGAGAAAGTCTCAAGACTTCTTCCACATCGTTATCAAGGTCCAAAAGGGGAGGAAAATATGGGCATATTAAGATACATAAAGATGATATATGATGTTTAGGATGGATAAGGATGGTTGAACATGATTTAGAAAGGGATGAAGATTTGAATGGATAATATGCCTTAAATGGATGAAGATGAAAGATTTAGATGGGGATGGGATTTACCCTAAGTGTCAAGGTATTTTAATACAATGGATTTTTTATAAATGATTATAGGTGTGATCATAAGAATATAAGAAGGGAGGTTAATTTTGTGTTAGTTCAAAAAATAAAACTCAAATAAAAAAACAAAAACTTACACTCCTAGCCTAGATACTGGGGAGAGATTAGTAATAAAAACTAAATGAAAGCATAATAAAAACATAAAATATAATAACTCTTTTACTTTCCTTGGAGCTCCAAATTATTTCTTGAATGTATTTCTTAGATTAATATTCAATAAGTCTTTGATAATGGATATTACTTGGTTCCTTCTCTCCTTGGCACCATGGCTTTGATGTGGCTTGGCTTAAGATTTAGGTATTATAACACTACTTGCATGGAATTTTATCATTATAACTCTATAATATCTAAGCTTGTTGAATACATTTGTGAATAATATATTTGCACCAAAATATCTTATGGTTCAATAGTCAAGGCCTTGTATTTATATGCTTTGGAATTAACTCTCACCCTAGGTGAGTTAAGGTTGAGTTTAGGCTTGGAATGGGTTCAAACTAAACGTAGGTGAGTTAAAAATAACTCTAGTAGAGTTCATAGTTGTCAAATAATTATGATTTTTAATCAATAGGCATGACTATCAAAATTAGATATTTTAGGATATTTTCCAAGAGCTTGACAACTCATAAAGGAAATGATGAAAGGCTAGGATATTTTGAATTTTTAAATTTCCTTTTTTAGATATACATTAATTTCAAATGGATAATTTAAATAGGAATTTAATATAGTTTATCTTGTTAATTGATTTTTATTAGCCTTTTAGCATTTCCAAGCTTTAATTAAGTGCGTAAGTGCCCCACTTAATAGGTTTATAGGCTAAATTGATAGTTATGATGTTGCAAGGTGATTAGGGGTGAATTTGTGAGAGGTTATTGTTGCATATGATAGAATACCTTAGTTATGGATGTCTCAACAAGATTATGAGATATTATAAATGATGTGTAATAAATTTTGAGAGTTATAGTTATTCTTAAGCTTAATTTGTAATGGTTGGTAGGAATCAATTTGAAGTCCAGTCGAAGGCTAGTTATGGCTAGTTTTAGGTGTCTATAGTTTGCCCCTATTTGGGAAGATGTTTTAAGCTATAAGCATAATAATTTACTCTCAAAGAATAAAAAACTCCATTAATAAGGAAATAAGGTAATGATTGAAGAATAATCTCCAAATAATGTTTGGGAAGCCTATAATGATGCCCCTTGAGGGAGTGGCTGACACATACAACTGATGGAAAGTCCCTCAAAAATAAGCAAGAAGAATAATGAAATTAACCCATGAGTGAGATTAATCCAATTGATATAATGTTTGATTGTATTGTTTTAAAAATTATTGATTTTACCAAAGGTCATTATAATCAATAAAAAAGGTTGAGACTCTGATTTTCCCAAAGGAGGTTATAAATAGTGGCAAAGGGATATACCCCAATTAAGGTGGATGAGTTGAAATAATGATTTTCCCATAAAAAATGATAATAATTAAGATATCCTAAAAAAATAATTTTGGTTGTGCCCTAATAGGGAAGCTTGGCAAACATAAACCAAGGAAATAACCTATTACATAGATTGAATATGAGTGGGTGAGAACATAGATATGATTGTCTAATGACTAAAGAAGCCACAAACAACAAGGTGCACAAGGATGCACAAAGTGATGAAAGAGATGAATATAATAATATGAATGTATCAATGTGAAAGATTCAATTGTACCTACTAATGTAGAGATTCTCATCCTTATTAGAATTGATATAAAAATAATGGTTAAGTGATTGATTTGATCAAGAAGGGTGGGAGGATTTACCAAGGTTACCAAGGAGAAGTTTCTGTATTTCCATTGCTTGTAATATTTATTGAGCTAATTTTTTCCCTAGCACGTGATGGTAGGCACCATGATATAAAACATCATGATAACTTAGCCAAAATATGCATAAGGACTGAATCCCAATCTAATAAATAACTAAAAACAATGTTCAAGATGATAAAAACCATGATGACAATGTTGATGTATGAATATGGATAGACTCAATAATGATGCACAAGGAATCACCTAATGAACACATATAGACTGAGTCAAGGCACAACAAAAAAAATAAACAAATAGGCAAATAAATAAACAAACACACAAAAATCTTTAAATAAAAAATAATAGAAAGCTTTCTATCATTAACCAAGTCAATACCTACATGAGAAGGCTCAAAGGAATGATAAACAAGTAGTGCTTAAAGAAAGTATAAATACAAAGGGAAGGTCACACCCCTAATGGTAGTGGAATGGATCATAAAAAATAGTGGATTTTCCCTAGTAGGCTAGATTAAGGATGACTGACTAGGTTTAAACAAGATACATGTCTTTGGAATTTGAAAATTTTAAATGTTTTTTGGAACTTTGAAGTATCTTAAGTCATCAGAGATTGACAAGATACTACTATAAAAATAATGAGAGTTTTGTTTTAGGTTGATCATAAAATGGAGAGAGCATATGGAAAAGGGGGGCTAATCTGACCTCAATGTGAATTGAGCAGGACCTACATAGTTCCATTAGGACCTTAAGTCATAGTAGTTCCACCTACACAAAAGGCAATGAGAACTAACTAGGTCACAATACATTTGAAAATTAAGGACAATGGCAAGACAAATAATAATAATAATAATAATAATTATTATTATTATTATTATAATGCAAAAGTGATGTGAAAATTCATGGTAAAGGTGTTTTTCCCAATTTGCCAATAAGTGGTTATAATTAGGAAATAATGACATAGGTCTGTGTTACTAATTTATCTATAGGTAGTTATAATTAGTAACACAAGTTGGGATACTAATTTTCCCATAGGTGGTTATAATTAGTGGCACCAATCAAATGTAAATTAAAGATAACTTACCAAATCCAATATCACACTACATTGATAGACTATCATTAAAACACAAATTTCTAAAACTATTGAAACTGGATCAGAATCCCATCATGAAAAGTGTAGAAAGAACCAAAGGAACTAAAATCGAAAGGGTTGGGTAGGGTGTAAAAAATAGGTTTTTCTCTAATAAATAAGGTATTATGGAATGGTATATGGTATGTCATAAATAAGATGATAGGATGGAAATTGGACAAAATGGTAATAGGGTTGCCCCAAAGTGATAAGGCAAATGGTAGGGTTGAAATAATGGGATGAGGAATTACAAATGAAAATGGAAAGGTAAATGTTTTTGGCCAAGTAAATAGTTATGTTTTTCTTGATAATGTGGAGATGCACATCCTAATTAGAAAATAATCTAACTATAATAATTAATCATGTAAATTTCTAGCCTACACCTCTTTTGAATAACTACTATATCAAAAAATAACTGTAGATTTGGACTCTAAAAATGTTGTTGTGATCTATTGGGCCCCTTATTTTTGTAAGTAAAGGATTCACACCAGCTTGACAAACACATTGGTATGAGGCAATAATTTTGATTAAATTATAGAATTTTGGTGCCAATTGGAGGTTTTAGTGCATACCTTATGTCAGTTAGTAGGTGGTTAACTAGTTCTTGGATCTTCAAGGCATCTTATAGGATTACTAATACATGATAACTATAGTGTAGAGTTTACAAGGTATTAGATCTAGTGGGAATGATCACCAAGGCTCTAATTTGGCATTTAGCATGCACATCCCATCCTGGTAGAGGTGATCCTAAAGAGATATAAAATGATATTGAATCAATCGATGCAAAAGGATGATAGATTTGTAATGAATCTCTGGTGGAATGGAGCTACTATGTATACATGCATTTGATATCCATTAGATTTAGGAATATCTCAAAATCCATGAAGGCTCCATTTATAAGTAATCAATCTTGTCAATGAGCCTCTAGGTCATTAAATATAAGGAATCAAACCTATATTGTGCTATGAATTATATTTCCTATTTTAAACTATAATTAATGAAGAAGGTCAATGCATACCATATAATGTTTTTGGTTTGAGTGTCTTTCACTATGTTAATGAAATGTAGAATAGATGTAATGTTTTAGTTTATATTCAATTATGATAATTAGTGTTCATCTAATGTTGCTAGTTCACATCAATAATAGAGTCCTTGTAAATATTAATGATGTCAGTGGTAACTTACATAAAGACTAAGTATAAAGTCCTACACCAAGTGTTCCTATCTTACTAAGAAGTATGTGTCTAGTATAAGTATTTGAAGTGAATCAACCTTTAGAACCTTAAAATGCCTATATGATGATAGGATTAGTTTAACAAAGGCTTGTGCCCATATGACTAGGATTAATCCACCAAAAGGTTTTCTCTTATAGGCCACTAGGCTTAGACCATAAAAGGATCGTACCTATAAACCTACATAAATACTTCTTTGAATTGATCAAGTCCCCTAAGTGAAACCTTATGCCATGTCACAACTATCCCAATGTTAACCCCAATTCCTTCTCATCTATGCTTTAGGTGAGTGCATAAGGCTTGTGACTTATGTGCATTGATGTTGGTGTAGCTGAGTGTAAAATGTTAAGCACAAAGGGAATATCCCATGTTTGTGCTTGGTTTTAATAAGCCAATAACTGATTATGATAACTTTATGTGCCATTATTTGAAACATTTTAGTTACATTATTAGGACCCATGTTTAATTTTATTGTTATGATGGTGTAACATAATGATGTACTAATTTTGTCTCAAAAATATTGAGTATTGGTTGTAATAAGTGGAAGATAGATTTGTGTTGAAGCATCACACTTGCAAAGGACAAAAGCTATTAAAATGGGTTTAAAATAACCTATATGATGTTCTATATGAGGTATTTTTTTCTAGGCTACCTACGCATGTGTATTGGTGGTTGGCTACATATTCAACCCATAAAATAAGAATATATGGACAACATTTTTAGTAGACAAAGGATCACCTAGAGAGGCTTGAGACCCTAGATGCCACTTGGACTAGAGTAGTAGATAAATGGTGGTAAGGAGCATTGAATAGATACATACTTTAGTTCATAATCCTAACATAATCATGCCTCATGAAGTAGAGTAACAATTCTTGTGTGAACCTAGAGGCACATTTGTGAGGTAATTCAACACAAAACTCAAAAATATAATGGTGGATTATGGTTTTCAAACTTTAGGGATGAAAGGCTAAAGTCATTTCATGTAAGATCAACAAAAAGGGGGAAAGGGGATATGTAAGTGAAGTGTAATGGAAGGGGATGAACAAATTGACACCCAAGAGCTTAGAAAATATACCTATAATAAGAGATGACATAGACTAATGGAATATATAGAACATGGAAGTGCTGAGAGAACTCATAGTGAATGAGAAGGGCATGGGGAAGGATATTTTCAAATACAAAAGCATGAGGATGATATATATAATGAAGCAATGGATCAAGTTGAATACTTGATATGTGTAGAATTCACTAGGTTCCTATAGGATTTGGTGACTAAAGATATTCTTGGCATGACTAACCCCTTTGAACCTATAACACATGCACTAGATCTCCCACTTGAATAAAGTACAAAATTAATCATTGACTTTGTTTATAACTTAGATCTTAGACATTTTGTAGACTTAGAATGCAAATTTGTGACTGAACATATTATTTCATATAAGGAGGTGATCATAATGACCTCTAGACTATTGTGTGATACCTCACCATATCAAAATATGAGTACAAACATACCAACTTAGCCAATGTTAGCAATGAAAAGTGGGAAATATCCTATAGGAAGTGGTCTAATGCCACAAGTATGTAGTAAACCACCATAAACATTAAATATGTTGAATTAATGATGGGACCAATGCCTTAGATCCTAGCTACCCCCTAAAGTAAATCTTCTATGAGATGGCTATGCACTTACTATAGTATCATGGAATAGATAATGGCATAGAGCATGTACTAAAGTGTGAAGTACAATGGCATGCATAGGGCATAACCTAATTAGAGTGAAAGGTGACCCAAATTGTGACCATTTTAATTGATCATACCCAAACATGGTATAGTAAATTTGACCCTAACTAGACCATGGTCAATTATGATACCCTAAAAGATGCATTCCTAAAGGAATTTGACATTTTAGAGTTTCAAAATCAGAACATCACTATGTTAAAAGAGATTACCCAAGTACTCTTAAAGAGCATGAGTTTGTATGATGTAAGGTTCAAGACTCTTTTATCAAATATCCCATATGATATTAACCTTTCCTAAAATGTAAAGTGGTTCATTGAGGGTTTTGCATGCCATTCTAAAGATAACTTTCCATGAAAAAATTTACATACCCTTGAGAAGTGCTTGAAGGTACACTTAGGGTTAAGGAAGTCAGAAGTACTAATACTAATATCAACCCATTTATAGATGTGTATATTGCATCCATATCCTTTTATTTTTAAAAACTTATTAATAGCTCATATCATGATGCTCAAAGTATACTATGGTGTACTGACTATAAATTAGAGGGTCATAATAGGACTAACTAACTATGGAGGAATTTGCACTCCTTCCTTCTAAGTTGTGAATTCTATCAAGAGGCATATGATGTCTATAATTTCCCTTTTTTTCAATGTTCTATCCAAGTCAACATAACCATATATTTTTGGTTATGTGATGCCTACACCCATACCACTACTAATTACTATTTGATTGATGAAATTCATGAGAATATGGAAAGAGGTGCATGATAGACCACCATAGCATTTAGAGGGAAAGCAAACCAAGGTAATGAGGGATAAAACTAATAGAATGTAGGATTTAAAATTTAGTGAGGTAATAGAGGGTGAGGTGGAAGATGTAGTGCTGGAAGGTTCCCACCATGCTCATGTTATAAGTGTGGCTCGATAGAGCATTATCAGTGTGACTACCCAATACATCCCACATGTGGGTATTATCAAGGATCCCATAATGCCAAATAATTCCATGACCTATAAAAAAAATTGACCCAAGGTAGGCCTAACATAGACAAGGGTGTAGGAATTATTAGGTGTGAGACAAAAATATAAAGATAGACCCCAAAGGCACAATTAACTTGTACATAGATAGTCAAGGTATAGGTGACTACTCATAGTGGATTCACCACTTAGAAACCAATTATTTTAGTACTTGAGTAATGATTATAATATGGAGATAAGGGTTAAACTATGTGCATAACATGGCTTAAACAAAAACCTATACCTTACTCAAACCCAATGTGCCAAAAATATGTATTACAATAGGTCATCAGTGTAATCCAAAACATGCAAGGGGATCTCAAATTAGCACAAGACCTAAAAGCATAGGTTGCTACCTCTTGAAAGAAGTAAGACAACCAAGAATTTGATATATAATAATTAACTAAGATCCTATCCCCCTTACAAATAGAAGGTTTATTAACTCTATTAAAAAACTTGCTCCTAGAGCATGTACATCAAAAATAAGTTGAGGTCATTTCACCATACATGAAGAGGACATGAGAAGTTTGGCATACACAAAATGTAGAGTACGACCAAGAACTCCTCGTGGATTCCACTATTGATGGATGGCATGTATATGAGGTCCCTATAAACATAGGCAACAAGATCAACATATTGACCAAGAATGCTTGGGAGAAATTGGGTAGGCCAGCCTTGAGGAAAATCAAATTGAAATCTCTCCAGGGAAAACATTACTTATTAATAACAAGTTGCAATTAAATGAGGAAAAGTCCGTAGTCAACATGTTGTATTCTCACCACCATTATTTCACATGGGATTATGAGTATATGTAAGGAATCAACCTAGAAACATGCACACATCATATTTACATCAAAGAAAAGTGCTAACCAATCAGATAGACACAATAAAGGATGATACCAGCTCTTCAAGAAATAGTCAAAAAGAAATTATAAAAACTTTTGACTACTAGATTTATATATCCTATCTCTAATAGTGAATGGGTGTCACCTTTGGTAATTGTACCAAAAAAATGGAGAATGGCATGTATGCATCAATTACATGGAACTCAACACAACAACTTGGAAGGATCACTTTCTTCTCCCCTTCATTGACCAAGTATTGGACACACTAGTAGGGAAGAAATATTTTGCCTTTCTCGATGGCTTTAGTGGTTACAACTATATTAAAATTTCTCTTTAGGACTAGGAAAAGACCAAATTTACTTGTCCATGGGGTAATTATGCTTATGTTGTATTACCCTTTGGGCTATGTAATGGTCTAACTACATTTTAAAGGGTTTTTCTGAGTATCTTTGTAGATATGGCCAATGAATGTATTGAAATCTACATGGATGACTTCATTATCTATGGTGAGATATTTGATGAATGCCTCAACAACATGGAAAAAGTGCTGAAATGCTATTAGGAGCACCATTTGTCTCTTAGCCATAAGAAATGATACATGCTTATGATAGAAGGTATTGTCTTGGCACACCATTGTTCACCCTTCTAACCAAAGATGTTGAATTTCTCTAGACTCTTACTTGTGATACAACATTCAAATAATTTAAGGAATTATTGACCACCACCCATATTCTGTGTGGTCCTAATTGGAAGTTTCCATTCCACATTCACATAGATGCTTCAGATGCTTCGCTTAGAGTAGTGCTCGGCCAAAAATAGGAAGCACTTAATTATGCCATCTATTTTATAAGTAGAAGACTACAAGTAGTAAAATTAAATTATATAATTACTGAAAAAGAATTATTGGTAGTAGTTTATGATATCAACAAGTTCCATCACTACATCATAGGGTATCAGGTCTTTTTTCATACAAGCCATGCATCCATTTGGTACCTTATGAACAAATTAGCTATTTTAGCTAGAGTGATAAGATGAGTGCTCTTATTATAGTAATTCGATATTACCATTATTGATAAGCTTGGTAAGGATAATGTATTGGTTGAATTTATATCACACTTACAAACCCTTAAAGAGGATACCATAGTAGATGACTCATTTATAGATGAACACCTATTCTCTCTCACCCTTACCACACCTTGGTATGATATTATTGTTAATTACTTTGTCACAAGGCTACTTCCATAACACTTCCTCCCCAAACTGAAGAAAGCATTGATTCACAAAAGTGGAAGATATTCATGGTTGTCTGGTTTCTTTTCTATACTTGGCTTGACTCTATCATCATAAGATGAAGTTCCATATATCCTCAAATCTTGCCATGATGAACCCTATGGAGGATACTTTATAACCAAGTGTACAAAAATCAAAATTTTAAATATAGGATAGTATTGGCCCTCACTCCATATAGATGCAATAAGATATACTACACATTGTGATAAATGTCAATGTATGGGGAGACCCACATGATCAGATGAAATGTATTTGCATCCTCAAATGGTGCTTGAACCATATGAAAAGTGGGGCCTAGACTTTTTAAAACCTTTTGATCTTAAATCCAACAATAAATAATACACCCTTATCTATACTGACTATGTCACCAAATGGGTGGAAGTCAAGGCTCTTACATATGCCAAAGATGAGAGGGTGGTAATTTTTATCTATGAAGAAATATTTACTCAATATGGTGTGCCACGTGAAATAGTCATTGATCAGAGACCCCAATTCATTGCTAATTTAATTACTACCTTAGTCCAACAATATGATATTAGACATAAAAAATCAACTTCATATCATCCACAATCTAATGGATAGGTAGAAGTCACGAACATGGAGTTAAAAAATATTCTAACAAAGACTTTTAGTCTATATTATAAGGATTGGGAGGCTAGGCTTCCTCAACCTATGTGGGCTTATAGAATGACATGGAATACCACTACAAGCTTCACTCCATATGAGTTGGTCTATTTAAAGAAACTTGTCTTGCCCATTGAATTTGAACACAAGACCTTATAGACAACATTAGAACTAGGGATAGATATAGCTAAAACCCAAAAAAGAAGGCTTATATAGTTGAATGCCTTAGATGGATATAGACAATAGGAATTGTAGAACATAGAACTTGTACAACAATAATGGATTGGATGGCATGATAGACACATTAAGACTAGGTAATTCCATACTAGAGATTGGGTCCTTCTCTTTGATTCTAAATACAAGGACTGCATGGCTAAAGTCTAGACCAGATGGATTGGTCCTTTTGATATTGATCATGTTTTTGATAATGGATTATTTCAAATCCTTACCATTGATCTAATAAAATTCCATCTATTGGTTAATGTCCATAGACTCAATTTGTACAAAAAACCACTTACTTAAGAAGAATTTACCAGTCACTTGTAGCAACAGTTACAAGAAGGATATAATGGTCCCTTGGTTAGGTAGGTTGCCCCACTAGACATAAGCACTAGTACACACACATTTAAAGGAGAGGAAGATATCCTTGCCCTCCTCTAGTATGATGAATGAGACCTTCCAATTGTCCTTGACAAGTCACATTTATAGGTGACTTGGCCATGACCACTGAATAAACATTCTACTAAAAATAATAATTAGAATAAGCAATAAATAAAAATAAAAATAAAAATAAAATAATAAATACCCATTTTTGGGCATTATTGGTAGCTTCTGGATAGAAAACTAGCCTGTAGGCTACCTAGATATGTATAAAGGACCTAAATAGAAAACCAACTTGTTGGCTATTTAGGGGTAAAAATAGAAATAACTAAAAATAAAAATGTGAAGATAGAAGTAGAGAGAAGGCAATCCCTCAAATACCAACTATTTACACAAGTTTCTTGGAGCCACTATAGAAATTCCTGATGCTGCTATGAGCATTCCTAAAGTTGCTATGGGAATTTCTAAAATTTTCTATGGGAACCTTCTACATAGTTAGCCATCACTTTATATCTTGCTATGGGCACCTATGTAGCTACTACAAGTAGCCTCTCATGCCTATTTTCACCTTTTACAAAGCATGTAAGATAGATCCTCCTATAACTCTCACTGATGGTCTAACTATTAGTTTTTGGGCATTACATAAAACTCATCAAATAACCTCTTTTAAGAATGTAGGATGATTTAAACAACACATGTCATATCTATTACCTAAATTTACTCTTGACTATCAAGCTATAGAGCCACAACCCAACATATAACTTCCCTTTCTATGTGGAAATGTTGTGAATTTTGCCTTCAATGAAACTCATGTTTTATCTACAACTCTAGTTCCATACTGTAGAACCTATTGATTTCTCTATCTAAAACCATGAAAAAAACCTATAGGGCATGAGTAAAATCTAGAATCATATCAATTAGTTCATCCAAATAAAGGTCACTAGCTAGTATCTCCCTTAGCTACCTATTCAGGTTCTTCTAGCCACAACTTCCAACACTTAGTTTTTCAATTACCATTGGAGGGTATGATAGCAATAATTTATACTCTAAGTCTAAGACCCTTATTCCATGCACCTTACCCTAAATTATATACACATGTATTTTAGGCATCATTAATGCATACCAACTAATGATCTCACAGTCACTTCACAAATGATCCACTTCACTCTAGCTACAACTACCAACCCATTTATTACACTGTTAATCATTTCCATGCAAATATTTGCATGCTAACACATGTGTGACTACCCAGGTCTCACATTCAGAACACCACTATTGCAAGTTACACTGTATCTTTCATCATGGAAATGTAGTTCATTATTTTAATCTAGTTGTATGGTATTAATAAGGCATATTTAATTATGACTTTAATTATTCATTCAAAAATCTATCACCTCACCATTAAACATAAATTATTCCTCATAATGTCATATCTCATCTCATATTTCTTACTCTATCCATGTCACCTAAGGACATGTGACAATTCAAGTTGGGGAGATGTTACAGGTTAAGCCTCATGGACCACAGGAACCTACAACCTACAAACCTCATATTTTTCCATTTTTAGACCTAAAACTTGATACCAATAGACTTCCATTAAGCCTAAAACATGTGCAGTTACCTATTGATTGAAAGTAAAGTGGAGAAGTTAAAATGAGATGTTTTCCATAGGGTTAGACTATGTATTTTGAATGGTTACAACATTTTTTAGAACTATTTTCCAAATCATTTGTAAGCTCTTTTGATGGGAACCAAGCCACTGTAAGTGGAATCACATTTCTAGTTACAAAGACTTTGGTGAGCCAAGATATTGGGCTATCAAGCATTGTATAAAATTATCAAGATAGACCAAATGGACAAGAGGATAGGCATCAATTTTTCCAAGAAGGTGAAAGATTGGTATTAAAGATAGGAGGTGTGGAAAGATTCAATCTACCTACAAAATGGAGATAAATAGTAGCATATATTATCAGGCACATGACCTATGAGGGAAGGTATTACCTAATTTACACTCTTTAATTAAATATTTTGAATCATTTAAGTCATACTAGAGTCATTAATGTTCCTAATTTATTATGGAATATCTTTAAAATAATGTCTAAAGAATATCATAAAGGCATTAGAACAACCCTATCTCACCACTACCTCATATGGCTTATAATTAAGGAATAGCCTCTGTAAGGCTTGAACTCACTTGGGAGTAATTTTTGGCCCTAGAAAATATTGCACTCTAGGAAGAAAAGGGCACTAATGAGAGGGAATATCTTGAAGAGCAGCCCTAACAAACTATTCAGGAAGATGTAGTGAGTACTAGTGTTGTTAGTCAACATGTAGCCACTAAAGGATCATCTAGGACTGTTATAGGAAAGAAGAAGAGGATAAAACTAGTATCATCACCTTTTGAAATAGAGGAGGAAAGCCCACAACAAAATGGCCCTTCTCCCATTATGTCCTCACCTCAAGAAGTTTATCTATCTCTTGCTGCATAATAAGAAGTTCCCCTATCTCTTACTGCATAAAAAGAAGTTTCCCCATCTCCTATTACACAAGAAGAAGTTCCCTTGTCAACTAATGCACAAGAAGAAAAAATTCCATCAAATACCCCTCCTACAAGGAAAATGAAATATAAAGGGAAGAAACCCAAGATGTAAAAAAGGAGACCTCCTCCTAGGAGATCTCAAAGGATGAAGAAACAAAAGACCTCTTTAGCCTCCTTAACCATAGATATCAGTGATGATAAAAAACCAAAGAATGATCTTAGGCTTAAGAAACCCATGATGGATTTGAAGTAGAGGAATGGTATACTAATGAAGGACTTGCTAAAGTAGAAGAAGAAGAATGGTCACCTCTTCCATCCATATTCACTGAGGAGGACATTGATCTCGTAAAAAACAATTGGATACACAAAGGATGAATTAAGAAATGTTATGGAGAATGGAGAAGAAGAATTGAAATAAGAATAGGTATTCGTAAAAGGGAATGAATAAGAAATTTTTTTATCATCATTAGGAGTTTTAGACATTGGAACAAGCTATGGAGGAGATATAGAGATTCAAACATGAGATGATAGAACTAAAAGGAAAATGAGGAATTGAAATGCTTCTAGGAGCAACAGAGTTTGTAAACCCCTTTAAGGATAAAGGGAAGACAATGGAAGAACCTATAGCTATACTCATGGAGGAACCTATAACTATATTCATGGAGGAACTTTTAGCATAGTATGATTTAGCTTCGGTACTTTTCTATCAGGGATTTATTCCTCCATTACCCACTACACCTGCACCTACTATAGAAGAAGTTATTGATGTAGATTTCTCAACCACCACTCCAATAGAAACTAATGATCTTTTGATTTTTTTGAAAGAAAAATTTGGTGATAATGAAACTTACCACAAATAATTGGTGCATAGATTCAAGGGTTATGTTCAATCAAAATAACAACATGAATAATTATAAGAAAAATTGGAATTTGCTGAAATTATGATCAATTATCTGAAGGAAAAGATTGGTAGAATTCATGAAACTACTAAAATGATAATGGAGTGTAGACAACCTTATATACTATATGTCATGTACCTGGAAGAAAAATGGTTAAAATTTAGGTATTATAGGATTTTAAATGATCAATATTGTATTGTCTATAACTCAAAAACTTTCTTTGAAGAATATAGACATGTTGATCCTAATCTTCAAGCCTAGCTAAGTGAATTATACATTAACCAATATGCTATTCCTAGTGATATAGAATGGAACCCCAACATTTATTTGGGTAATGTCTTGTTAAATGCATTTTCTTCATATGTTTTGAATGAAATTAAAATAAGAAAAAAACAAAGGATATCAAGAAAAAGAGAAAGAAGCCACCCTAATGATCAAGAGTGAATCTAAAGATTTAGATGTTGTAGTAGATGAATGGATTTAATTTATGAACATAGATGCTCCACAGGAATGGGTTGCCAAAAAATAGGTAGAATTCTAGAAGCACTATTTGAGTCTCATGGAAGGAGATGGAAGACAAATTTTTGTTGCTTGCTCTCACAGATGGGAAGAATTATTGGATGCCTTGAAAAATAAAGAACCATACTCCCCTCAAAAACTTATGGAGGCCATCCATAATGTATACTCATATATTGAAATTGTTAGGAAATGGAGAGTACAATGCTTGGGATTCATGTTTCAACCCCCTATATTTTGGTTCCCAATCGTTGATTGAGAAGGAAATATTCTAGCTAATAGAGAGCTATAGAAGAAAGGATGGAGGAATATTAAGAATGATAAAGGTTTTTATTTCTTTGCAGGTGAAAGATACCCTTAGGCTTTAGACATTATAAATTTTTATGGTTTTAGAATGAAACCAATGCTTGCTCAAGGTCAAGTAAGAGATTAGGTAGCAAGGTGTGATGAGGCCACCAATTGCTTACTGATATATCTTCATCCATGCTTAGTCTATGCTATTTTTCTATATAAATCCCATAACTATATGTCACTAATGTAAATGAATGAATGAAGTTATGATTTTGTATTCTCATTAATATATATGTGTTATGTTATGAATTATGGATTTTTTGCTTGATTGAATTATATTGGTATGACTTTATCTAATAAGCATTTGAAGGGTAATGTAAATATGTATAATCTTGCTATAGTCATAGCTTCTTCAGGCTACCCACATAAACTATGAGCTTCACCTACATATTGCTTACGGCCACTATAAAGTGCCCATAGAAATTATAGGACTCACCTATAAGGTACCCATAACCACTACAAAGTTCCCATAGTAAATATAGGCTTCACCTATAGGCTACCTACATCTACTATAAAATGCCCATAGAAATTGAAGGATGCACCTACAAGTTGCCTGTAGCCACCATAGGGTGCATGTAGATGCCATGTATAGTCATTATTGAGGAAACCTTGTAGACATATCCATCTTTCATTGGAAACCAAAAAAAAATTGAGAAGAATCATAGTTATATGGATTCCCTACATTCAAGGTTATGTTGGATATACTGTCAAAAATAGTAAAGACAAGGATAATGAGAAAAGACAAAAGGAGATAAAACAACAAAAAAATATGCCTTGTCTCTAACCCCGTCAAGCCTAAAACAAGTAATTTAAGTTACTAACTACTTGAAGGTTGACTGGGGTAGTTTCTAAGTTTTTGTATTCTTTCCTAGTTTAGTGTTTTTATTTTAGAACTAATAAACTACCTTTTTATTTAAAGGTAGAACATAGACTAGATTAAGAGTTAGATAAATTTAAGGAAATATTAGCAAAAGTTTTTACTATATCCTTTGTATCCAGAATTGAGTAATGAAAAAATTGAATTTGTAATAAGTTGAAAATTATCTTGGAGAGGGATTGGATCTCAATTCTAAAGGTGGAAGGACCCCCTCAAAATGAAATACTATGAAGATCTTGGCCCTCTTTGATTATTAGTATGTTGTGTAAGTAGATTTTACTATTAAGTTTGATTCTATACGTGTGATGCATGTGTGATACATAAGTGTGGAATAATTCCATAATTCTATCACAACAATTTCATAATATAAATACTCAATTTAATTTAGCATAAATTTATTATACTACACCTAGAAAAATAATGTTTTTTAAATTAGTAATGCATATATAGTGCTAACACTACTAAAAAGCTTATGCACCTAGTGTTGAAAATTAATGTTTAATCATAATGGTGAATCTGGTATTCAATAGCTAATTAGTCTAAAAAACATTTTAGCATCATTTTCAGAGAGTGTGTCAATCATTATTTCTAAAATCAATCATTAAAATTTTCTCTATTAATGCACTATTCTACTTAGTTGGGCAAGTTGAGTGAGGACACGATGGTGTATTATACTAGATGTCTAAGTTCCTAGACATATAGTTTTAGCCAGGCCAGTCAAGTGTGGGCACTACAGTGTCTTAAGCCAGATATCTAATTTTCTAGAAGTAAACAGTGCATGAGTTGCTTATTTCCTATTTTCTAGATTAAATTTCTTTCTTTCATTTCCTATTTTCTAGAATAAATTTCTTTCTTTCATTTCCTATTTTTCAGAATAATTTTTTTGGTTCATTTCTTGTTTTCTAGAATAGATTTTCTTGTTTTTAGACTAAATTTTTCATGTTTTTATTAGTTAATTTTTATTGCTTTCTATATGTAATATTTCCATTCCTATTTTTTTAATTTTAACATTATTTTATTTATGCATTATTTTTAAAAAATTGATCAAAAAAAAACCCTTTTTAAAATACATAAAATTTAAAAAACAACTAACTTTGTGTAGGAAAGAATAGGACAGTTGAAGGAGTGACATAACATTTATGCAAAGAGAAAGAGATTTTCAAGGGAGATTCTTACCAAAATTGCCACAAGTTACTACTGGGAAAGAACCACAAATACCTATAATAATTAACAATCCTATTGAAGAATATACCATAATTTAAAAGTCTCTTAAAGAAGACAACACTATAAAACAAAGGAGGTAGCTTGTAGAAGAAGCACTACTAGATTTGAGAAAGGAAATAGAAGTAGAAGAAGCATTAGCTAAGCTAGTAAGAAGAAATGAAGGAGAAAAACTACACAAACCAGAAACTCCAAATATTAACATATTTACAACATTTTAGAAAGGCTTTCATGATTAAATTAAAGAAAGCTTAAGACAATCTTGAGACCTTTCATCTAGTAAAAAGATTGAGGATCAACAAATAAACATTTATTATCATACTGACCAAGGAATTGCATAGAATTTTAGGATGAGATCATGAGTACCTTTTTTATCCATATCATAAGAAAATCCATCATGAGTAGAGAAGGAGAATTTATGCAAGACAATGGAACTACAAACATAGTTACTTTTGAATTTCCTATTCCAGAAGTAATAGGAGTAACACAAGTGAAAAAAATCCCACCCTCAGGCTTGCCCAAATTTGGAGGTACACTATCAAAAGACCCAAAAATGTTATTGTTTGAATTTGATGTCATCTATAGAAGCTATGACTATAGGCAAGATATAAAAAAAATTGAAACTTTTTCTAGCTACTATCAAAGACTCAACACTTCATTGGTTTATGGGACTAGGTAGTAATTCGGTCCACACTTGGGAGGACATGAAAAATAATTTTTTGGCTAAGTATAAAGAATATTTAAGAGGAAAAATTTATAAAATAAATGACATCTTTAGAATGACTCAGGAAAGGGATGATTCCTTAGAGGATTAAGTTGAATGGTTAATATTTAGTGTAAAAAAATTCAAGCAAAGTGCATTTGGAGTATTCAAATCTTGGATGCCTAGTAGTTATAGTCCATATCCATGACCAACAACTTTCCAACATATTGATATACCTAAAGACTATAATCAATGTAATGACAACCAAAACCATGCATAAACTACAACTAAATAATATTCATCCTACATCTACAATGCTATAAATGGTTGATATATCTATATTTAGACAAGAGGGAATCATTGAAGATCTTGTCATCACTATATATTCTTAGAAGTATCCTATAGACTTCATTATGGTACAGCCTAAGTATAATTTGGGTGGATACTCCCTTATCTTGGGATAACCTTGGCTTGCGACATCAAATGCCTTTATTAGATATAGAATAGGTAACATGATGATATCCAATGGCTACCAAAATAATAAGTTTGTTCTTTATCCCCTAACATATTTTTTTTTTTCACTAGAGCTTACATTACAGGTTGAAGAAGAGGAGGAAGATCAACCTTCCTTGATTCCTATATTTACCATACACCATGCATGCACATTGTCTGATCAAGAAGAAGATACCATTATCACCAATATTATTTAAAATAATTACCATAATCCTTGTACACATCTCAACCACTTCCAAAGAATGGAGTGCCCCTTTTTGAGCTTCTAAGAATTTGATAATTCTAATGCATCTGTGTAGAAAACATTCCACTAGCTATTGCCTCATAGTTGTAGCCAAACTAGATACATTAACAATATGGAAATAATGAAATCACTCTCACATCAAATTGAAATATCTCTAAGGAAAACATTACTTATTAATATCAAGTTTGAATTAAATAAGGAAAATCACCTAGTTATCATGTTGCATGCTCTCCAACATGATTTTAAATGGGATTATGAGGATATGCAAGGAATTATCCTAGAAACATGCATGCATCATATTTATATCAAATAAGAGTGCTATATAATTATAAATCTACAACATAGGATGTATCCATCTCTTTGAGAAATAGTAAAAAAGGAATTACAAAAACTTTTAACTAATGGATTTATATATCCTATCTATGATAGTGAATGGGTGTCACCTTTGGAAATTATACCAAAGATAAATGGAGAATGGCATGTATACATTGATTACATGGAACTCAACATAGAAACCAAGAAGGATCACTTTACCCTTCATTGACCAAGTATTGGACACACTAGCAGGGAAGAAATATTTTGTCTTTTTGGATGGCCTAAGTGGTTATAACTAGATTAAAATTGCTCCTAAGGACAAGGAAAAGACCACATTTACTTGTCCATAGGGTATTTATTCTTATGTTATATTACCATTTGGGATATGTAACACTCTAGCTACATTCCAAAGGGCTATTCTGATTATATTTATAGATATGGCCAATGAATTTATTAAAATCTACATGGATGACTTCACTATCTATGGAGAGACATTTGATGAATTCCTGAACAACCTAAAAAAGTGTTGCAATGTTGTGAATAACATCATTTATCTATTAGCCATAATAAATTCTAAATGCTTATGACAAAAAGTATTGTCTTAAGCCACCATGTATCTACTACAAGAATTAGTGTTGACTTTGCAAAAATTAGCATCATCAAAAACTTGCTTGTTCCTAAAAAATGGAAAGATGTTAAGAGTTTGTTATGCCGTACCAATTATATAAGAGATTAATCAATAATTTCAATAAAGTAGCAGCACCATTATTTATCCTTCTCACCAAAGATGATAAATTTGTCTGGACTCTTACTTGTGAAACAACCTTCAAATAATTAAAAGAATTATTGACCACCACCCATATTATACATGGTATTTATTGTAAAATATCTTTCCACATTCACATAGAAGCTTTAGATACTCCCCTTGGAGTAGTGCTCAACCAAAAATAGGAAGCACTCAATTATGCCATCTATTTTATAAGCAAAAACCTATTGACAACAAAATTAAATTATATAATTACTAAAAAAGAATTCTTGGTAGTAGTTTATGCTATCACCAAGTTACATCACTACATCATCGGGTATCAAGTCTTTATTCATACAAACCATGAAACCATTAGGTACCTTATGAATAAACTAACTATTCCAACTAGAGTGATAAGATGGTTGCTCTTATTATAAGAATTTGATATCACCATTATTTATAAGCCGAGTAAGAATAATGTAGTGTTTGAATTTTTATCTTGCTTGCAAACCCCTGAAGAGGATAGCATAGTAGATCACTCATTTTCATATGATCACCTATTCTTTCTCACCCTTACAACATGCTAGTATGCTAATATTGCTAATTACCTTGTTAGAGAGATACTTCCACAACACTCCCTACTAAATAAAGGAGAGCATTAATTCACAAAATTGGTAGATATTCATGGTTGTTTGGATTCCTTTTCTATACTAGGCCTAAGTATATCATCAGAAGATGTCTCAGAGAAGATGTAGTTCTAGATATCCTCAATGCTTGCCATGATGAACCCTATGGATGACATTGGGCATCCAAGCATACAATAGTAAATTTTTTGAATATGAGATACTATTATCCCTCACTTTGTAAAGATGCAATAAGATATAATACACATTGTGATAAATGTCAATGTATGGGGAGACCTACACAATCATATAAAATGCCTTTACAACCTCAAATGGTGCTTGAACTATTTGAAAAATGGGGCCTAGAATTTTTCAAACATTTTGATGCCAAATCTAATAACAAAGAATACATCCTTATCTGTATTGACTATGTCACTAAATAAGTGGAAGTCGAGGCTCTTACACATGCCAGGGATGAGAAGGTGGTAAAGTTTCTCTATGAATAAATATTTACTTGATATGGTATGCCATATGAAATAATCACTTATCAGGGACCCCAATTCACTATTAATTTAATTACTACCTTAGTCCAACAATATGAGATTAGATATAAAAATTCAACTCCATATCATCCATAATCAAATGGATGGGTAGAAGTCACTAACAAGGAGTTAGAAAATATTTTGACAAAGACTATCTATATATCTTATAAGGATTATGAGGCTAGGCTTCCTGAATATATGTGGGCTTATAGAACCACATGTAATACCACTATAGGATTCACTCCATATGAGTTGGTATATGGAAAAAAACCTATCTTACCCATTTAATTTGAACATAACACCTTATAGACAACATTAGAATTGGGGATGGATATATCTAAAACCCAGAAAGAAAGGCTTTTGTATTTGAATGCTTTAGATGAATATAGACAATAGGCATTGCAAAACATATAAATTATAAAACAAAAATGGATTGGATGGCATGACAAACATGTTAAGAATAAGAAATTTCATACTAGAGATTGGGCCCTTCTCTTTGATTATAAATATAAGGACCACATGGGTAAACTCTAGACCAGATGGCTTGGTTCTTTTGAGATTGAGCATGTTTTTGACAATGGAGTAGTTCAAATTCAAACCATTGATATAGTAAAATTCCATCTAGTGGTTAATGGCCATAGACTAATGTTGTACAAAAATTCACTTACTTAAGAAGAATTTAGCAGTCACATATGATAGCAGTTATAATATGGATATAATGATGCCTTTTTTAGATAGGTTTCCCTGCTAGACAAAATCTCCAGTACATAACCAATTGAAGAAAGAGAGGAAGAAATCATTGCCCTCCTTTGGCACGATGAATGAGACCTTCCACTAGTATTTGAAAAGTCACATTCCTAGGTGACTTCGCTAGGACCATTGAATAAACATTCTACTATAGATAGTAGTTAGAATCTTAAAAAAATCCAATAATGAAATTTTTGGTTGTTGTTGGTAGTTTCTGTGTAGAAAACTATCCTACTAGTTACCTAAATATATAAAAAGGACCTAAATATAAAACCAACTTGATAACTATTTAGGGTAAAAATAGAAATAACTAAAAAGGAAAACATGAAGATAGAATTAGAGAGAAGGCAATCCCTTAATCCGAACTATTTACACAAGTTTCTTAGAGCTACTATAGACATTATTGATGCTACTACAGGCATTCCTAAATTTGCTATACACATTCCTAAAATTTTCTATGGGTACCTTCTAAATAGTTTGCCATCACTTTGTAGGTTTTTATAGGAACCTTTGTAGCTACTACAAGTAGCCTCTCATGCCTATTTTCACCTTTCTATAGATCATGCAATATAGATCATCTTATAATTCTCATCGATGGTCTAGATCTTAATATTTTAGAATTACATAGAAGTCATCAAATAACCTCTTAGAATAATATAATATGATCTGGGTAGCACATGTCATATCTATTACCTAAATTTGCTCCTGACTATCAAGCTATAAAGTCACAACACAACATATAACTCCTCTTTCTATGTGGAAATGTTGTAGACTAGAATTTTGCCTTCAGGGATGCTCATGCTTCATTTGCAACTCTGGTTCCATACTATAGACCATATTTATTTCTATATCCAAGACCATGCACAAAACCTATAAGGCATCAGAAACATCCAGACTCTTATTAGTTAGTTCATCCAAATGAAGGTCACTAGCCAGTATTTCCCTCAGCTACCTATTCAATTTCTTCTAGCCACCACTTCTAGCACTTAGTTTTTCAATTGCCATTGGAGGGTTTGATATCAATCATTTATACACCAAGTACAATACCCATATTCCATAAAACTTACCATACATTACATGCACATGGATTTTAGGCAACATTAATGCCTACCAACCGATGATCTCACAATCACTTCACAAAGGATCCACTTCACTCTAACTCCAACTACCAACCCACTTATTGTACCATTAATCATTTCCATGCAAATAATTACATGCCAACATATGGATAACTACCTATGTTTCAAATTCATAACACCAATATTACAAGGTACCTCTTATCATTTATCATGGAAAATGTCATTCATTATTTTAATCTAGCTATATGGTATTAATAATGCATATTTAATTATGAATTAATTATTCATTCAAAACTATATCACCTCACTATTAAAATTGCACTATTCCTCATGATGACCTATCTCATCTCATATTTCCTACTCCATTCATGTTACCTTAGGACACATGACAATTCATGTGTGTGAGATGTTATAGGTTAAGCCTCATGTACCATAGGAACCCTACAACCTGCAAACCCTATAGTTTTCCATTTTTAGACCTAAAACTTGCTACCAATAGATTTCCATAAAGCATAAAACATTTTTAATTTCCTATTGATTGAAAGGAAAGTGGATAAGTTAAAATTTGAGGGTTAGTTACATAGAGAGAACTCTAAGACCACAAGCATTTATGAGGAGACCAACCCAATTGGGATGTTTTCCATAGGGCTAGTTAGATTACCTATTTTGAATGGTTCCAACATTTTTCAAAACCATTTTCCAAGGCATTTGTAGGATTTTTTGATGGGAACCAAGCCATTTTAGGTGGCATCACATTTGTAGTTATTGAGACTTTGGTGAGCCAAGAAACTAGGCTACCAAGCATTGTATAAATTTGTCAAGATAGACCAAATGGCCAAGAGGCTAGGCAACAATTTTACCAAGAAGGTGAAAGATTGGTATTAAAGAAAGGAGGTGTGGAAAGATTCAATCTACCTACAAAATGGAGATAAATAGCATCATATATTTTTAGGTACATGACCTATGAGGGAAGGTATTCCCTCATTTACACTTTTCAATTAAATTTTTTGAATCATTTAAGACATAATAAAGTCATTAATGTTCCTAATTTATTATGGAATATATTTAAAAGAATGTCTAAATAATATCAAAATTGCATTGGAATATCCATATCTTACCACTACCTCATATGGCTTATAATTACGCAAAGAATAGCCTCTGTAAGGCCTGACCTCAATTGGGAGCAATTTTTGGCCCTATAAAATATTGTACCCCAGTAAGAAGAGGGAATTAATGAGAGGGAATCTCCTGAGGAGCAGACGTAACAAATTATTTAGGAAGATTTAGTGCATACTAGTGCTGCTAGTCAACTCATAGCCACTGAAGGACCATCTAGGACTACTATAGGAAAGAAAAAGAGGAGACAACTAGTCTTATCCACTTTTGACATAGAGGAGGAAATCCCATAATAACATGGTCCTTATACCATTATGTCCTCACCTCAAGAAGTTTCCCTATCTCCTACTGCACAAGAAGAAGTTCCATTGTCAATTAATGCACAAGAATAAAAAATTACATCAGACACCCCTTCTAAAAGGAAAATTAAATATAAAGGGAAGAAACCCATGGTGTCAAAAAGAAGGAAACCTCCTCCTAGGAGATCTCAAAGGATGAAAAAACAAAATACCTCTTCAACTTCCTTAACCATAGATATTAGTGATGATGAAAAACCAAAGAAAGAGCCTAGGCTTAAGAAAACCCATGATGGATTTGAAGTAGAGGAATGGTCTACTAATGAATGATTTGATAAAGCAGAAGAAGAAAAATGGTCACCTATTCCATCTAGATTCACTATGGAGGATGTTCATCTCCTTAGAAAAATTGGATACACAAAGGATGAATTGAGAAATGTGATGGAGAAAGGAGAAGAATAATTGAAATAGGAAGAGGGTATGGGAAAAGGAAGAGAATAAGAAATTTTTCTCATGATCAGGAGTTTCAAAAATTAGAACAAGCTATGGAGGAGATATACAAATTCAAACATGAGATGACAGAACTAAATATAAAATGAGGAATTTAATGCTTCTAGGAGTAGCAGAGTTTGTAGACCCCTCTAAGGATAAATGGAAGACAATGGAAGAACCTACAATTGTACTCATGGTGGAACCTACAACTATTCACGGAAGAACTTGTAGCATAGTATGATCTAGCTTTGGCACCTTTCTATCAGGGGTTTCTTCCTCCATTACCCACTACACCTAAACCTACTATAGAAGAATTTATTTGTGTAGATTTCTCATCCACCACTCTAGTAGAAACTAATGATCTTTTTCTTTTTTTGAAATAAAAATTTAGTGATAATGAAACTTACCACAAATAATTGGTGTAGAGATTCAAGGCTTATGTTCAAGCAAAAGAATAACATGAATAATTACAAGAAAAGTTATAATTTGTTGAAATTAGGATCAATTATCTAAAGGAAAAGATTGGCTAAATTCATGAAACTACTAAAATGATAATGGAGTGTAGACCACCTTCTAGGGTATATGTCATGTACTTGGAAGAAAAATGGTTAAAACTTAGCTATTATAGGATTTTTAACGATCAATCTTGTATGGTCTATGACTCAAAAACTTTCTTTGAAGAATATAGACATGTTGATCCTAATATTCAAGCCCAACTAAGTGAATTATACATTCACCATTATGGTAATCCTAGTGATACAGAATGGAACCCCAACATTTATTTGGGGGATTTCTTGTTAAATGATTTTTTTTCCTATGTTTTGAATAAAATTGAAAGAAGAAAACAAATGGAAGGATATTAAGAAAAAGAGAAAGAAGCCAACCTGATGATTAGGAGTGAATATAAAGATTTATATGTTGTAGTAGATGAATGGATTTCATTTATGAACATAGATGCTCCACAGGATTGGGTTGCCAAAAAATAGGTAGAAGTCCAGAACCACTATTTGAGTCTCATGGAAGGAGATGGAATAAAAAAATTTATTTCTTGATCTCACATATGGGAATAACTCTTAGATGCCTTGAAAAATAAGGAACCATACTCCCCTCAAAACCTTAGGGAGGCCATCTATAGAGTATAATTATATATTAAACTTTTTAGGAAATGAAAAATACAATGCTTAGGATTGATGTTTTAACCCCTTATATTTTGGTTCAAAATCCTTAATTGGGAAGGAATTATTCTAGCAAATACAGATGTAAAAAAGAAAAGATGGAGGTACATTGAGAATGCTAAAGGTTTTTATTTCTTTCAAGGGGTAGGCTACCCTTAGGCTTTAGACTTTAAAATTTTTTATGGTTTTAAAATGCAATGAATGCTTGCTTAAGGTCAAGTAAGAGATTAAGTAGCAGGGTGTGATGAGGCCACCAATTTCTTACTTATATAGCCTCATCCATGCTTAGTCTATGTCCCTTTTTTTAATAAATCCCATTACTATTTGTCACTAATGCAAATGAATAAATGAAGTTATGATTTTTTATGTTTATTAATATATATGTGTTATGTTATGAATTATGGATACTTTTCCTTGATTGAACTATATTGGTATGACTTTATCTAATAATTATTTGAAGGGTAATGTAAAGTTATAAAATCTTACTACAGTCATAACTTCTCTAGGCTACCCATAACAACTGTGAGCTTCACCTACATGTTGCTTGTAGCCACTATAGAGTGCCCATAGCAGCTATAGGCTTCACCTATAGGTTTCCTATAGCCACTATAGAGTGCCCATAGTAATTATAGGCTTCACATATAGGTTGCCTACATCTACTATAAGATGCCCATAGCAATTAAAAGATGCACTTCTAGGTTGCCTATAGCCATCGTAGGGTGCCTGTAGCTGCCACACAAAGCAAAGTCATTATTGAGGAAACATTGTAGACACATCCATCTGTCTTTGGAAACCAACAAACAATTGAGAATAATCATAGTCGTATGGATTCCTTACATTCAAGGATATGTTGGATATGATATCAAAAATATTAAAGACAAGGATAATGAGAAAACATAAAAGAAGATAAAACAATAAAACAATATGCCTTTTCTCCAACCCAGTCAAGCTAAAAACAAGTAATTTTAGTTACTAACTACTTGAAGGTTGATTGGGGTAGTTTCTAAGTATTTTTAATCTTTCCTAGTTTATTATTTTTAGTTTAGAACCAATAAAATACCTTTTTTATTTAAAGACAGAACATAGACCAGATTAAGAGTTAGATAATTTTGAGGAAATATTAGCAAAAGTTATTACTATATCCTTTGTATCCAGAATTGAGTAATGATAAATTTGAATTTTTAAGAAGTTGTGAATTCTCTCAGAGAGGGATTGGAGCTCAATTCTAAATTAGGAAGAACCCCCTCGAAATGAGCTGCTATGAAGATCTTAGCCCTCTTTGATTATTAGTATGTTGTGTAAGTAGATTTTACTATTAAGTTTGATTCTATAAGTGTGGAATAATTCCATATTTTTATCACAACAATTTCATAATATAACTACTCTATAAATTTCAGCATAAATCTATTATACTACAACTAGAAAAATATTGATTTTTGAAATAGTAATGCATATATAGTGTTGACACTCTTGAAAAGCTTATGCACCCAGGGTTGACAATTAATGTTTAATCATACTGGTGAATTTGGTATTCACTAGGTAATTAGTCTATAAAACATTTTAGCATCATTGTTGAAGAGGGTCTCAATTATTGTTTCTAAAATCAATCATTAAAATTTTCTCTATTAATTCACTATTCTACCCAATCAGGCAAGTTGAGTGAGGACAATATGGTGTATTATGCCATATGTCTAAGTTTCTAGACATATAGTTTTAGCTAGGCAAGTTGAGTGAGGGCATTGTAGTGTCTTAAGCTAGATGTCTAAGTTTCTGAAAGTAAATAGTGCATGTGTTGCTTATTTCATTTTTTTTTAGAATAAATTTCTTGCTTTCATTTCCTCTTTTCTTAAATAAATTTATTGCTTTCATTTCCTATTTTTTAGAATAAATTTTTTTATTTTATTTCTTATTTTCTAGAATAGATTTTCTTGCTTTCATTTCTTGTTTTTTAGACTAATTTTTTCATGTTTTTAGTAGTTGATTTTTATTACTTTCTATAATAAATATTTCAATTCCTATTGTTTTGATTTCAACATTATTTTATTTATGCATTATTTTTAAAAAAAATGGTCTAATAACCCCCTTTATAAAACACACAAAAATGAAAAAAAACTAAATTTGTGCAGGAACATGATAGCTGAAGGAGTGACATAGCATTTATGCAAAGAGAAATAGATTCTCAAGGGAGATTCTTACCAAACAAGCCACAAGTTGCTACTGGGAAAGAAACAAAAATACCTATAGTAATTAGGAACCCTATTGAAGAATATACCATAATTCAAAAGGCTCATGAAGAAGACAACACTACAAGACAAAGGAGGAAGCTTGCAGAAGAAGCACTATTGGCTCTGAGAAAAGAAACAAAAGTAGTAGCATTAGCTAAGTTGGTAAGAAGAAATGAAGGATAAGAAATACATGAACCAGACACTCCAAAAAGAAAAATATTTAAAATTTTTTGTCAAGGCTTTCTTGATCAAATCAAAGAAATCTCAGGAGAATCATGAAAGTTTTCATCTAGTAAAAAGATTAAGGATCAATAAATAAACATGTATTATTATGCTAACCAAAGAATTGACACAAAATTTGAGGATGAGACCTTGAGTACCCTTGGTATCCATATCATTAATAAAATCCATCATGAGTAGATAAGGAGACTTTGTGGAAGATAATGGAACTCCAAACATAGTTACTTTTGAATTTCCTATTCCAGATGTAATAGGAGTAACACAAATGAAAAACATCCCACCCTCAAACTTGCCCAATTTTAGAGGTACACTATCAAAAGACCAAAAAACATTCTTGTTCAAATTTTATGTCCTCTATTGAAGCTATGACTATAGGTAGGATTCACAAAAATTGAAACTTTTTCTAGCTAGTATCAAAGACTCAATACTTCACTAGTTTATGGGACTAGGTAGTAATTTGGTCTGCACTTGGGAGGACATGAAAAAGAAATTTTTAGCCTAGTATAAAGAATATTTAAGAGGAAGAATTTATAGAATAAATGATATATTTAGATTAAATAGAGAAGGGGATGAGTCCTTGCAAGATTATGTTGAATGGTTCATATTCAATGTACAAAAATTCAAGCAAAGTGCACTTGAAGAAGAACCATCAAAACTCATCTTCCTGAAAGGAGTCAAAGAATATTCTCTGGAAGCCTTGAAACTAATAAGTGGATGAGATATTTATCACCTACCATTCTCAAACATCAAAAATCTGAGAAATAATTATTCTAGATTTGCCATAAACAAAGTCAGGGGTAGAAAGCTTCCATTGGCAGCTCCGAATGGCCTATTAAAAAAAGAGGTTGGTAACCTATTACAATATATGAAGTAGGATATCATTATCCATTTGGACACCCAATTAGATATCCTACATTCAAGACAAAATAAAGAATCTTTGGATCAAGCCTTGACCATTTACTCTCTAGACTATAAGAAGAAAAAATTTGATTGTAGATGTCATTAAGTCTCGGATAAAGTAGCTCACATAGCACTTGACGAACTAGAAAAAGTAGAGCTACACATTGTAGGAAGAGATGGTGATTAGGTTTTCTATGTTTTATAAATAAGGCCATGGGTTTAATGACCACCTTATCAAGGTATGGGACAAAATTCACCTTTTTCAAATTCCACCTCCTTTAATTCATAATATGGAAATGGTACTCCCAATTGGAATAATCATTGGATGAACATTCCACCTCCTAATTCTAGATATAAACCAAATCAATCAAGTTACCCAACCACCTCTTGATAGCCTCATCATAATGTATCCCCATCTTGGATGTAATCTTGGAAACTACCCTATGGCCCATGCTTCACAAAGTAGTGGCAACAGCCTTGGAGACCTAACCGGCAATGGGGTATCTCTCTAGAAGGATGTCCTCCACAAAAACAACAACCTCATAATCTTATGCCCAATACACAAGCTACACCCAAGTCTAATTAGCTACTTACCATACCCATATATAATCCTATAAATAAGCTAGTGAAATCCATTTTTAATACTAAGCCTATTTAGTAATCAACATACATGGCGAACATCAATGAAGTTCAACTCTATTTAGGAAAGATTATTCCACCCCCACCACCACCCATAATAAGGGAGTGAGATGATGAAACCCCAAAAGAATGTTCTAACCCACCACCATCACCTATATAACATTTTAAACTATCACATAAAGTTATTGATGAAATAGCCCCACCATTTCCATAATGTCTCAACCTTCCATGTCATACAATTGAATCTATGTTTGATCTCATGAGATAGCCTAGGAACATTTGCATCATAATACATTTATTCCAAGCCATAAAAGATGTAGCCATATATTCTAAAGCTATTAGAGACCTCTATTTATGATAACCAAGAAGGAAGAAAAAAGATCCCAATATTATGCATGTGATTGGCCAGCTCGTAGACATCATGTTGTGGAATACCCTACCAAAGAAGTATTCAAATCTTGTATGCTTGGGAGTTATAGTTCAGCTCCATGACCAACAACTTTTCAACACATTGATAGACCTAGGGGCTGTAATCATTGTAATAAAAACTAAAACCATGCATAAAGTACAGATAAATAATATTCATCCATCATCTACAATGCTATAAATGGTTGATGGATCTATATTTAGACTAGAGGGAATCATTGAAGATCTTGTCATCAATATAGATTCTTAGGAGTATCCTATAATTTTCATTACATTGTAGCCTAAGTATAATTTGGGTAGATACCCCCTTATCTTGGGATGACCTTGGCTTGCCAAAGAAAATGATTTCATTAGCTATAGAATAGGTAACATGATGATATCCAATGGATACCACACTAATAAGTTGGTTCTTTATCCCCTAGCATAGCCAATTTTTTCATCTGAGAATACATAATGGGCTGAAGAAAAGGAGGAAGATCAACCTTCCTTGATTCTTATATTTACCATACACCATATATGCACATTGTTTGACCAATAACAAGATACCACTATCTCCAATATTCTTTAACATAATTAACATACTCCTTCTACACATCTCAACCACTTGCAAAGTATTGAGTGCCCTTTTTCAAGCTTCTAAGAATTAGATAATTCTAATGCATCTGTAAAAAAAACATTCCACTAGATACTACCTCACAGCTATAGCCAAACTAGATCCATTAATAATATGGAAATAATGAAAGAAATCTCACATCAAATTGAAATCTCTCTAGGGAAAACATTGCTTATTAATAGCAAGTTGGAATTAAATGAGGAAAAGCACCTAGTTTACATGCCGCATGTTCACCAACAAGATTTTGTATGGGATTATCAGGATATCTAAGGAATCAGCCTAGAAACATGCACAAATCATATTTATATAAAAGTAGAGTGTTAGTTAATCAGACATCTACAATGTAGGATGAATCCAACTCTTTGAGAAATAGTAAAAAAGAAATTACAAAAACTTTTGACTACTAGATTTATATATCTTATCTTTGATAGTGAATGGGTTTCACCTTTGGTAATTTTACCAAATAAAAATGGAGAATGACATGTTTGCATTGATTAAAGGGAACTCAACATAGCAACCATGAAGGATCACTTTCCTCTACCCTTCATTGACCAAGTATTGGACACACTAGCAGGGAAGAAATATTTTGTGTTTCTGTATGGCTTCAGTGGTTACAACTAGATTAAAATTGCTCCTGAGGACTAGGAAAAGACAACCTTTACTTGTCCATGGGGTACTTACGCTTATGTTGTATTAACCTTTGGGATATGTAACACTGACTATATTCTAAAGGGTTGTTCTTATTATCTTTATAGATATGGCCAATGAATGCATTGAAATCTACATGGATGACTTCACTATCTATGGAGAGACATTTGATGAATGTCTGAACAACCTAGAAAAAGTGTTGCAATGTTTTTAGGAGCATCATATATATCTTATCCATAATAAATGTTACATGCTTATGATAGAAGGTATTATCTTGAGCCACCACGTATCTGTTGTAGGAATTATTATTGACCCTATAAAAATTAGCATCATAAAAAACATGCTTGTTCCTAAAAAATAGTAAGATGTTAAGATTTTTTTAGGCCATGTAAATTACTATAAGAGATTAATCAATAATTTCAATAAAGTAGTAGCACCATTATTCATCCTTCTAACCAAAGATGCTAAATTTTTTTGGACTCCTACTTATGATACAACCTTCAAACAATTGAAAGAATTATTGACCACCACCCATATTCTTCATGTTCTTGATTGGATCCTATCCTTCTACATTCACATAGATGCTTCAGATACTACCCTCAGAGTAGTGCTTGACCAAAAAAAGGAAGCACTCAATTATGTCATCTATTTTATAATAAAAAACATACAGATAACAAAATTGAATTATAATTACTAAAAAGGAATTCTTGGTAGTAATTTATGCTATCAACAAGTTCCATCACTATATCACAAGGTATCAAGTCTTTGTTCATTTAGACCATGCAGCCATTTGGTACCTTATGAATAAACTAGCTATTCTAGCTAGAGTGATACGATGGTTGCTCTTATTATAGGAAGTTGATATCACTATTGTTTATAAGCCTAGTAAGAAAAATGTAGTGACTGAATTTTTATCATGCTTGAAAACCCCTAAAGAGGATACCATAGTAGATCACTCATTTCCATATGAGAACCTATTCTTTCTCACCATTATCATACCTTGGTATGTTGATATTATTAATTACCTTGTCACAAGGCTACTTCCACAACACTTCCTCCCAAAAAAAAGGAGAGCCTTGATTCACAAAATTTGTAGATATTCATGGATTTTTGGATTATTTTTCTATACTGGGCCTAACTCTATCATCATAAGATGTCTCAAAGAAGATGCAGTTCTAGATATCCTAGATGCCTACCATGATTAACCCTATGGAGGACCCTTTTTAGCTAGTATATAATAATCAAAATTTTGAATACAAGATACTATTGGACCTCACTCCATAGAGATACAATAAGATATACTACACATTGTGATAAATGTCAATGTATGGGGAGACCCACACGATTAGATGAAATTCCTTTGTAGCCTCAAATGGTGCTTGAACCATTTGAAAAGTGGGGCATAGACTTTTTCAAACCTTTTTATCCCAAATCCAATAACAAATAATACATCCTTATTTGTACTGACTATGTCACTAAATAAGTGGATGTCAAGGCTCTTACACATGCCATGGATGAGAAGGTGGTAGATTTTCTCTATAAAGAAATATTTACTTGATATGGTATGCCATATGATATAGTCACTGATCAGGGATCCCAATTAACTATTAATTTAATTATTACCTTAGTCTAGAAATATGAGATTAGACATAAAAAATCAATTCCATATCACCTACAATCCAATGGATGGGTAGAAGTCACTAATAAGGAGTTAGAAAATATTATGACAAAGACTATATGTATATCTTATAAGGAATAGGAGGCTAGGATTCCTATATCTATGTTGGCTTATATAATCACATGGAATACCACCATAGGTTTCACTCCATATGAGTTGGTATATGGAAAGAAACTTGTCCTACCCATTGAATTCGAACATAAGACCTTATGGACAACATTAGAATTGGGGATGGATATATCTAAAATCCAGAAACAAAGGCTTTTGTAGTTGAATGCTTTAGATGAATATAGACAATAGGCATTGCAAAACATATAAATTGTACAATAGAAATGGATTGGATGGAATGAAAGACATATTAAGACTAAGAAATTCCATACTAGAGATTGGGCCCTTCTCTTTGATTCTAAATACAAGGACCACATGGGTAAACTCTAGACCAGATGCCTTGGTCCTTTTGAGATTCAACATATTTTTTACAATGGATTAGTTCAAATTCAAACCATTGATATAGTAAAATTCCATCTAGTGGTTAATGGCCATAAACTCATGTTATACAAAAAGCCACTTACTCAAAAAGAATTTACCAGTCACATATGATAGAATTTATAAGATGGATATAATGATGTACTGGTTAAATAGGTTACCCCACCAAAAAAAAGCACCAATACACACTCAACTAAAGAAAGAGAGGAGGACATCCTTTCCCTCCTCTGTCATGATGAATGAAGCTTTCCACTAGTCTTTGACAAGTCACATTTCTAGGTGACATGGCTACGACCACTGAATAAATATTCTACTACAAATAATAGTTAGAATAAAAAAATCCAATAATGAAAACCCATTTTTGGGTGTTGTTGGTAGCTTTTAGGTAGAAAACTAGCATG
Source organism: Torreya grandis (assembly GCA_037957365.1). NCBI lineage: Eukaryota > Viridiplantae > Streptophyta > Pinopsida > Cupressales > Taxaceae > Torreya > Torreya grandis. The sequence continues at coordinate 124,272 of JARHVA010005392.1, forward strand.
TTGACTACCCAGATCTATAAAAAGGACCTAAATAGAAAACTAGCTTGCTAGCTATTTAGGGGTAAATATAGAAATAACTAAAAATGATAATATGAAGATATAAGTAGAGAGAATGAAATCCCTCAAATTGAAACTATTTAGACAAGTTTCTTGGAGATACTATAGACATTATTGATGCTACTACAAGCATTCCTAAAGTTGATATGGACATTCCTAAAAGTTGCTATGGGCACCTTCTACATAGTTGGCCATCACTTTACAGCTTGCTACAGGCACCTCTATAGTTGTTGAAAGTAGCCTCTCATACCTATTTTCACATTTTTGTAGAGAATGAAATATAGATCCTCTTATATCTCTCATCGATGGTCTAGCTATTAGTTTTTAGGAATTACATTAAAGTCAACAAATAACCTCTTGTAAGAATCTAAGATGATTTTGGCAGTACATGTCATATTTATTACCTAAATTTACCCCTAAGTATCAAGCTATAGAACCATAACATAGCATACAACTTCCCTTTCCATATAGAAATGTTGTAGATTAGAATTTTTCCTTCAGGGACACTCATGCTTCATCTACAACTCTAGTTCCATACTACAAACCCTACTAATTGATCCAACTAAGACCACACATAAAACTTATAAGGCATGAAGAACATCTAAACTCCTATCAATTAGTTCATCTAGATGAAGGTCACTAACTAGTATTTCCCTCGACTACCTATTTAGGTTCTTCCAACCACTACATACAGCACTCAAATTTTCAATTACCAATGGAGGGTATGATATCAATAATTTATACTCCAAGTCTAAGACCTCTGTTCCATGTAGCTTACCCTGCATTACATGCACATGAATTTTAGGCATCATTAATTTATACCAATAAATGATCTCATAGTCACTTCACAAAGGATCCACTTCACTCTAGCTCCAACCTCCAACCCACTTATTACACTATCAATCATTTCCATGCAAATATTTACATGTCAACACATGTGCGACTACCCATGCATCACATTTGGAACACCATTATTTCAATTACATCATATCTTTCATCATGTAAAATGTCATTAATTATTTTAATCTAGCCATATGGTACTAACAATGCATATTTAATTATAACTTTAATTATTCATTCAAAAATCTATCACCTCACCATTAAACCTACACTATTCCTCATGATGACCTATCTCATCCTGTATTTCCTACTCCATCCACATCACCTAAGGGCATGTGAAAATTCAAGTGGGGGGAGATGCTATGGGTTAGGACTCATGCACCATAGAAACCTTGCAACCTACAAACCCCATATTTTATCATTTGTAGACGTAAAACCTACTAGCACTAGACTTCTATAAAGTTTGAAGCATGTGTAGTTGCCTATTGATTAAAAGGAAAGGGGAGAAGTTAAAATGGGAGGGTTAATTGTGTGGAGAGAGCCCTCAAACCATAGACATGTATGAGGAGACCAAGCCAATTGGGATATTTTCCAAAGGGTTGGTTGGACTACCTATTTTATATGGTTACAACATTTTTTAGAACCACTTGCCAGGTTATTTGCAGGATCTTTTGATGGGAACCAAACCACTTTAGGTGGCATGACATTTACAGTTACTGAGACTTTGGTGAGCCAAGTAATTTGGATACCAAGCATTGGATAAAATTGGCAAGATAGACCAAATGGCCAAGAGGCTAAGTAAGAGTTTTGCTAGGAACCTAGAAAATTGGTATTAAAGAAAGGAGGTGTGGATATATTCAGTCTACCTAGAAAATAGAGAGAAATGGTAGCATATATTATTAAGTACATGACCTATGAGAGAAGGTATTCCCTCATTTACACTCTCTAATTCAAATTTTTGAATCATTTAAGACACAATAAAGTCATTAATGTTCCTAATTTATTATGGAATATCTTGAAAGTAATGTCTAAAAAATATCAGAAAGGTACTGAAATAACCTTATCTCACCACTACCTCATATGGCTTATAATTAAGTAAAGGCCTCTATCAGGTCTAACCTCACTTGGGAGTAATTTTTTGTCCTAGAAAATATTGTACCCCAGTAAGAAGAGGGCACTAATGAGAGGGAATCTCTCAAGGATTAGCCCTAACAAACTATTTAGGAACATGTAGTGGGTAAAAGTGTTATTAGTTATCTTTTAGGCACTAAAGGACCATCTGGGACTGCTATAGGAAATAAGAAGAGTAGAATATTGGTCTTATCCCCTTCTAACATAGAGGAGGAAATACCATAGCAACATGTATCTTCTCCCATTATGTCCTCACCTCAGGAAGAAGTTTCCCTATCTCTTGCTACACAAAAAGCTTCCCTATATCTTACTATATAAGAAGTTCCATTACCAACTAATATACAAGAAGAAAAAATTCCATCAAACACCCCTCATATAAATAAAATGAAATATAAATGGAAGAAACCCATGGTGTCAAAAAGGATACCTCCTCCTATGAGATCTCAAAGGATGAAGAAACAAAATACCTCTTTAGCCTCCTTAACCATATATATCAATGATGATGAAAAACAAAAGAAAGAGCATATGTTTAAGAAAACCTCTGATGTATTTGAAGTAGAGGAATGGTATACTAATGAAGGATCTAATAAAGTAGAAGAATAAAAATTATCACCCCTTCCATCTAAATTCAATGAGGATGACATTTATCTCCTCAAAAAAATTGGATATCCAGAGGATGAATTAAGAAAGGTAATGGATAAAGGAGAAGAAGAATTGAAATAAGAAGAGGGTATGGGAAAAGGAAGAGAATAATAATATTTTTCTCATGATAATGAGTTCCAAACATTGAAACAAGCTATAGAGGAGATATATAAATTTAGAAATTAGATGATAGAATTAAAAGGGAAATGAAGAATTTAAACTCTTCTAGGAGCAATAGAGTTTGTATACCCCTCTAAGGATAAAGGGAAGATAATGGAAGAAATTACATATGTACTCATGGAGGAACCTATAGTAGAGTATTCTCTAGATTTGATACCTTTCTATCAAGTATTTCTTCCTCCATTGCCCACTACACCTACACCTACTATAGAAGAAGTTATTGATGTAGATTTCTTAACCACCACTCCAATAGAAACAAATGATATTTTGATTTTTTTGAAAGAAAAATTTAGTGATAATGAAACTTACCACAAAGAATTGGTACAGAGATTCAAGGGTTATGTTCAAGAAAAAGATAAACACGAGTAATTACAAGAAAAATTGTAATTTTCTGAAATTAGGATCAATTATCTAAAGGAAAAGATTGGCAGAATACATGAAAATACTAAAATTATAATAGAGTGTAGAACACCTTCTAAGGTATATGTTGTGTACCTAGAATAAAAATGGTTATAATGTAGTTATTATAGTATTTTTAATAATAAATATTATATGGTATATGACCCCAAAAAAATCTTTAAATAATATAGACATGATGATCCTAATCTTCAAGCCTATGTAAGTGAATTCTATATTCACCAATATGTTGTTCCTAGTGATACAAAATGGAACCCCAACATTTATTTGGGGGAAGTCTTTTTAAATGCATTTTATTCATATGTATTGAATGAAATTGAAATAAGAAAACAAATGGAAGGATATCAAGAAAAATACAAAGAAACCACCCTAATGATCATGAGTGAATCCAAATATTCAGATGTTGTAGTAGATGAATGGATTTAATTTATGAAAATAGATGATCCATAATAATGGGTTTCTAAAAAATAGGTAGAAGTCCATAACCACTATTTGATTCTCATAGAAGGATATGGAAGAAAAATTTTAGTTGCCCACTATCACAAATGGGAAGAACACTTACATCCCTTAAAAAAGAAGGAACCATACTTCCCTGAAAACCTCAAGGAGACCATCCACAAAGTATACTTGTATATTAAAATTGTCAGGAAATGGAGAGTATAATGGTTGGGATTGATGTTTTAACCCCCTATATTTTGGTTCCCAATCCATGACTGGGAAGGAAATGTTCCATATAATAGAGAGGTAGAGAAGAAAATGAGGCATATTGAGAATGCTAAAGGTTTTTATCTCTTTTTAGGGGTAGGCTACCCTGAGGCTCTAGACTTTAGGAAGTTTTATGGTTTTAGAATGCAACCATGGCTTGCTCAAGGTTGAGTAAGAGATTAAGTAGGTGGTGTGATGAGGCCACAAATGACTTACTATTATAGCCTCATACATGCTTAGTCTATGCCCTTTTTCTATATAAATCTCATAACTATCTGTCACTAATATAAATGAATGAATAAAGTTATGAATTTATATGTTCATTAATATATATGTGTTATTTTATGAATTATGGATGATTTTCCTTGATTAAATTATATTGGTGTGACTTTATATAACAATAATTTTAAGGGTAATGTAAAGATATAAAATCTTTTTATAGTTATAGCTTCTCTAGGCTACCTGTAACAACTATAGGCTTCACTTACAGGTTGCTTGCAGCCACTGCAAAGTGCCCATAGAAATTGTAGGCTACACCTATAGGCTACACATAGCCACTATATATTACCCATAACAATTATAGGCTTCACCTATAGGTTTCCTACAACTACTATAGAATGCCCATAGCAATTGAAGGTTGTACTTATAGGTTGTCTATAGCCACTGTAGGGTACCTGTAGCTACCATGTGAAGTAGAGTCATTATTGAGGAGACCTTGTAGACACATCTAAATATCTTTGGAAACTAATGAACACTTGAGAATAATAATAGTTATATGGATTCCCTATATTTAAGGATACATTGGATATGTTATCAAAAATAGTAAAGACATGGATAATGAAAAAAGATAAATAGAGATAAAAAAACAAAATAATATGCTTTGTCTCTAACCCATTAAAGTATAAAATAAGTAATTTTTGTTACTAACTATTTGAAGGTTGACTAGGGTAGTTTGTAATTATTTGTATTCTTTCCTTTTTTAGTGTTTTTAGTTTAGAATTAATAAATTACCTTTTTTTAATTTAAAGGCAGAACTTAGACTAGATTAAGAGTTAGATAATTTTGAGGAAATATTAGTAGAAGTTTTTACTATATCCTTTGTATCTAGAATTGAGTAATGAGAAAGTTAAATTTATAAAAAGTTTTTAATTCTCTCAAAGAGTGATTAGAGCTCAATTCTAAATGAGGAAGGGCCCCCTCAGAATGAGCTACTGTGAAGATCCTAACCTTCTTTGATTGTTAGTATATTGTGTAAATAGATTTTATTGTTAATTTTGATTTTATAAGTGTGATGCATGTGTGATACATAATTGTGTAAAAATTCCATAATTCTATCACAACAATTTCAAAATATAACTACTCAGTAAAATTCAACATAAATCTATACTACTACTACTAGAAAAACAAGTTGATTTTTGAATCAATAATGCATATATAGTACTAACACTATTGAAAATATTATGCACCCAGGGTTGATAATTAATGTTTAATCAAAATGGTTAATCTGGTGTTTAGTAGGTAATTAGTCTAGACAACATTTTAGCATCGTTGCCAGAGGTGGTGTCAATTATTATTTATAAAATCAATCATTAAAAATTTATTATTTAATGCACTATTATACCTATCCAAGCAAGTCGAGTGAGGACACTATGATGTTTTATGCTAGATTTCTAAGTTCCTAGACATATAGTTTCAATTGGGCAAGTCGAGTGAGGGTACTACTTAATGCCTAAGTTTCAGGAAGTAAATAGTGCATGGGTTGATTCTTTCTTATTTTCTAGAATAAATTTCTTGCTTTCATTTCTTATTTTCTAGAATAAATTTCTTCCTTTCATTTCCTATTTTCTATAATAAATTTATTTCTTTCATTTCTTATTTTCTAGAATAGATTTTCTTGCTTTCAATTCTTATTTTTTAGACTAAATTTTTCATGCTTTCAATAGTTAATTTTTATTTAATTCTAGAAGTAAAATATAAATTTTGTTGTTTTGATTTCAACATTCTTTTATTTCTGCATTATTTTTAAAAAATTGGTCTAAGAAAACTCCTTTTTGAAACACATAAAAATAAAAAAACAACCAACTCTGTATAGGAAGGAATAGGACAATTGAAGGAGTGACATAACATTTATGTAGAGAGACATAGATTCTTTAGGGATACTTCTACCAAAAAAGCCATAAGTTGTTATTGGGAAAGAACCAAAAATACCTACATTAACTAAGAACCTTATTGAAGAATATACCATAAGTTAGAAGGATATTGAAGAAGAGAGCACTAAAAAATGAAGGATGTAGGTTGCAAAAAGAACACTATTTGATCTAAGAAAAGAAACAAAATTAGAATAAGCATTAGCTAAGGTGGTAAGCAGAAATGAAGGAGAAGAACTACATGAACTAAACACTCTAGAAAGTAACATATTTACAAAATTTCAATAAGGATTTCTTGATCAAATAAAAAAAAGCTGAGGAGAATATTTAGACCCTTCATCTAGTAAAAATACTGAGGATCAAAAAATAAATGTTTATTATCATGCTGACCAAGGAATTGACATAGAATTTGAGGATGAGATCCTAAGTACATTTGGTATCCATATCATAAGAAAAGTAATCATGAATAAAGAAGGAGACCTTGTGGAAGATAATGGAACTCTAGACATAGTTACTTTTGAATTTCTTATTCCAGATGCAATAGGAGTAACACAAATGAAAAATATCCTACCCTTAGCCTTGCCTAATTTTAGAGGTACACTATCAGAAGACCTAGACACATTATTCTTTGAATTTTATATCCTCTATAAAAGTTATGACTACAAGATATATGTACAAAAATTGAAACTTTTTCCAACTACTCTCAAAGACTCAACACTTCATTGGTTTATGGGACTGGGTAATAATTTGGTCTGCACTTGGGAGGACATGAAAAAGAAAATTTTGGCCAAGTATCAAGAATATGGAAGAGGAAGAAGTTATAGAATAAATGACATATTCAGAGTGACTCAAGAAGGGGATGAATAATTAGAGGATTATATTGAATGGTTCATGTTCAATGTACAAAAATTCAAGTAAAGTGCACTTAGAGAAGTACTATTGAAACTCATCTTCCTGAAAGGAGTTAAAGAAGATTGTCTAGAAGCCTTAGACCTAATGAGTGGAGGATATATTTCTCACCTACCATTCTCAGACATCAAAGACCTGAGCAAGAATTATTCTAGATTTGACATAAACAAAGTTAAGGGTAGCAAGCTTCCATTAGTGGCTACAAATGGCCTATCAAAAGTAGAGGTTAGTAACCAATTACAAGATATGAAATAAGATATCATTAACCATTTGGCCACCTAATTAGATATCCTGCATTCAAGACAAAATCAAGAAGCTTTGGATCAATCCTTAACCATTTATTGTCTAGACTATAAGAAGAAATTTTTTGATTATAGATGTCATGAGGTGTAGGATAAAGTAACTCACATAAAAATTGAAGAACCAAAAATAGTAGAGATACATAATAGGAGTTGGTGATCAAGTTTTCTATGTTACACAAAGAAGGCCATGGGTTTAACTAGAAAATTATGAAGGTATGAGACAAAATCCACATGAATCAAATATCACCTCCTTTAATTCATAATTTACAAATGCTACTCCTAATTGGAATAATCCTTGGATGAACATTTCACCTCCTAATTCTAGCTAGAAGCCACTCCAAACAAACTACACCACCACTCCTTCGTAGCCTCATCAAAATTTATCCCCATTTTAGATGCAAGCTTGGCAACCACCCCAAAGCCCACCCTTCACAAACTAGTGGCAATAACCTTAGAGACCTAACCAGCCATGGGGTATCTCTCTAGGATGATGTCCTCCATAATAATAAAAACCTCTTTCTCTTATGCCCAATACACAAGTTACACCCAATTCTAATTAGCTACCTACACAACCTATATAGAATCCTACAAATAAGCTAGTGTAATCCACATTTAGTACTAAGCCTATTTAGTACCCAACATCTGTGGTGAACATTAGTGAAATTTACCTCCATTCAAGAAAATTTATACTACCCCCAACACCACCCATAATAAGGGATTCAGACGATGAAACCCTAGAAGAACATGCTAACCCACCACCATCACCTCAAGAACTTTTTAAACTAGCACATAAAGATATTGATAAAATAGCCCTACCATTTCTAGAACATTTAAACCTTTAATTCTATATAATTAAACCTAAGTTTGATCTCATGGGATATCTTAATAAAATTTTCATCAAAATCCCTTTATTCTAAGCCATCAAAGATGTACCCATATATTCTAAAGCTATTAGAGACATATATTAGCAAAAACTAGGAAGGAAGAAAAAAGATCCCTATACTATGCATGTGATTGGCCAAGTAGTAGACATCATGCTAGGGAATAACCTACCGAATAAGTATTCAAATCCTAAATGCCTAATACTCATAGTCTATTTCTATGACCAACAGTTATCCAACATGTTGATAGACATGGGGGTTACAATCAATGTAATGAAAACTTAAACCATACAAAAGCTATAGATAGATAATATACATCCCACATCTAAAATATTGCAAATGGTTGATAGATCTACAGTCAAACTAGAGGGAAACATTGAAGATCTTGCCATCACTATAGATTCTTTAGAGTATCTTATAGATTTCATTAAGCTACATCCTAAGTCTAATTTGGGTAGATACCCCCTTATCTTTGGATGGCCTTAACTTACCACAATATATATTTTCATCAGCTATAAAATAGGTAACATGATGATATCCGATGGATACCACACTAAGAAGTCAGTTCTTTATCCCATAACATAGCTGATTTTTTCACTAGAGCCTACATTATGGGTTAAAGAAGAGGAGGAAGATCAACCTTCCTTAATTCTTATATTTACCATAGACCATGCATTCACATTATTTGATTAGGAAGAAGATACCATTCCCTCTCATATTCTTTAGCATAATTACCACAATCCTTTTACACATTTCAACTACTTACAAAGTATTGAGTGCCCCCTTTCTAGTGTATAGGAATTGGATAATTCTGATGCATCAGTATAGGAAACATTCCATCAGCTGCTTAGCAATTTGGAAATAGTGAAAGCACTCTCACAAAAAAATGAAATCTCTCTAGGGAAATCATTGCTTATTAATAACAAGTTTGAATTAAATGAGGAAAAGCCCCTAGTTAACATGTTGCATGCTTACCAACATGATTTTTCATGGGATTATGAGGATATGTAAGTAATCATCCCAAAAATGTGCATAAATCATATTTACATTAAAGAAAAGTGCAAGCCAATCAAACATCCATAATTTATGATGAATCTAGCTCCTTGATAAATAGTCAAAAAGGAATTACAAAAACTTTTGACTAATGGATTTATATATCCCATCTATGATAGTGAATGGGTGTTACCTTTGGTAATTATACCAAATAAAAATGGAAAATGGCATGTATGCATCAATTATAGGGAACTGAACATAGCAACTAGGAATGATCACTTTCATCTACCCTTCATTGACCAAGTATTGGACACACTAGCAGGGAAGAAATATGTTGCCTTTCTGGATGGCTTCTCTGGTTACAATCGGATTAGAATTAATCTTGAGGAATATGAAAATACCACATTTACTTGTCCATGGGGTAATTTTATTATTATATATTACCTTTGGGATATGTAAAACTTTAGATACATTTTAAAGGGCTATTCTAAGTATCTTTAAAGATATGGCTAATGAATGTGTTGAAATATACATGGATGACTTCACTATCTATGGAAAGATATTGATGGAAGCCTCAAAAACCTATAAAAAAGTGTTGAAACATTATCAGGAGCACCATCTATCTCTTACCCATAATAAATGCTACATGATTATGATAGAAGGTATTGTCTTGAGCCACCACATATCTACTGCAAGAATTAATGTTGACTTTGCAAAAATCAGCATCATTAAAAACCTACTTGTTCCTCAAAAATAGAAAGATGTTAGGAGTTTTTTAGGCCATGTTGGTTATTATAGAATATTCATCAATAGTTTTAGTAAAGTATCACCACCATTATTTATACTTTTGACCAATGATGCTAAATTTATTTGGACTCTTTCTTGTGATACAACCTTCAAACAATTGAAGGAATTATTGACCACCACCCTTGTTCTGCATTGTCCCAATTGGAAGTTGTACTTTTGTATTCACATAGATGCTTCAAATAGTAACCTTGAAGAAGTGATCTATTGTAATAAAACCTAGAAAATAGAACTCAATCCTAGACCACCTATCTTGCATCAACTCTGGTGATACAATGATGCCTATTAAGGATGATATGCCTAACACACAACTTTATATAGTCTAGCACATCTTGGAAGACTTGACATATATCATTGCATTTATGATATCTAGATATATACCCCAAACTATGATGACTAAGTAGAAGAAGTGGCTCATTGTTTGTGCCACCCTTTTTCAACTCATTGGTAAATAACTATATAAGTTGAGTTATGATGAAGTCCTATACTGATGTGTTCTAAAGTATGAATGGGACTTAGTCTTGTAAGAGGCACATGAGAGGGATTTTAGAGACCATTGTAGTGGAGATGATATGACATGTAAAGTAATATAATTAGGCTTATGGTGGCCAACCCTATTCCAAGATGCAAAATAATACACCAAAGTATGTGACATTTATTAGTGCATGAGAAAACCAAACCATCATGATGAGATGTCTCCCATCCCCACCCTTCCTAAAGAACCATTTAAAAAATGGACCATTGAATTTGTTGGGCCTATTACTCCTACTAAAAGACACATAAATACATGATACATTTTGGCCACCAAAAATTACTTCACCAAGTGGGCTAAAGTAACATTGACCAAAGATTATATAGCCACCACCATAACAATTTTTATATATGAGAATATCATCAATCATTATAGATACCTACTTAGCTTGTATAGAGAATTTGGCACATACTTCATCAACACAATTTTTCAAGTCCTATTGACTAAATATATGGTGGTGCACCAAAATATGACACCTTATCATCCCCAAGTAAATGAAACTACTAAGGTATTCAATAATATATTAGGAAAATGCCTCACAAAGATATGCAACATTGGTAATAAAGATTTGGATGACCATGTGTCAATAGTATTATGGACCTATCACACAACATAGAAGTACATGAACAAAGATACACCATTTTAACTAGTTTTTTATACCAAGGCCATTTTACCTATGGAATTTATAGTGCCCTCATTGTGCATCATGCATATTGGTTTATTGGATGACCAAGAGTCTTTGAGGACACACCTAGAAGACTTAGATCACTTGCATAAGACACATTCCCAGGATATATGGATGTAACAAATATAAAATGCACACAAAAAGATATGGCATGATAAGCACATCAAATACAAGGTTTTTACTAAAGCTGCACTAGTCTTGTTATATAACTCAAAGTAACTCAAACACCCAAGAAAATTATAGATTAGGTGGATGGTCCCTTATATACTCCATAATATATTGAATATTAGTGCATGTAACCTATGCATGTTGATGGGTGAAATGCTCTCATGGAATTTCAATGATAATAGATTGAAGCCTTATAGTCACTAAGATGGTGCTTGCATAATCGGACACTAAATTTGTAGTCATAAGTTAGCTACTTTATGTTTACCATAATAAAATATGGTGTAATCCAAGTATTTCCTTATATTATTTCATTTATTCTAGGTGAATAATCATGGTTCTTTTAGGCCTGTAGGATAACTCTTCTAGCATATACATGCATAAATCTAGTCAGGTGAGTTGAGCATAGATTCTAACTAAGCTCCTACAGCTAGAGACCTATGTTTTGGGTGCATGAAGTTTGTTAGGTTTATAAATATGTGAGAATAAGTTGAAAAAGGGAATAACAAAAGATAATAGTGCATAATAAATCAAGAAGAGATAATGAAACATTGAATGACCAATGCAATGATTTTTATGGGTTAGAAAAGGACAAAGTAAGAGACATGAAAGCTTAGAGAAATTGACCAAAAAAGAGAGGTACACTTTAAAGGAAGTGCATCACTAATAAGAGATGTAACTAATTAGTATTAATCATGCTCATGTGAATCACTATGCCTAGGTTACCACAATAAGTGTGAAGGTCACACCAAGGTAAACAAAGCAAAATAGAAAGATTATCGAGATAGTTGATACCCACCCAATAATCAGTGGGAAGTGACTACTTAAATCACCTATCACTTCACCAAATAAACCATTAAATAAATTTAATGCTATGATGGTGGAAGAACCAAGATCCATAATAAATGAGAAATTAGTGGTGAATTTTTATGGATTTTATGGGTTTAGCAGATTTCAAGAAATTCATGTGCCACCAAGCCATTAATAACCAACCATTAATGAGGTAGTTGATAATAGAGTATAAAAGGGTGAATGATAAACTAGAATAGGTTACAGACCTTGTGTGAATTCAAACTAGAATATAGATTTTTATAGAGTCAAAGCCATCAAAAATAAAAAAATATTACCATAGATAACTAGAGCATCCATAGCCCCTATGAAAAAATGGTTGAATCACAAGAAGATTACATTCTATTTGGAATTGAATAAGAGGTGAATGGAGAAGGATTCAAAGAGAACCAAAGCAATAGGAGTTATACATAATGATGAGGCCACCATTAATAGTGCATGAAACTCAAGAGATAAATACACTATCATAATTCTTATGATTGTGAAGAAGCATAAATCACCATTAAAGGATTAAAAAAGATCACCCAACCATTCTTTAACAATAGAAAATTCATAATGGGTAAGAAAAAGGTTAAGTACAAGTCTACCATAAGCATATAAGGATTCTAAGAAAGTGTGGATGGTGAAAGAAGTAGTTTTTATGAAATGGGAGGCATAACTAGTAGAAGGTGTTAGCATCATGGTGATAGACCCAAAAGCAAGTAAAAACCTTACTTATAGAGAGGTGTAGTTTACCCTAGAGGTCATGGTGGGGAGAAATAGGTATCCATTACACACATGTGAAAATTTAAGGATTATAACCATTAAATAAGGATAAATGCATAGGAACTCAACCAGGACTCGATGGTTGACATAGGGAGGAATAAAAATATGGGCTCCACACTCATTGATGTCTCTATTTGAGACAAATTTGTGACCACTGATGTAATTGAACTGTTTGAGCTACCAAGATTTGGTAAGCTAGAAGAGCTAGTGTAATTCCTCTTCTCATGCATACATGATGACTACTTCTATTTCATAATATGATGCATGAGTATCTCAATGTGCCTCATAAATATGATCACTAGGTTACCAAGCACAAGGGAAAACCTTAGTCAAATGATGGAGGATGAAGTAGAGGTTGAAAGGGTCATGAATCTCCTAAGATACTATAAGTCAGGGTTCATATTTTTAATCAAAGATATCTAAGACCCCAACATGAGGGTAATAGTGTGCCTAGTTATCTCTAAACTATTCCCTAGTGGTTGATGGTCTGAGATTAAAAAGACCTACTTGTGTAATGCCTACCACATGGTGCAAGGGGTAAACTTCAACATCTCTAAATTCATTGTTGAGGAGATTATTAAAAATGTACAAGAGTGATATCAGGTGTGTGAGAACTTTAGGTAGGGGTATATGCTAATCTTCATTGTGATATAAGATATAGGTGTGCTAAAAATTTGATGATAACAACCTATGGGTGTTCCCACCCCACCATGAGTCCCCTATGATGAATTACCAAGACTTCATTTACCTACCTATCTTCTCAAAAAATTACAATACAAGAGTGTAAGGGTGGTACAATAGTTATATCAAATCCTTTGTGATTGAGTGGAATATCCCTCAGGAGTTTCCCCAACACCGGGTAAGAATGCCAACCTTTCTCATAATGCAACATTTCTATGTAGTGTGTTTGGTACTCATAGATGGGAACATATCTAGGTGTCTCAAGTTGCCTTATGCATTTTTTGTAAAATATTTCATAGTGGTGCTAAGAAGGATTCCAAACATGCAATAATTGGAGATCCCAATCAAGATCATGAATCAAGATAATATTAGATTGAGGTGATAATATGTGCACCTTGAAGTTAATCCCACTAAAGATGATGAAGATAACTCCAAAAGGATGGACCTCTATTCCCTCTAGAGAGAAATAATAAATGGGTGCATCTTCAACTTATACTATGAAATGAAGTCATATAAGAAGGGAAACAATCTAGGATATGATGATAGCCCCTTCTTAATTAGTAATGAATGGAAGGTTGTGTTGAAGATGTAATAGAAAAATCTCCAAAAGAAAAGGGGATAAAATTTGAAGAGATCACAGAGTGTATTAAGTTGAAGATTTCCTTTAAAGTATAAATTACACTTCTAGCTCCTAAGAAGGACACAACCTTCATTCTAAAGAGTTCTCCCTCTAGCAAGAAGCATAAGAAAAATATTAAGGGACCAATTTCATTCTCAATTATAACTCTAGTAGAGTTGGAGAAAGAGGTGACCCTCACACCCAGAGTGGAGGAGACTAAAGAATAAATAGATGGAACATATATCTTGTAGATAGAAGAAGAGGGAGAAGATTTAAGCACCAAGGATGTATATGAAGCCATTTAAAGTATCATAACTACTACACTTAAATAATAAAAGGATATAGTAAGCTCCCCATATAGTGAATAACAATCTAAACTACTTCCACAAACAAAAGAAGAGAAGAGAAGGGTTTGGAAAAAAATGGGTTTGAGTGAGGAGAAAATTGACAAGGCACTAGAGCTTGAAGAGAAAGATAGACTTGCTAATGAAAAAGAAGAGGAAAAAATAGATAAAAATTCTAAGAAGGTTACCAAAAGCATAAGACCAACCATTTAATTAATCAATAAATCACCTAGTGCCCCCACCATGTAGGTAGAAGAAGCTGCACAAGAGGTGCACCCAATTAGTGAAGGGGAACTTGAAGAAAAATAAGGTGATACTAGTACCTTAAAATAGCAAATAGAGATATCCAAGGAACCCCAATAACAATAAGGCAATGCTAGAGTTGAAGGAATTTACCTAGAGGTGAGTATTTAGAAACCTTAGGAGGAACAAGTAGATGAAGGGGAAAAGTCTGAGGAAGAAACTCCTAAGGATCAAAAAAGTGAGTCCTTTGAGGAAAGTGCTAAAGAGAGTAGTGGCTCTAGTGAAGAGGAAGGAGAATAAATAGAGATGGCCATCATCAAGAAGGATGATGTAGAATTGATCATAAGGAAAAACGAATAGAAGGTATGGGGGGATGAAGACCTTTATATGTATGAAATCATTCCCCCCCAAGCCACCACAACTAGGATGCACAAAAAACTCAAATTTGTGTTCAATCATTATATGTATGAACCTCACTTTAAGGCATCTAGAGTAGTTAATTTGAGCTTGGAAGATCTTGAGGATGGGAAGGACTCGCTCCTTATAAACCCTCATGCCATGAACCTAGTCTAGTTTGTTAATGCATTGATTCAAATGGCCACTAAAGTTACACACCGAAATATCATCAATGATAGTAGGGTGAGAAACTAGAAGAAGATCCATAAAGAAGTTTAATATGAAGTGTAGGCCACCAAATTAAAGATATAGTAGCTTTGTGAGTGCATAAAAATAATAAAACCATCCCTTCTCATTGATGTTGATACTTGTAGCCTCTGTGAGGTTGACAAAATCTATGTGCTAGTAGAGCAGATGCTCCAAAGGTTAAAACCTAAGCCGATGCAAGAAGAGGAAGAAGATCCATACATCGTGTTATAAAAGGAGCTTGATGGTAATTGTGAAGAGGTAGAAGAGCTCTTTATGAAACTAAAAGAGGGCATAAATGCAACCAATGCCATTTTCTTGATCTTCTCTAACCAAGCCTTAGTCATAAATGCATGCTTAGAGTAGGAAAAGGAGGAGAAGGAGAAGATGATGGCATATGTATACTTAGTGAGTAGGTCAATGTGATCACATATCATGTGGAGCATCAATGCATTGAATAATTAGATAAAGGAGAAAGAAAAAAATTAGTACTCTTCAACACTCTAGAGACTAAGGCCTATGAGCAAGGAAGAATCCTAAATGAGAGTGTGGAAAAGGTAAAGGCAAATTTAGAGGCCTTACAAAAGGAGCTGGAGGAGATTGATGTGCTTGATCTTAGTGATATATCAACTAAAATAGATAGTTCCACTAAATAAATCAAGCTTGACATTAAGGGATTTAATGACTTTAGCACCGAGTTTATGGAGAATGCACTTGAGTTTTGTTCTCCAAAGACCTTAAAAACTTAGTTTGAGGATGGACTATAATTTTTGTATGCAGTAATGTTAGGCCCTTTCTTTTGGTACGTAACTTATTCATGCCATCTCAACATACACATTGATGTGAGGCAATCATTTTGATTAAATGATGGCATTTTGGTGCTAGTTGGAGGTTGTAGAACACACCTTACACTAGTTGGTAGGTGGTTAACTAGTTCTTGGATCTTCAAGGCATCTTTCAATATTGGTAATAAATGATAACTATGGTGTAGAGTTTTCAAGGTTATGGAGCTAGTAGGAATGATCACCAAGGCTCCACTTTAGTACTCAATATGTGCATTCCACCCTGGCAAAGACGTTCCTAAAGAGATATAAAAGGAGATTAAATAAGTCAATGCTAAAGGACAAAAGATTTATAATGAATCTTTGGAAAATGGAATTACTTTATATACATGCATAAGATAGATATTAGACTTAAGAATAGCTAAAATCCCATGAAAGATACATTTATAAGTACCCAAGCTCATATGTGAGCCTCTAGGTCATTAAGTAGAAGGAATCAAACCTATACTCTACCATGAACTATATGCCTTGTTTTGAACTATAATTAATGAATAAGGTTGTTGCACAATATATAATTTTTATAGTTTGATAATCTTTTTATACATAAATATAATGTGGAATAGATGTAATGTTGTAGTTTAAATTCAATTATGATAATTAGTATTCATGCAATGTTATTGGTTAATGTCATTAATGGAGTCCCCACAAACAGTATTGACATTATTCGTGACTTTCATAAAGACTATGTATAAAGTCCCTATAAATGCCTATATGATGATGGGATTATTTTAACAAAGGATTTCACCCATATGACTAGGATTAATCTACCAAAAGGCTTGCTCCTATAGGTCACTAGGATTAGCCAATAAAATTCTCATGCCTATGAACCTACTTAAATCCTTATTTGAATTGATCAGGTCCCCTAAGTGAATTTTTTTTCCATGGCACAACTATCCTAATACTAGCCTTAGTTCCTTATCAGTTGCACTTTGATTGAGTGTATAAGGCTTGTGTCTTATGTGGATTGATGCTGACATAGTCAAGTGCAAAATGTTGAGTGTAAAAGGAACATCTCATATTTGTACCTGGTTTTAATAAGCCACAAAATAACTAATACAACTTTGTGTGATCTTCTCTACAACATGATCTTCATTGGTCATTTATTATATTTCCTTAAAACATCAAAAAAATATGTCTTTATGGCCTCTGTAAAAGAAAGTGCATCAAGGGATGGTAAATATGGATAAATATTAGCTGATTAGTCTAGTTTGGAAATTTAAAGGTGGATGATAATCGTTGGGAAAAAAATGAAGATAAATATTTTAAGGAAACATAATGTTATTGATTTTAGATTTGACATAACTTTGGTTTTGGTAGGGATAAATAATTTTGAATATACTCTCGATATGACCATCATATTTTTCTATTGTTTGGGCATAAGAGTATCTACCATCTGATTATGTTGTAGATTGGAATTTGTATTGATGTTATCTTGAATAATGTCTTCATTAAGTAGTGAATAAGTATTATCTCAACTATTAGTGCCTCAATGAGGTTTTTACCAATGAAGTTATCTTGATTATCTCATAGAGCCTCAAATAAGGTTTCACTAAGGAATGTTGACTTTTGATTTTGATTTTTTTCTATCACCTCCGATAAGGTTTCATTAGAAGATGCTAAATTTAGACTTTGATTGTCCCCTAACACCTCTAAAAATGTTTCACTAGGATATTGTTCTTCTTCTGCATGAATGTGGTCTTGGTTACCCTAATATTCTACAACTAATATGTCACCATGGATATCATACAACAAGGTGTGATTTTTTCAGTTCCAATCAATACTTGTGGGAGGTGGAATGCCAATATAATGGCTAGGTTGGTTGGTAGTAATGACATGTGGAATGGTAATGAAATGAAAAGAGGTAACATAATTTCATAGAGGATACTAGGAGAACTTGTGTCAAAGCTAAAGTAATCATCCTCAAAAACTATGGAAGGATCACAAATATATTCAAATTGATATGCAAAGCATGTGTAACCAAAATTATAAAAAATATGAATGTATTCTAATTTTGAAGCTAAGTTTGACTCAAGGGACTTTGAATATGATATGGATACTGATGTTGATTATGATTTTGATGCTAAATATGATGTTAGTTCAAGAATAAAACCTAACATCAATGTTGATTCTACATATGATATAAATTCTATTACAATGATGTCTTGTTTTTTTTTAGTATTGGATAATTAATAGTCTGTGCTGGCATAATGGGATATTTATAATTATGCTCAACTAAAAAGGATTTCATAGAGACTATATTGTCAAAGTGAGACTCCTCAACAAGGGGGAAAAGGTTAAGAGACAACTCCTTAGAGATTGGCTTATCAAAGGGAGGCTCTTTAAAAACATGACAATGGTTGAGATAATGATTTACCTAAGGATGGTTATAATCTTTAAGAAGTGACTCAAAAAAGATTGGCTTGTTAGAGTGAGACTCCTTGATAGTGGGTAGAGGATAAAAAGGTGATTTATCATAGGTTGACTCATCACAAATAGGTGTTTCAAAAAAACCATCTTGGATTGGTTAGTTCTCTGGGTATTGGTTTATAAATAGTTGTAAAATACCAATTTTGAATATATCTTGGTAATTGAATGATTGCCTCCGTTATAGAGGTACCAATTGGCTCTGTTGTGTCTAGATGATTGGCATGGGTTTTATAAAGTGGGGAATGGTTGGAACTATATGAGTAATGATTAGTGGTTGGGTAATTATAGGCTTAACAAAGGTTGGTTCCTAGCCTAAGATAGTAATTAAAACTCATCTAGTCATAGGGACACAACCTTGTTAGGCTAATGATCTACTATACTTGGAAGGGATTAAAATAGTAATTATATAGGGTTGTGGATACATGTTGATTTCATAATCTAAAGGATATGGGCTTGGTATAGTAATTTTATGGCATTGTGAAGCTTGGTTGATTACACAAGTGAAAAGATGAGGTCCTGGTATGGTAATTGTAGGGTGTTTCAAAGCTTGGTTGCTTACACAAGCCAAAGGATGAGGTCCTAAAATAGAAATGGTATATAATTGAAAATCTTGGGTGATTTCACAATCCAAAAGATGAGGGACTAGAATTGAAATCCTTAGACATTGTGGAGCTTGGTGGCTCACATAATATAAAACAAGGTTAATGGTATACATGGAGGATCAAATACCAAGAGTAGTGAGAGAGTAAAGATGGTACATTAACAAACCCAAAGAAGGTATCACCATATATATTTTTTAAGTATCTTATCTTTATTATCCTAATTGAGTATTGTAAGGAGGATATAAACCCATATTACAAACAACATCATCCTATTAGGTGTCTTGAATAAAGTCAATTTATGTGACCACATTTTCATAACTTAAATTCTTCATGGTTGGATTACAAGTGTAATGAGACATTTCCAAATAAGTGATGAACATTTCACAAAAAATTATAGATTTATATAAACTTTAAAAAATAATGTCCAAAGATAAAATGGTCCAAACATAGTCTAACTGGGTCTAAAAAGTGGAGTTGTATCTACAAAATGGTCAATGCTAAAACTTGTTCTAAAATAATCTATTTTCAAACATCTAACATTGAATGTCTTAAACAAATGGTCAATTGTACAAATAAAAATTGGTATGCCAAACTCTAGGTATAAAGTGTTTCAAATAGATCTAATATATATACAACAAAAGTTCCTATGCCTTTTGAATAAGGCATAAAATATAGGCTCAAAACATGCATATGCTAGGCCTTTTAGAAAAGGCATAAAATCTAGAATTTAAACAAAATAATGTAAGAGATTTAATTTAACAAATTTTAAACACTTTGGTATAAATCATGCATTCAAATTTAAACATGAACCTAGTTAATTGGTATAAGGAGACACAATAATAGGCATATGGAAGATAGGTTATTTCTCAATATCTAGGCACAAATAATAGTTATCAAATTGAATAAAGAATTCAACTATGTTACATAACCCAAAAGAGAAATATCAATGTCTAGGCCAAAATTACATAAGGCATAGGAGAAAATTAATCAATGTTTAGATTTAAACTTGGTAAAGTTAATTAAAAACTCAATTTAGAAAACTAGGTTTCTTTAAACAAACAAGTTAGACAAAGAATGAACAACATAATGATACTAGGTATAAGGGAGCGCAAGGGAAGGGAGCGCAGACACGGATGCAGCCTTCAAACCCTTCCCTCTTTGGCTACCCCCTTGCTCGTTGGAGTCCAGGTCTTGACCTGTGAATGGAGATATCTTGGACATTGGGGCGCGGTGTATAACGACCTTTATTTTTTTGCACAGTTTGGTGTCTTCACCTTGGTTTTCTATCTTGTGGCTGCTGTGCTGACCACTACCCTAAATTGAGTAGATCATGATTTGTTTTTGGAGATTTTGAGCATGCCATGGTGGCATTTCCCCTAGGAGAAGGGGGAGATCTTTGCAGTTTCTTGGGTGGAGGGTTTGGGTGGTGGTGGTGACAGTTCTGGGTGGAGTCTCTCTATTAGTGGTGTTGTCCATTTTGGGCAGTGCATTTTATGCAGCACTTCATGTTGAGATATTTCATTTTGCATGTTTTTTACTTTGCTTCAATTTGCTGCATTGTGGATGGAACCCAGGTTGGATTTCTAGCCTGAGTAGGATGGCCATCTAGACCTGGTAAGCGAAGTATTTGTGTTTGTATGGGGTAAACTCTGTTTCCTTGGTGGTTGGTGTTTGAGCCATGGCACCCTGTAATGGGATTTATGGAAAAACCTTAAGCTATGGAGGAGCATTACTCAGTAATAGATGGGCAAGGTGGTTCTGCCTCTGCCATTTTGGTGAGGGTTTTAGGTTATTTGCCTGGTTTTGTTTAGGTTTCAGGTCCTTGTAAAACCTAGAGAGTTTCAACTGGTTGATCTTGTTGGTTTCAGGTCCCTGTAAAACCTAGCTTTGTTACTGTCTTTTAGTGTTTTGCCTCCTTTGGTAGTTTGTAATGTTTATTTTTCATGATCTGTACAGGGTTTTGGGGTCCCTTCAAAACCTATTTTTACCATAATCTAAAAACATAATGATACTAGGTAAATATCCAAAAGGCACATGCGACTTAGGTTTTGAATATGGGAATTTGGACACAAGGTAAAAAAAGTCTTTGAAAATGATTTGAGCAGTGTAATGACATTATCACTCTCTATAGACATGATCAATGGTTTGTTTCAATAATTAAAGATACAAGGTTTGAAATGAATTGGGCATCATAATGACACCCTTTTCAATTAGATGACATACATAAAGTTTTTGACAAAAAAATTAAGGCACATGCATGATGTCAAATAAGCAGCATAACACTTCCTCAAAAAAAGGAGTGATGTATAAACAAGATCATTTTGATGTGTTATGGTAAACAAAAATTGATAGTTTGACTCAAAACCATGTAAGAAAGGATAAAATAACACAAAAACGTAAGTGTAACATCTTAAATCCTAAAACTAACAAGGTTTCACAATACAATTAAATTTTATCAATATACTTACTCTTAAGAGGATTTTAATTTTTAATCCAAAAGGTAAAAGTGCATGAAAAGTAGGGTTTTTAGGATCCCTATTCTCTCAAGAGTTTATAATATAACATGGAACTTTGGGCTACTCATCCTACATCAATAGTATTTCCACAACAAGTGGGGTTATTCTAAACTATCAATTTTTGCTCATTTTTAGATGGTCCTAAGTGTAGCTAACATAAGAGATGTTCACATCAATTGGATCCATGTCAACTTGCTTGTTGTGAAAAGGTCTTGTCCTTTTCACAAACACTACATCCATAACTTGCTTATTATAGTGCAATGTCCAAATTTATCATAGGTTTTGAAGGTAATAGTCACTAATGAAGGTATTTTAACTACTAAAAATACCATCCCAATGATTCACCAGTCAATTTATATACCCCACCATAGAGTGGGGTCGAAATGACGATGGGAGATGATTTCCCAAGTAAATGCTTCCCAAAATAAACCTCGAGGAAAAAATGGGCTCTTGTTTACAATCCAAAATGCATGAAAATAAAGACAAGTGAAAATAATTTAGGGTCATATTTGGATAAACCAAACCATCTTTATTTATGGAGGGCCTTAGTGACATTATTTTCATTTTTTAAACTAAAGTGATCGAGGTAAATAATGAGCAATTTTGGTCATCTAAACTCCCTAAAGGAAATAGGGGAGAGGATACACACATCAATCATTTTTATTAAACAAACAACTTCCAACAAACAAGCATAAAACAAACAACTCTTAGGAGTATGTAACTAAGTGTGAAAGTTGATTTTATTACATGAAAATTAGATGTGTTGTAAATTTTGAGCCCCTTGGCATTAGTTGTTTGAAAAAATTATAAAAAGACTTCAAAAATAACTAAGTTCATTTTAAACACCAAAAAAAAATTGTGCAAGATTTAACCATGTATAAACTTGGCCTTTTTACACCTTAAAACCTACAATTTGTTAGAGGGTTTGCCTACTTAGAAGCCCAAAAGCGAGTAAGAAAAAATGATTTTGGATTTAAATCTTGGGTTTCCTTTTTTTTGTCTCAAAGTGATTGATGTTGATACATGTAGGGATCAATATTGGTCTAAAGAGGTTGATTTCGATTAAAAACACAATATGGATTTCCAAAAAAAACTATTATCAAAACAAGCATAAAAACCAAATATCTCTCTAGATCTTATAGGAAAATGGTTGAACAAACATCATTCAGGTCCAAAAACACAAAATAAGAAACAAAAAACTTAAAAAAAAACTCATGTTAATCACATCTCTAGCATGCTCTATTCTTCACATAGGGGTTGACATTGATCTTAGGAAAATTGACATCATTTCTGGTAGGATCAACATCGTTCTCTATGTAAATTGCATGTTGCTAAAAAAATAGAATTACATGAAAAAAAAGCTAAAACTCAAATTTTGAAGATTCTTAAGTATTAATTAGAAATACTAAGAGTTGTATATTAATATCCTTGCTTGTATGGGATGATTAGTGTCCCATTAGGTGTACCATTTGTGATCATATTAATCCAAAAAGGGAGGTTATTTTTGTGTTAGTTCAAGCAATAAAACTCAAATAAACATACTAACACTTACACTCCTAGCCTAGATACTAAGGAGAGCTTAGTAATAAAAACTAAATGAAAACAAAACAAAAACATAAAAGACAATAACTCTTTTACCTTCCTTAGGTCTCCAAATTATTTATTAAATGGTTTACTTGGTTTATGCTTCAATAAGTCTTTGACAATGGAGATTTCTTGGCTCCTTCTCTCCTTGGCACCATGGCTTTGATGTGTCTTGGATAAGATTTGGGCATTATAACACTACTTTCATGGCATTTTGGCATTATAAGTCTACAATATCCAATCTTGTTTAATAAATTCATGCATAATAAATTTTCACCAAAATAGCTTATGGTAATATAGACAAGGTCTTGTATTTATAGTCTTAGGAATTAACTCTCACCCTAGGTAAGTTAAGGTTGAGTTTAGGCTTGGAATGGGTTCAAACTAAACCTAAGTGAATAAAAAATAACTCCAATAGAGTTAATAATTTTCAAGTAATTATGATTTGTAATTAATAGGCATGGCTCTCAAAAATTAGATATTTTAAGATATTTTGAAAGAGCTTGACAACTCATAAAGGCAATGATAAAAGGATATGATATTTTGAATTTTTGAATTTCATTTTTAGATATTTATTAATTTAAAATGGATAATTCAACTAGGCATTTAATTTGGTTTAGCTTGTTAATTTATTTTGATTATCCTTTTAGTATTTCCAAGATTTATTTAAGTGTGAAAGTTCCCCATTTAATAGGTTCATAGGCCAAATTGACAATTGTTATGCCACAAGGTGATTAGGGATGAATCTGTGAGAGGTTATTATTACATATGATATAATATCTCAATTAGGGATGTCTCAACATGATTATGAGCTTTGATGAATGATTCAAAAGTAAATTTGAGATGTTTAGTGATTCTTAGGCCTAATTTGTAATGGTTGGTAGGAATTGATCTAAAGTCCAATCAAAGGCCAGCTTGGCTAGTTTTAGGTGTCTACAATAAAAACCTAGTTTTCATCATGGTAATTGTCCAAGAAACCATAAGAATATTTTTCACCATTGGATGAATTATTTATCTTTAGTTTTTGATTTTTTTTAAAAAATTTAGCACCTCAATTGATTATAGGATTATGATATGTATAATTCTAACCCTTTATGATCTTTTAGGTATGTGCTCTAGAGATGTCACCATGAAATTTGTTTATTTATATATTGGCTTCATCTAAATTCATTAAGATGTCATCATAGCCATTACAAAAGAGGGTTATACCAATGAGGGTTAATTGGAAGTTGTATTTGATGGATGATATTTTTTGAATTGTTGAATAATCTATATGGATATGGAGATCATCATGTGAAGGGGGATTGGGACCAAAAATCTCACATTTTATGAGATTAAGAGTATCTACCTAATTTTGATTTAAATTTTGGTCTGATATCACCTCAAAGAGGTTCTAATTAAGGGACTTGGATTTTTCAATTTTTGGATTTTGATTTTTATTATCCCATAGTGCCTCAAATTAGGTTTCACTAGGAGACTTTCATTATTGATTTCTAGGATTTTGACTTTGATTGCCCTATAGTGCTTCAAAAAAGGTTTCACTAGGGGATGTTAATTATGGATTTTGATTTTCTAGATTCGTAGATTCATCTTGATTTAGGAATTCTTTCTATTCCTAAAGATGTGTGGATGCAACTTTATGCTTTTCTAGATAGATGCCAATCATGAATACTTACATTATTTTATTACTATGGAATAATGTTAATGGTAAGTGATTATGTTGGTCCTAATTTATATGTGTGAGAGATTTAAGTTTAGGATGGTGGGAATGATGGATGGTATTGATAAAATGATGGGAGGAAATATGATCCTTGTAGTGACTATGAATGAATCATATGTCAATTTTGGATGAAACTTCAAAAAAAACTATAAATCTGCCACTAACACTTTTATGTTTATGAATTAATGGCTCATATCTAATTCCATGAGAGCCTTTGTGTACTTGACTATGGATTGGTTCGATGATTCATTTCTCATGAAGGCTAAAGCCTTTGCCTATGTAGTTCATGATTTGGAGGATTTTGATTATTATAGGATATTTGTTACTTTGAAAACAAGTCATGTGGGTGTCCTTATGTAACCTTGAATAATTTATATCATTGATTTCCTCATCTATGAGGAGGCCAAATATGATAAATGATATTTTAACAAATTGATAGGATGTTAATGTTGACCTCTTATTGATGTTGGGCCTATCTAAATGGAAAAAACTTTGATGTTTATTGTCTACTATAAGTATTATTTACACTTGGGACATGCAATCTCGGGTGTTAAACAATTGAATGTGTGATGGGAGATGGTTTAATATGATTAATATGACATCATCAAAGATGTTCATCAAATATTGGTGGTTCATCGAAGATAGGTGGTTGGTCAAGGACATGTTGCTAAAAATTCGGTTGACCAAGGATGGGTGATTATTGAAGTGATGGTTCACCTAATATTGGCTCATCAAATATGGGTCCTTATTCAAAGATGGGTAGGACAAAAATGGTTTGGGATTGGTCAAATAAGGGTGATTTGAAAAAAATGGATTAATTAAAGATGGATTGCTTAATCATAGAGTGATTTTATTGACCTTTAATTATAAGTGGAAAGGTTTGATTATGATTGGTAATGGGATCTTGGCATATCCCTAATGGATGATTCATAGACTTAGATGTATGTAGTTTTTCATTATATGATGATCTTTGGAGGGGAAATGATAAGACATGGCTATATTTTTGTTTTTGTTATAGCTATAATGATAGATTAATGTTGAATTATAAATTTTTTTATGTTTGTGACTCAAGGGGATTGGACATTAGATTAGGGATGAAGGGGAAAGAAGGGATGCTATGTGGGATATGTATTAGATAATATGTAATATTTAGATAATATGTAATATTTATTCAGTCATTTCTTGACATTGGGATGGTGATGCTAAAACAAGATTGAGAATGGGAGATGCCATGGGTATAAATGGGATTTAATGTATGATTGGTTGATGTTTGGATAAGTTGATGTGAGTTGATTTAATATCTAATGTTTAATGTTTGGTGTGATGTTTGAAAAGGATATTTGATGAGATTAAATTTAGATTAAATTTTTAATTTTAATTTTATGGAATAAAATATGGATTTTATGATTATATCAATAAAATTTGACAAGCGTGGAAGATTGAATGGATAGACTAGGATATGATTGGTATTTGGATGTTTAATTGGTTTGGAATAGATCTGACTTGGTCAAAGACCTAATTTAACTTTGTTTTAATATTTGACTTGGACTTAGATTATACTAGGTAAAAGTATACTTGATTTGAATTCATTGGAATTGGTCAAATTTGACTATATTTGACTTGGTTAAAGTTAACCAAATTTGACTTGGTAAAATTGATTGAATTTGACTCAATTAAAGTTGACTAGATTTAAATTTTAGAAATGTTTGAATTTTAATTTATGTAGACACTTAGTTGTGGCCACCTTCATGCCTAAAATGAAATTCAATTTACTTTTTAAAAACTGACACATTTTATGCCTATAAATCACATAAATTACATAAATTTGCCCATGAAAGGGATTTAATTGCCCATAAATGTGATGAGGCAAGCTTATTTGGTGTATTACCATATATACATCACTAAAATAGTTAATTTATAACCCTATTCAAATTATTACCTATTAATTTGGCACTTTTAGCATGCCAAGCTATTAATTCACAACATTTAAAACAATTTCCAAAATCTAAAATGCACTTAGCAAGCCTAATTATATTATAAATCCTAGTTAACTTGGCTAATTAAAAATTCTAAATGAAATTAGTGACTTCCATTTATCAAAAAATAAATTTTTAGCCAAATATGAATTCAAAAATGTCAAATGAAATAATAGTGATTTATTATCTCATAAATATTCAAAAATATGAGTCAAACCTCAAAAATGTACAAAGTGAGTTTTCATGCCTGATAAATATCTAAAACTAAGTTATGAAGGTTTCATGAGTACCTTAACCCCACATAAAGTTATAATAATTAAACATAGGATAATTAAAACTCAATCCAATTTATAATTTAACCTAACATCCCTAGGGTTATTTTTAGTTAATTTTTACAATAATATTTTGTGTGTAAGGTTATTATTGACAATTTTACCACCATTGGTCAAAGTTGCTTATGTACAGGTTTTCAAGAAGACTCAATTAATGGAGTTAAGATTAAAAAATTTATATAAATAATCATAAAAACTTAATTAGGCCCAAACCATGTTCAGGAATAACTCACAAATCCAAATTTGGATAGAGGTTTCTTTTATTCCTCTAACTAGTTATTACTTGCAAGCTAGTAAAGGCAATTTTCAAATGCTTAATACATGAAGGTGAATAAGAGTTGGTTAAAATGGTATTATGGGGATTTTGGGGACACTATTACATAAATATTTAATTCATTGGTTCAAGGTTAGAATTTCTCAATTTTATGAATAATCAATAAGTCAAATAGGTGTTAAACCCCTAATGACTTAGTTTTAAGAGATACAATTGCATTTTTAAGTTCCTTATTGAAAAATAATATTTTTGTGAGATATTATGTGGCATAAATAACCTTAATAAGTTCTTATAAATAAAAATTTTGAGGCAATAAATGAATAAAATCAAAGGTACAAGTATCAAGATTTTAAGTAAGCAAGACAGACAATTAAAAAAAACAATTTTGAGAGGTTTAAGTTATTGGTTCATCACACACAATGGTTGAGATGATTATATGGGATATTAATATTAAAAATTAATAAAAAGGTTATTATGCCTCAAAAAACTCAATAAAATGACAAAACTTAGACCCATAGGGATTAGGAAATAAAATTATGCAAGCTAGTCAACACCAAAAGTGCACATTTTGAGTTTTATTAAATGAAATATCATGAAAATTGACATGGAAATATTTTTTTAAAGTAATTTAAGGTTAAAAATTGGTTTAATGTATAAATTATGTAATAATATAGATAAAATTCAGAAATATATGTCTCTCCCTTTTTGGCTAAATTAAAAAAATGTCAAGTCAACAATAAGGAATCTTTAGTTAGCCCTAGAAAAGTAGATTTCAAAACATGAAAAAATGGAGAATTTAAGTTAGAGTATTTGTTAATATTTTAAGCCCTATTTTCATTAAAAATACCAATTGTAAGGTCAAAATTCAATCTCTCTCCTTCTGCACCCCTCTTTGGGCTAAATTTAGAAAATCAAAATGCATACAAGTTGCAAGTCAAGATAAGTGAAGTCAAACTCCAAGTTGCAAGTCAATAAGCTCAATTAAAATTAAAAGATAAAAATAAAGGTGAATAAAGTCAAAATTCAATATGCATGCTATATCAAAAGGATTTCACTGAATATCTCTTTGAGACTGAAGACTTCCAAATAATGCAAGAGACCTTTAACTTTTCAATAACTCAAACAAGCTTATCTCCAAGGGAAATAATGCTTAAAATCTTAAAATTATGAATTATGATTTGGGAAGTGATTTTAAAATTTTGAATTTTCAATCAAAGGTTTAGTTGAAGTAGGAGTAAACTAGGACTTGCATGTGGACTCATCTCTAGTTTATTCTCTCTCTCTCTCTCTCTCTCTCTCTCTCTCTCTCTCTCTCTCTCTCTCTCTCTCTCTCTCTCTCTCTCTCTCTCTCTCTCTCTCTCTCTCTCTCTCTCTCTCTCTCCCCCCTTATTTTATATATGTACATTAATTTTTTAATGATTATTAGGAGATTATGCTTTTGGATTACTAAAAATCTACCAAAATTTTGTACTAACTCACCTTTGAATCAATAAATAACCATTTTTTCCTCCATTTTCAAGCTATTTATAAAGTGTGTCTCTTAATGTTCACTGATGTAACTTAATGAATTATTATTTTTCTTATGTTTATGTCTAAATATATCACCTTTACGTAGAAAATGAATATTTTTAAAAGTCACATAAAGTGTCTAAGTCTTATTTCTACCTAATATGGAAGTGAATTCAACCATTTTTCATTCCTTCCAAGCTAATATGAGTGTATGTCAAAACTATGTGTGAAATACTGATGCAAGAGCCAATTTATGAAAATGAGGTGATTGTATGAAGGTTATTAAGCTTCCAAAGTTTGTCAAGTATAGGAATAATTGACCTTAACAATGGTGCATCACCCCAATTTTTAATTTTTATTTCCATTTTTAGATTTATCATTACCCTTTCTACCCTTTTCTTAGTCAAGAAAGCACAAAATTAGATAGTTTAGAGAGAAGTAGGCAAATGTATCAAAGGGAACCAACCCTTCATCTAGATATTCTATCTGATATAAGGTCCTACACCTTGGAGAGTTTATATTGTATCAATAGAAGTAAGAATATGGACATGTTCTTGAAAGGGTACATTTAGAAGAAAGAATATGGACATAGATTGAAGTTGAAAAAAGACATTTGTAGTATCAAGAAGTATCAGTTTCATACCTAAAGTCACTAAAAATAAAAATGGATATCTCAATAATTAGGTATTTATTCCTTTTAGTGATGGAATTTCTCTTAATTTATCATGATATGATGATATTCCAACCTCAACCCTAAAAAATCTACCATATTATATAGGTGGAGATCAAACTACACCCATAAAACATATCAAAGATGTGGACAATTTGTGTTACTTTCACCATATTACCCAAGAGAATGTTTCCATATGTTTATTATTCCAAACTTCAAGGGAAAGGAATTGAAATGGTATATGAACCTTTCCTTGAATTCCAAAGCCAGTTGGGATGATTTAGGTATAGTAACTTCTAGACTATTTAAAGATAAATAACACCATCTATCCCTTAATAAGTATCTCACTACCATCAAAAGAGCACCACAGGAATTTATAACTAATTTCAATATTAAATTTTAGAAAACATGGAACATAATACCTCTCATGATAAGACCATCTCCTAAATATGTTTTCCTATACTTTTTGAGAGCCTTAAATTATAATATTTTAGTTATGATTCAATCCATGGGTGGTAGGATGATCCCAGATACCTACAAGGCTGGCATTGATGCTAAAAATATTCTAATTCAAGTTGGTAAACTTACGCCTAGGCCTCTAACGCCAAATTTTCTAAAATTATAGTCTATTAAAACTCTTCAAGATCTATCAATAACCTAAATTCTAGCCTCCCAAGGTCAAGTTAAAGTTCCTCATAGCCAATTTGTTGAGTTTGAAGAACTAAAAGGTATGCTAAAATATTTTGGTAATGAGTTAGTTGATCTAAAAAGGAAAAAATATCAAGCCAATAGACCTTAATGTCAAGCATAAGGAGCCTTTATACTAGCCAAACAATATTATATAATTAATCCCAAAGTTCTTTCCTCAACCAAGGCTCTTGTTTTAGTATAAAATAAATTGATGCAAGATTCAAGTTGGAAAACTTTTAACATAAATGATGTGTAGAATAAATCATTAGTAATACATATTATGGAAATAATTCAAATGACATAAGAGGAACCAAATCATGGACAAGTATAATCAGATGTAATCTCAGTGAAGTTTCAAGTTGATGATCATGTGGTAGTAAATCAGATTGATGTGCCTAGAAAATAAAATAACTTTGTTTTAGCCATTACAAGATCCAAGATGAGGGATATAGATGAGCTGAAAGAGGTAAGGCATGATTCAAATTTTCCTAATATGGTTTTTAAAAGTACCAATGATCATATTGGTACCCTTTTAACTCATAAAAATTATCATATTTAATTAAGTAAGTTTCACAAGTAATTCGAGCTCAAGAGAAACCACTAATGACATATATTCCTATGCCACCAAATGGAACTTATTTCTCTCCCATCATCTCCCTTTTTGATGGAAGACCTATTGTATGGAAGGAAAAATAAGAACATCTAGGTAAAGAGGAGAATTCATCAAGAGTTGTGTTGGTCAAATGAGATTCAATTTGTCATAGAATAAGATCATGTTATATTACCTAAGGGGAAAAATAATATTTTAATTGTAAGTGACATTAAAGAAGCCTATCATGAAGATGTTCTAGAAGATATGGCAGTAGCTAGTGAGATTGTAGCAGTGGTTTTACAAGGTAACAAACTTATACATGAACTAGATAAAGATGAAGAAGCTATAAGTGATGATAAATAAGCTTTTGATCTAGAGTGGTAATAGTACCTTGAATTTATTTAATAAATTGAGACTCTTTTTAGGCCTACATCTTCTTGTGAAGACATTGATAAAGTAGTTACCAAGGTTGGAAAAAAGGTTTAGGAAGATGTTGATTAAAGTATATCTCAAGAAGACCTTAATGAAGCTAGAGAGAAATATTTGTATCTAAAGGAGATTAAACAATTTTAAATAGTTTAAAAACAATATGACATATCTCAATATTTCATAGAATTCCAAGAACATTGTTTTAGTGAGCCACTAAAGGCTAAATTTACAACTATTTTTATAAGTCCAAATGTGATTACATTAGAGGGCTTTCTTAGTATGAAATTTAAAAATGAGTTGAGTATTAAATTATAAGAATATTTTGTATATATTGGATATATATTTGATTTATTTTATTCAAATTCAAAGAGGTTGATAAGCATGAAAAGAGATGATCCAACTACAATGACACTCACACATTAACTTATTCATCATCTTCATCAACCACATGGAAAGGACTTGAGAGGTTTTTATTTTGATCCAGGTGGATCTTGATTATTGCATTTATTAGTTTTTAGATTTAAAATTTTTCCAAGTTTTTTTATGCATATGTTTTGGTAGTTTTTTTAATTTTTACATTCCTTTAAGTGTTATCTTGCACATTTTTTAGTTGCTAGTTATTCTAGTTTTCAATTCAATAAATGCTTATGCACAAGTTTTTTAATTGATTTAGGGAGTTTTTATTTTTATATTTGGTGATATTTTAATAAACTCTTAACCAAATGGATATATATACTAGTCTTGAGTGTTTAGTAGTAAAACATCCCAGTAAAGTCGCTAAGAATGTTGATAATGTGCAGGTTTTCAAGATGAATCCATTCATGGAGTGAATATTTAAAAATGTCTCCATAAATTTTTTTAAAAAAAATTAATAAATCCAAAACTATACTCAAGAGCAACTCATAATTCCAAATTTTTATAGAAGTTTCTTGCATTCCTCTAACTAGCTACTACTTACAAGCTAGTAAAGGTAATTTTCAAATTCTTGGTACATGAAGGCGAGTAAGATTTGATTAAAATGGTCTTAGGTGGAATTTTTAAAATATAAAATTCATTAGTTTAATTTTATAATATATTAAATTTATGAATAATTATTAAGTCAAATAGGTGCTTTAAAACGCTTCTTAAACCCCAATAACTTAGTTTTAAGAGATATAATTACATTTTTTAATTCTTTGTTAAAAAATAAAAGTTTCATTATATATTATATAGAAAAAATAAAATTAATACATGTTAATAAAAAATTTTAGGCAATAAATTAATAAATGCAAAGGTAAAGGTATCAATATTTTAAGAAAATAAGAGAGATAGTCAGAGAAAATAAGTTTTGAGAGGTTTAAGAGATTGGTTGAGAACATACAATGATTGGAATGATTATAAGGTTTATTAATAATAATAATTAAAAGATAAATATATTTTTAAGCCTCATAAAACTCAATAAAATTAAAAAACATAGGCCTATATGCATTCAAAAATGAAATTATGAAAGCTAGTCAACATTAAAAAAGTGCATATTTTAAGTTTTATTAACATGGAAGTATTTTTTTATGTAATTTAAGGTTTAAAATTGGTTTAATTTATATAATTTACTTTAGGATATATAAAATTAAAAAATATAGGACACCCTCTTTTGGCTAAATTTATAAAAGGTCAAGTCAATAACAAAAATCTTTAGTTAGCCCTAAAAAAATGGAGTTTAAAACATGAAAAAATAGAGAAGTTGAGTTGAAGTATTTATTAATATTTTAATACCTATTTTAATAAAATATAAACATTATATTTTCAACATGAAATATTTCTCATATTAAACCTCCCTTTGGGCTAAATTAAGAAAGTCAAGATGCATGCAAGTTGCAAGTAAATATAGGTGAAGTCAAACTCCAAGTTACAAGTCAATAAGCTCAAGTCAATCTCCAAGATAAAAATAAAGGTAAATTAAGTAAAAATTTAAGATGAATGAAATATAAAAAAAAATTAATTTAATATTAAAATTATTTCAATACAATTTACAAGTTCAAGAGGAGTTAATTGAAAATCTCTTCAAGATTAAAGACTTTAAAAGCATGCAAGAGACCTTTGACTTTTAAACAAATCAAACAATATTATCTCCCCAATTACCATGGCATATTACAAGATAATTTTTAAAATATTAAATGTTGGAATTTGAGAAGTATTTTTGAAATTTTAAATTTTTAGTTGAAGATTCAATTGAAGGAGGAGTGAATTAGGACTTGCATGTGGACTCATCTCTAGCTTCATGTATTCTCTCTCTTCTTATTTTATATATGTAAATTAATTTTTTAATGGTTATTAGGATATTATTTTTTTTATATACTTAAAATATTCCAATATTTTTTACTACCTCACCTTTCAATCAATAAATAATTGATTTTTCCTCTATTTTCAAGTTGTTCACGAAGTGTGTCTCTTAATGTTCGTTGATGAAAATTAGTGAATGATTATTTTTTATATGTTTTTATCTAAACTTATCACCTTTATTAAGAAAATTAACATTGTTTTAAGTTACATAAAGTGTCTAAGTCTAATTTCTACCTAATCTAGAAGTGAATTCAACCATTGTTCATTCCTTCTAAGCAAGCGTGAGTGTCTATCAAGACCTCTATGTGAAATACTAAAGCAAGATCCATTTTATGAGAATGAAGTGAATGTATGTAGGTTATTAAGCTTAAAAAGTGTGTCCATTATAGGGATAATTAACCTTCACATTGGTGCATCACCTTAATTTTTAGTTTTCATTTCTATTTTTAGCTTTATCATTACTCCTTCTACCCTTTACCTAGTCACGAAAGCACATAATTAGATAGTTTACAAATAATTAGGTGAGTGAAATAAAGGAACCCAACCCTTCATAGATATATTATCTATAATACAAGGTCCCACACATTGGAGATTTTTGATTGCATCAATGAATGTGAGAAAAGGCACACATTCTTGCAAGGGTGCACTTTTGAGTGATAACAATTATTCTACTAGAATACCTTCTTGAAGCCTTTGAGAGTAATTTTATAATCCTCAATTTATGCCAAGATTCACACCAAGCCAAAATTTATTATTGGATAAATTCTAACATCATGGAAGAGTATTTATATAAGACTCAAATCATCATAGGCCAAGCATGAATATTCTTATGCCAATAAGTAAACATCAAATTTGATAAAGGAGGTAAGAAATTTGTATTGTATTTATCTCTATTTTATGATATTGATTATTTTTTAATGCTCTCCTTAGTTATTATACAAGAGTTATTATTCTTAGTGTATTGTTATTCTTGATGTTTTCTCATTTGGACTAACAAGGTACTAATCTACATATTATTTAGTTTTTAAACACCTAAGGTACATAATGGCACACCTAGTGGGACCAAGAATCCCATATGGACAAGGAGATTGATATGATAGCTTTAGGTTTTCTAACAGATGCATTTAAATCTTCAAGTTTAGAGTTTTATCTTTGAAATTCATGTATTTTTTAACAATGTTATAATGATCAACTATGATTATGAAAAATCATCAATGATTGCAAGGGTCAATAATAATTTTATGTTAAAATAGAGTAAGCTTAGAACATAGCATAAATTTATTTTTAATGATATGATAGATTTCATTTTTTATGCTTAACAAACTATTCATTACCTTTGTATATTTTTCCTTGAAAAGTCATGAGAAGTTTGAGTTTTAAACTTATTTATCAACTATTTTTATTTTAAAGCACATTTGTTTTTTATGTGGTTGTAGGAAACATCAACGATTTGATCAAATTGACATTGATTTTAGGAATTAGCATCGATATATGTTATAATTGGTGACAATTTCTCGAAGATAAAAATAGAAACCTGAGATCTCAATATACATTTTTATTTACTCACTTACTGTTGTGATTCTAAGTAGGAAAACCCTCTAAATTTTTTTAGGACCTAAGGTGGAGAGAGATAAGCTTAAGCATTATTAAAATATCACATACATTTTGTTTGGCGCTTAAATCCACTTTGTTGTATTTGTGTTTTAGTTATTTTTGAAGTTTTTACAAGTGTAAAGAAGGCCAAGGGGCCAACATTTCAATCACACTTCAATTTAGTTATATTAAATGTAATATAAATTTTAGTTAGAGCTCTTAAGATCTTTTTTACTTTATGTTTGTTTTTCATTATTGGTTAAATTTTAATGTTCATTAGACTAGTTTCTTGTTTGTGTAAAATTAGAAATTATTGTGTATATTCTCTCCCCGCATTCCCTTTAGGGACCTTGAGTGACCAAAAATGCTTAATTTATTATCATTAATTAAAAAATTATGTCAAAAAGAATGTTTCATATGATATCCCTAAGCTTCAAGTGACTTGCATGACCCATAAATGGCCTTTAAAGTCTTTCTATTTTTCATTGATTTCTTTTTATGCATTTGGCTTATGGGTAGGAGTTCATCACCTTCCCATGAGTTCTGTAGGGGTGTGTTAACCTAGATTTTTATCTCCTTCTGACCTAGGTGTTGAGTACCCTCCCAACACTTCTGATAATGAGCATCTCCTGATCACTGATTGCCTACCAATCTAATGGAGATATAATGTATATAAAATATCTTTAACTCTATAAAATACATATTCAACACTATTATCTACCTCTCATGTCAACCACCAAACTCACATAAACATCACCTATCCTTTACTCACACTGAAGGCATCTAAAACATTCTTTTGGATCACTCTAGACCTCATCATTCATCCTCAATATTCAAACCTACAATATTACTATATTTTACATCAAAAATATGACCTAAAGTTCATACACATAGTTATCAACCTACTCTACTCTACAACCCATCCACTGGGCACACACACTTTCCTTCACTCCATAACTCTTTCACAGAGCTCTTCACTCAGGTCTCACACATCTATTCAAAAAGCTTAGAAACCATCACATTTAGTTTCAAATTTTATAAAATCTTCATTATTATTATGATCACAACCTTCCTTTTTATTCACAACACATGCCTTTATCCTTAAGGAATCTAACATGGATCACCTTTAAGCATAACCATCTTTCAAATAGGTCTAAGTCACCTTTTAGGTCCTATGAGGACCCATTAACCTATTTGACACTTATCTGAGAAAAATAAGAACACAAGAACACTTTCAAACACATGTAACCATGCCACATAATCTATAGGTCCTCCTTAAGTGATAATAACCATCACATCACCCTTTTTCTAAAGCTCAATTTGCTCAACCACCATTTTATGTACAAATCCACCATGAATGAACTCATAATCACCTTCTAAGCCTTTGATACTAATGAATGTGATTTATCAAATATTCATAATCCACAAAAATTTTACTCATGGAGTATAAAACACTCTTTTATATCTATCTCATCTTGAAACATCAAAATACAATCTAGAACAACTCTATTACCCTTCTTGGGTTACTTGCAGATCATGAACGAGTGCATAGTCAACTTTTAAGATCAATAAAATTGAGTTTACTAATATTTAAACCTTAAAATTAATATTTATAGATTCACCTTGAAGTATTATACAACTTTGACTTTTATTGTAACATCAAATTTTACATAGATCAAAAGTTATGGCTCAAAAACTAAACATTGGTATTTCCTTCATTAAATTCAAAAATTTAAATCCAAATGGTCATAGTTAAACCTCAATAACCTAGAAAAAATCTAGTTATATTCACTCATCTAAATCAACTCAGAGTGTCAATATTTTTCAAAATTATCTCAAACTTTAACTCACAGTGCTCCATTATCTAATTGTTAAACCTTGAACATGTTGACCTCATCTCATGCACCCTTACAATATTGACGAAATACACATCATTAATCTCTATAGATCAACTTGGTACTTATATTACATATCTCACCATTATATCTTACTCAAAACTCCCATTATTATGACACTTGTTACCCTTGCATACCTTTTTCACATTTGACTCTTTGACTTCAACTTGCATCATAAATTTTTTGATAGTACAAACACCTGTAAATAGTTGATATTTTGTCCAATATCCGTAAATGTGACAAATATCACTAGCATGATCATTATTTGACATATTGAATTTTATGCACACCATTGGATAAAGATCATGAATTAACACACACCATTAGATATACTAACTAGATGAACTCAAACTTTAATTTATTTTATCTTGACGGTCTTTAGCCCATCACAGTCTGGAAGTGTAACTTTGAAGATTTATATCTTGATCTAGAAAATAATTCAAGACTCCAAATATTTAGGGTAAATTCTTAGAACTATATATAACATCACCATGAAATTTTTTTCCCACTATTTACTTTCTAAGTCCTTATGATAAATTCACAAAAATTTTGGATCATACATATCTACATGACGTGTTGTGATGGTCTAGCTAAGTATAAAAACTTAGTGAACTCCTATCTGAGAGGATAACTTTGTAGCCACATATCTTTTTCTATGCTCAACCTCATGACCTAAAACCTGGAACATATAAACTTAGGACTAATGTGATCACACCCACATGACCAATTCCCCCTAACTCATCCATACATGGCAATGGTGATGTCAACAAACTACCTACTCATATTTTTATGTCATAAAACCAACTATGTCATGATAAAAATAATGAATAACCAAATGAATACCATGCACTTAAAAAATTTCTCTAATCATCCTTGAACTCTAATAATACCCATCATACATGCTTAATACTTTAGACCCATCCGTAATCATTTCAAAATTAAATATCAACCAAGCGTACTTCAAGCATATTTGAGTAAGAACAATACACACTTTGTCATTGAAACTTATACTATCAAGACACTTAATCCACTCACCTAGCCACCTCCATAACATTAATAAAAACTCTCCAACAATATCCCCCTTTGTCATTGACATCAACACCCATCATACATCTCACTTTCCTTTTCTCTTTTTTAGCTCACTCATAATAGGAACCTTCTTCCCCTTTGACACAATGACAAAGTGGGCACAAACTGATATTGAGGACTTGAAAAGACTACCAAAAGGATATTACCACCTTAAAAAGATTATACAAACTCTCCCTTACCTTAAGCCTACCTCTTCTTGCCTTGACAACTTCCTCTTGCTATATATCAACACTCTGTTCAACCAAAAACTAGAACCAATGAACAAAGAACACACAAAATCACTAAAATTTAATGGAAATCACTAAGAAACATTTGAGAGGGACTCCCATTAATATCTTTGATCTATTTCACCTCTTGAGCATCTTCAGATCTTCACACACCATGAAGAACCACCACATAGTCTTACCAAACTTCTCTCACATGCCAACTCAAGGACAACCAATAAAACTTCATGCTTGTCAAAAAATAGGAAACATGATATAGTAAAACTTAATAACTCATCTTGAAACACTCATGCCTTAATCTTTAGAGAAACTGAGCAAAAACATAAAATATTCACATTAGGCCTGTCTAGACTCCTTGTAGACCTATCTAGAACTTTTAGAGCCCACAACTTTTGGTAGGCATACTTTCAAGACCTAAAAATTCATATCTGGTACACTCTTATATTCCCCCTTAATCACCCCAATTTTAATCACCTATCTCATCTTTTGGAACATAATTCCTAAACAAACCTACTATCCAATTATGCCTCCATCTTGATAAAATCATGAAGAATTTGAAAACCACAAACCTTCAGATCTATATGAAGCTTGATTTTATAACCCATTTAGCCCATTCAACATATTAAATATCCCCTAACCTTAATTCATAGGTCAAAACACTTTTCTAACATAGCCCAAAACTCTAAAATCTAAAAATAAATAAGGTCAATAAACCTTCTTCTTATCAATGGCCACCTTTAAAAATTCTTGCACACTTGGAGACAACCATCACATACTTTTGGACCAATATTCAAGCTTTAACATCTTTTGGAGACTTTAATTACTATACCATGGTTTTGATCTACAATAAAAAAACATAAACCCAGGAGCACATAAATATATCCAAAAGGCACAAACAAGATTATAAAGATACAAAACCACCTAAAACACATCACAAAATAAGTCCACAAGCCTTTTTGAGCACCAAACTCTTTTTGACATTCCATTAATCTCATTATGATACCTAAAAACACTCATTTTGATCTTGCAGACACTACATACATACAAAAAACACCTTATAACATCACTCTAACCTCATCAAAGCACTTCTCCCATCTTGGCACACCAACTCCAACTAAAAACACTCATCTCTTTCCTTCTAGGACCTTTTGAATAAAATCATAACAACACTTGCTTCTCCACTAAAAGGAGTCTCTTAAGAAGCATAGATAGAGACCTCCTCTACATCACAATGCTCTTAAAACAAAGTGAATCTAGGAGTGGCCCACATCTCTTTAGTAACCACTAGAATCCTTTTATAGCTATAATACTTCTTTCTCTTGTTCTCCTTAGTTTGAACTTTGACAACTTGTTCCTTTTCTACATTACTCACTTTCTATTCTATGATAGGATATACAACTTTTGGAGAAACTATGGAATCTTGACATACCTTGATCACTAAAGTAGCTTCTTTGTATTGAAAAACATCATCTTAAAACCTTGACAATACAGGAACTAAGTTTGAAAATTGCTCACATATAATAGGTTTCTCATTAGCATCCAAACACACCTCAGAACTAGCCTCAACTAAAACCTTGGTATTCTCCTTGAGTTTGATCTCTTCATTCACAACATGAAAAAACAATGAGAGATCTTGGCACTCTCTAACATATGTAACATTATCCACCATAACAAATAGACTACTTAGACGTGTAGACTAATCATGACTCATACTTACCATCTTTGGTTTCCATGATTTAACTATACTTCTTTTTTGCACTCTAAGAGCCTTATTAAACCTATTCTATCTTGTGGGCCTT
The DNA here is from genome assembly GCA_037957365.1 of Torreya grandis. Classification (NCBI taxonomy): domain Eukaryota; kingdom Viridiplantae; phylum Streptophyta; class Pinopsida; order Cupressales; family Taxaceae; genus Torreya; species Torreya grandis. The sequence goes on from JARHVA010005392.1 coordinate 164,887, forward strand.
TTCTTTTAGAATCTATCAATTTGACCTCTCTATTAATAGTTGAAATGCACTATACCTCTTACAAGAATCTTATCCTAACTTTCTTGATTAGAATAAAATCTTGAAATATGTCCATTATTTTTACAATTGAAACAAGCTACTCCTTTCGAATATGACTCACCTTTTGACTGGTGATCCCCATCATAGTTCTATGCAAACTCATTTCTAACAAGTCTCTTGCATTTTCTAACTCTATGACCAAACTGATTACACATGTAATAGTAACCATTGAAACTTGCATACCTCATGGCATTTGGTTTTTTGATCTAAGTTTTATTCACTCTGCCAACATCTTCATTCCTTGACTGATTGTTGACCTTCAAGGTCTGATTTATATTAGTCTTCATCTTGTCTTGAGATGTACTTTTTGGCTCTTCTTTGTATCCAAGACCAATTATATCACTTAAATGCTTTTGACCACTTAGAATATTATCTATATCACTTAAGCTCTTTTCAAATCTCATAAATGACTACATCTTAATAGATGTCTTCTCTAACTCAACTTTTAATAACTCATTTTCAATTACATATCTTAAACATTCATCTTTTTTATATTTTAGGCTGTAGACAAAATTTCCAACTGATAACTAAGATGCTTGACTATATCTTTATGCTCTTTGGTGTCTTCATTCATTCTTGCTTCATACACACTAAATTTGTCCTCATAGTCTTTGATTTGAGACTTCATCTTCTTGTTAATCTTCTTCTCAATCTTTAGTTCTTTAAGAGCATTCATCAATTTAGTCTCATAGTCCACCTCATCTTTATAATCATCTAAGTCATTCCAAGTAGACTCCTTTTGATATGAGAAAATTCATTCCTTAGCCATGAAGAGTGACTCATCTTCAACAAGACCATCATATTCATGATCATACTTTGAATCACTATCTTCACTCTCATCTAATGAGATACAATCTTTATTTGTGTAGAGACTCTTCCTACTCTTGAAGGACTTCTTTTTATTTTCCTACTTTTTAAATCCTTTCTTCCTCTTATCTGACTTGTATGTCTTCTTGTCTTCATCTTGGCTATCATCCTGCTCTTCATCATCATTCATATTAGGCTTATGAGGTCACTTATTAGCAAAATATCCTACCCCTCCACAATTGAATCATTTGAAGGGTAGTTTACCCTTATACTTCCTTGACCTTGTTTTCAATTTTATTGTAAACAAATAAATTAGTTCATCTTCATCAATATAAAAGATGTCATCCTCCTTGAGTTTCTTACCTTAGAAATTCTTCTTTAGATTAATTTTTTTATTTAATGTTGCTTCCTTCTTTGGTGGTTTATCGTCATCGATTCTCATCTCATAGGCAGTAAGAGTGCCATGCAATTCATCCATCTTCAACCAAGTAAGATCATGACTTTCTTTTACAACATATACTTTAGAATCAAAGTTGAGAGAGAGAGAGAGAGAGAGAGAGAGAGAGAGAGAGAGAGAGAGAGAGAGAGAGAGAGAGAGAGAGAGACCTTAACACCTTTTAAACTATATTAGATTATTCAAGCTTCTCTCCAAGACCTCTGATGATGTTCATAATCTTATCAACTCTTTATAGAAAAGATGCTATAGAATCTACTTCCTTCATCTTAAGATTCTCTAATTGTCTTTGATGATTCTATAACTTTGCCAAATTAACCTTTGAATATACTTCATAAATAGTCTTCAATTTATCCCAAATTTCATTAGTAGATATGAAATGGATTACCTTGGTGTATTCAGTCTCTAAAATACCACAAGTGATAGCATTCATTACCTTATAATTATTCTCAAACAACTTCTTATTTGTAGCACTAGATAGAGGAATAGTAGGTGTAGAATAACCATCCACAAAAAATTTCCAAGTATCAAATTCTAGGGACATGATTTAGGTCATTATCCTCATACTTCAAAAATAATAATTAGATCCATTTAACATTGGCATTTTTTTAGTTGAAAAACCTCCTTGCATTCGATGGTTACCCATATTATTACTTGGATCTCCTTCAAACTATCAAGCCTTTACCAAATAACCTATTTTGATACCAATTTTTAGAGGTATAATCACTGAGGGTGGGAGGTGAATCAATGGTGACAAATAATCTAATTCAATTTACAAACCCTTCAAACACTTAATCATTCAACACAACAATTTATGAAGCATACACAATGTTTATAGTAATGAATAATGAAAATAATTCAAAATCACACATATAACACAAGATATATGTGGGAAACCCTATTAGGGAATAGAACCAACTCTGAATCCTAAAAACACATGTACTTGTATTATAAGATGATAAAAAACATGAGACTAGTCAAGTCCTTCTAACCAAAATTTAGTGAAACCCCTATTTCACAAGGAGTACCTGCCCCTACAATGATCAAGTCCTTCTGACCACCTATTTGTTAGGTAATTATAACTAGATTTATCAAAACACATATTTCATAAGAAAAACATACCCCTAAGATGATCAAGTCCTTCTAACCACTTGTTGGTCAAATCTTTCTGACCTAGATGTTGAGTACCCTCTCAACACCTATGATAACGAGCATCTCTTGATCACTAATTTACTACCAATATGATAGAGATACAATGTATATTATCTCTCTTTAAATATACACACTAAAAAATATACACTTTAATATTCCTCTCAAATCAACCACCAAGCTCACATAGACATCATCTATCCTTGACTCACACTCAAGGCATCTAAAACATCCTTTTGGATCACTCTAGACCTCCTCGCTAATCCTCAATATTTAAAACTAGAAGAGCACTATCATTAACATCAAAACTATGACCTATAGGTCAAACATAGTCATCAACCTAATCTAATCTATAACCCATCCACTGGGCACACACCCTTTTCTTCTCTCCACAACTCTCACACACACCTCTTCACTTAGGTCTCACACATCTATTAAACAAGCCTATAAAACATCACATTTGATTTCACCTTTTATAGAGTCTTCATGATTATTATGATCATGACCTTCCTTTTCAACCATAACACATGACTTCACACTGAAGGCATCTAACATGAGTCAATTTTAAGCATAACCCTCTTTTAAATAGGCCTAAATCACCTTTTAGGTCCTATGAAGACCCATTCACCTCTTTGACACTTCTCAGAGCAAAATAAGAACACAAGAATACTTTAAAATACATATAACCATGACACACAATATATATATCCTCTTTAATAGATAAGATCCATCACAACATCATTCTGCTAAAGCTTAATTTTCTCAACCAACATTTTGTGCACATAACCACCATGAATGAACACACAGTCACCTTCTAAGCCTTTGATCATACTAAATATGATTGATCAAACCTTAATAATCAAAAAATATGGTCCTTATTTAGTATAAAAAACTATATGATAGTTATATCATCTTGAAACATCAAAATACTATTAAAAAACAACTATATTACCCTTATTGGGTTACTTGCAAAGCATGAATGAACACATAGTCAAATTTGGATCTCAATAAATTTAACTATACAAACATTTAAACCTTTAAATAAATATTTAAAAATGTTCCTTTAAGTCTTCTACAACTTTTGTTTTTAATAAAACATCAAATTATATACAAATCAAAAGGTATGGCTCAAAAACCAAGCACTGGTTTTTCCTTCCTTAAATTCAAAAATTTAAATCCAAATAGTCACAGTTAAACCTCAGTCACTTAGAACACATCTCATGATCTTATCTAAACTCACTCAACTCATGCCATAGATATTTTTTATAAGTATCTCAAACTTTAACTTCTAGTGTTCCACTATCCAAACATTAAACCTTAAACATGTTGACTTGATCTCATGCACCCTTGTAATATTGACCAAATGTGCACCATTGATCTTAGTGGATCAATCTGGTCCTTACCTTATAGAAATAACCTTTATATCTTGATCAAAAATCCCATTATTATGAAACTTGGCACCCTCACATGAATTTTTCACATTTGACTCTTTGACTTTGACTCACACTATCAATCTTGTCATAGTATGAATGCCTGTCAACCATTGATCTTCTATCCAAGCTCCATGAATATGACACATGTCACTAGTGCATTAATTTTTTGACATATTTAATTTTACACATATCATTGGATCAATATCATGAATTAATTTCACCATTATATCTATTGACTAGATGACCTTAGACTTTAATGTAGTTTATCTTGATGGTCTCTGGCCCATCACAATCTACAAGTGTATCTTTGAAGATTTATATCTTGATCTAGAAAACACTTCAGGACTCCAAATATTTAGGGTAAATTATTGGAAATATATAAAACATCACCATCAATTTTTTTTCCCACTATTTACTTTATAATTACCTAAAATAAATTAATAAATTTTTTGGATCATATATGTCTATATGACATGCAGTGACAGTTTGGCTAAGTATAGAAACTTAGTAAACTTATATTTGAGAGGCAAACTTTTCACCTACATATAGTTTTCTAATCTCAACCTCATGACCTAAAAATTGGACTATATCAAGTTGGGACTAGTTTTATAACACACATATGAACAACTCCCCATGACTCATACATACATAGTAATGGTGACATCAACAAACTACTTAGATTTTTTTGTCATAAAACCAACTATACCAAGATGAACATAATGAAGAACCAGATGAATACCAAAAAATTAACTAAACTCTCCAATCATCCTTAACCTATGCTATGACTCATCACACAAGCTCAATACTCTAGACCCATCTTTAATCATGTCAAAATTAAAGATCAACCAGGCCTACTTTAAGCATACTAGAATAAACACACTACACACTTTGTCATTGACAGTTAGAATATCAAGACACTTCATCCACTAAGCTGGACACATTCATGACATCAATAATAACTCTCCAACACCAAATACTAAAAACTATCATGATCAAACTTCTGTGCCTATCAAAAATAAACCAATTAACAAAATTGAGGGGAAGACTTATGATATTGTGGAATAATCAGAAAATACACCTACACACATATCCATCATGTATTTATTGTGTATGTCTACCATCCATTAAGACATATTGAATGAGTATTTGAACCAATACCTTAGACTATATGATATCACTATAGATAAATTCCAAGTAATGGTAGGACACTTGTCCCCTGGTCAACATCTCACCTTTGACCAAAGTGATAAGCATTCTCTAGTCCCTCTACAGAATAACCTATTTTACATTGAAGTTGGTCTAATAAACCATAAAGTTAAACATGTTCTTGTAGACAATGGTTCAGGTCTTAGCATTGTCTTTGAAGTTGGTAAAACATCTCAGATATACATCACCTCACTTCAATCAGATACCATCATTATCAAGGCATATGATAATGAAGAATGAAAAACTCAAGGTCCCATTACCCTGCCAATGGTCATTCGGCCATTAACCCATGATACTTTTTTCCATGTTTTATATTTTTAACTATCTTACATATGTTATTGGGCTAATCCTAGATCCATATAATTAGGTCTATACCTTCTAAATTACATCAATTTATAAAATTTCCACATTTAGGAATGGAAGTGACTATAGCTACTGATCTTTAGCTATACCAATATTGTAAACACCTTGAGGCTGAGTATAAATCTAAAACTAATAGTTTGGCATGAATCTTATGCCTAAATTAGATGGAGATAAAGATGAAAAAGGACAAATTATGGAATTAAGACTAGAAGCTAATTACATTGACCTATACAACATAGCATCTACCTCTACCATGCATCACTAAAAATTTCTAACCACTTTTATATCACTAACAAAGGTTTCAGAGAATATAACACCTATAATGCATTCCATGTTGCAAAATTGCCTAAAAATATTAAAGTTTATGGGAGACTTAAGGCCAATACTCATTGTATGACATGGGAAACCAAAGGAAAATCTTAGTTAAATAAGACCATTATTTAAAAAATGGCCTTTGGCCTAGAATATGAGCCCTTAGTAGAGGATGACTCATGGATTTACATTGATGAGTTGGCTGAGTATTACCAAAGTGTGAAGTATCCTATTCCAAATTGGATAATGAATCACATAGATTATGAAGGAAAATGCCTTTATTTACATAAACATGTCATGATTGAACTATTCTCAATGACTAAGTACAAGGGAACTCATGGTATCATATTTAAACTATCTGAGGGTAACCCCACATACCTAATTTGTATTCCCACACTAATGACTAGAGATGATGATGCTGACAATGATATAGGGTCTAATTATAATATCTATGAGGACCTTACCACTACAAATATGTTAACTCCCATGCCATTTTCACCATTATCCTTATTTATCAACCTTCCCATTTACCCCTTTACGATCCATAATTGATAGATTAAGACCAAAAAGAGTCAATAATGCCATTAGACAAGTTTAAAAATGATGAGGCCATATATGATTTTTTGAGATTGAGGGTCACATACCTCTTGGACATCACAAGCAAGGTTTTATTATTAAATTATATCCTACTACCTACTTTAGAGAGAGGGTGAAATTACCTAGCTAAAAATTTAAAAAAAAAATCAAACATTGAGGTTTGAAAGTGAAAACCTCTTTGGGGAAATTTTTTGACTAGGGAAAAAGTAAAGAGAAATGTAAGTCTCTTGGTGGAAACTAATTTATGGCACCATTAGAAAGGGATGTTAACCCCTCTTCCTATAAAACATAGGAGACCAATAGCCCATAGTTTATTAATTGATCATATATCAGTACTAAAGAGTGATAGGATTTTGTAAAAATTATTTAAGAGTGCCTTGAAGTATTTATATCATGGCCAATGCTAACACTAGGAAATTTTGATTTATCCTATTTAGGAGAATTAGATGAGATAGTCCATATAGAGGACTTTACCATTGATAATTAATTTAAATCCTTGCCAAATATTCTAGATGATGGTTCTACACTTTTGGTGGAGGACACTTTAGAGGTAAATATTTGGACTCCAAATGAGCCAAAATTATTTAAAATATGTAAGTCCCTCATTGAGGAGGAATGTGAGTATTTTACAACCCTTTTAAGGGAATTTGTTGACGTATTTTCATGGACCTATTCAAACATTCCAGGTTTGGACCCAACCTTGGTTTTACACCATTTTATTATACATATTTATGCTAAAATTATTAAAGATAAGTTACATAAGATGCATCCTTGTAGTGCTATGTTATTAAATAAAGAGTTAGAAAAAATCTTAGATTCAAAATACATCATGTTGATCAACTATTGAGAGTGTATTTCAAACATTTTTCTAGTAAGCAAGAAACCAAAAGGTATTATGATCTACACTAATTTTAGAGACATCAACAAAGCCTACCTAAAATATGACTTCACTTTTCCTAATATTGACATGATAGTAAACTTAATGACTGGTTATGAAATTCTCTCTCTAATGGATGGATTTTCAAGGTATAATCAGATCAGGATTGCACCATAATACCAACATAAGAAAATGTTCACCACTCTATGGGGAATGTTTTGTTATTATGTGATGTCATTTGGACATAACAATGTTGGATCCACTTACCAAAGAGATATGATAATGATTTTTCAAGACATAATGCATAACATTATTGAGGGCTATGTTGATATATGGGGTAAATCAAATACCCATGTTGATCACCTATCCACTCTACGAATAATATTTAAGAGAAATTTTGAGTACAACATCATGTTTAATATAAATAAATGCATATTTGGAATCACTTCAGGAAAACTATTAGGTTTCATTATCTCTTGTATGGGAATTCAAGTCAACCTAGATAAAGTCTGAGTAATTAGAGATATGCCACCACTATCTATCTTGAATTAGCTTTGTACTTTGCAAGGAAAGATTCAATATATAAGACACTTCATCTCATAATTATCTAATAAATTCCATCTATTTACAAACTTGTTGAAGAAAGGTGTTGCATTCTCTTATAATGAAGAGTGTCAAAAATCATTCAATCTACTTAAATAATATCTTTCCAACCTACCTATTTTATTACCACCAACACCAAATAATCCATTACTCCTTTACTTTTTAGCAACCAAAAATGCCTTGGGGCCATTTTTGGCACAACATAATGAATAAGGAAATGATCATGCCATGTATTATTTGAGCTAAATATTGGGTACATATGGGTATAACTATATGCCAATTGAAAAGGCATGTTTAACAATGGTGTTCATAGCCCAAAATTTGCTTCATTGTCTACTAAAAAACAAGACCATTGCTATTTCCAAATTAGATCCACTCAAGTATCTATTTTAAAAATTAGCTCTATAAGGTTTCATGTCAAAATAGATTATGCTATTGAGATATTTTGAAATTAAATATCCGAACCATAAATAAATTAAGGGGAAAGTAATCATAGAATAGCTTATTGAATCTCCTCTTAAAGATAATTAAGCTTGTATTTTTAAATGAGGTCATAATGATTATTGAATAAGTAGATACACATTTTTAGGCTAAATGTAGAAGATATACTTTTATGGATCTTTCACGACTTGTGGATCAAGGGCCAAAATATTGTTTGTTATGCCATAAAGGGATCTCATTCCCAAGTCCTTTCATATTATATTTCCCTATACCAATAACATGGTTGAGTATGAAGTCTTAATTCTAGGGTTTCATCAAGTAGTATAGTGGAACATTCAACATTTACTAGGGCACATTGATTCTTAATTAATCATCAGCTAGGCCATAGATTAGTACTATACTAAGGATGAGAAGTTAGTACCCTATAAAGAGATGGCTGATACTCTTAAGTAGTATACTACCAACATCTAATTTGATAGAATACTTTATGATAATAATAGATCAATGGATGTTATGGCCATTATTGGTTCCATGATCCAACTCCCTAATAGGGCCAGGGATTATCAATTTCTTATTGAACATCTCTTAGCACTGGCATATGAAAAATCATTCATTGAGATGGTTTGTGACATTGTTAGTCCCACATCTCCTTAGTACTTAACTATATATTCCTATATTCAAGAAAAAACCATTCCACCTAATTTATCATGTAAAAAATAAAAATCCTTCACCCAAAAAGGCTCTTTCTATACCCTAATTGGAACAACCTTGTATTGTAGAAGCTATGATGGAACTCTGCTTCATTTTTTACCTTTGGCATAATTTAGACTAGTGTTGAGGGAAGTACATGAAAAAGTATGTTGACCCCACACCAGTAGGGTAATCTTAGCCAACAATTTACTAAATAGTGGTTATTACTATCCAAAAATGGAAGTAGATGCAACTGCATATGTGAATAGGTGTGTCAAGTGTTAGAAGCATGCCAATATGATTCATGCTCTAGCCAAGACACTCAAACCATTGAAAACACCATGGCCATTCTCAATGTGGGGACTCAACCTCATTAGAAATATTAATCCCACCTCTTTATATGGAAATAAACACATCCTAACTACTACCAAATACTTCACTAAGTGGGTGGAATTCATTCCCATGACTTACATCATTGGTAAGCAAATCTCCAAATTCATATTCAAATATATCATTTTCCACTATGTCATCTCCTCTAATATTATATATGATAATGGTGGATCATTTAAGAATAATTATGTGAAATAAATTTGTTCTCAATACAACATCAAACAACATTTCTTTATTGCTTGCTATCTACAAGGAAACAACCAAACTGAGGCTTCTAATAAAACAATTATTAATATTCTGAAGAAGATTGTCAATGATGATGGCCATAATTGGCACTTGAAATTATTTAATGCCTTATTGGCATACCATACAACATGACATACTCTAACATGAGCTATAACCTATTCACTTTTTTATGTAACTAAGGCCACTCTTCCCATTAAGATCTAGTTTCCTTCCCTCTAAATTTTTATGTAGCACATCATCGATGATGAAGACTATAGAGTGGCTCACTTGCAAGAGCTAGACCTAATTGATTGTAAATGCTTGGAAATATTGAATAAGCTCCAAGATTATAAAATTTAATGCAAAGGATAATATAATAGGCATGTTAAGCATTATGAATTCAATCTTTATGACTAGGTACTAAAAGAGAATCAAAATAATGTCATTACTGAGTCCAATAAAAAGAGAAAGTTCTAACCAAACTAGTTAGGGCCGTATGTAGTTGTTATCAAGTATGGTTCTAGAGCATAAAATATTGCTACACTATAGGGACATGAACTTTATGAACCATGCATTATGAAAATAAATCATGAAAATTGGCTTAGAACTTTCACATGAGATATAAAGCCATCAACAATTTTTGGGATGGGCCATCTTATCTATTCAATTTATTTCTAGACCACCTTGTTTTTTTCCCTACCATTTCTAAGAAAAATACATTGGCTTAAGGTCTACATGTACTATTTATGAAATAATTTGATACATGGTGTATCTTGGGTTAACTTGGCCACACATTCCTTTCTTTTTTGACCACTTCTTTGCCTTAAGGATCTTGGGACCCCTAACTATTTCATGAGTAACCACTTATTATTTAGTTTCCCCATCCTTATTGGCCTTAGTCCATATTTTCTTGCCATTTAAAGTTTCATGTTGTGAGCATTATGTATTCAAATTTGATACACTGATAACCACTTGGATTCATATTACACTCTCACCATTTTTCAAGTACTCTTTATCTCAATGCTCCCAATGTTTTACAAGCTCAATCTCATTCTAAGCCTTAGATGTAGTAGACACTATGAGTTACCTTTTAAGTTCATTTATGCATAATCATCTCTTAAATTTTAGTGTGGTTTTATCTTCAACCATACTCATTCACTTACATGATTTGTTTGTGTTGACATTTTCATGATTTTGGAATGTCATCTCCTCTTCTCTCATGTACTCACTATTTTGAGAGACCACTCTTATTTTACTCTACATGCTAATCATTTTTTCTTATCATACATTTTCTTGTATCCCATATCCTAGGAGAACTACATTTGTCTTGAATTTCACATTAGATCTTATGTCTATGGAATTATGTAGGTAGGGTTTACTTTCCTAGTGCATCTAGAGTTAGCTCGGCTATCCCTTCCTTTTCTTATAGTTTCCCCATTTTGTTTGTCATCTTGGTTTGTTGTTGTTCCCTATGGTCTATGGGGTAATATTTTTGTTGTGTTTCATGTTTCATTGTGTTTTATTGCCTAGGGGAAATATTTGTGCCATCTTATTTATTTTATTGTCTCCTATAGCCTAGAGGCAATTTGTGTCATTTTATTTGTGTTTTTGTTTCCCTATATCCTAGGGAAAACTTTGGTATTTTATTCTTGTGTTGATTTATTGATGTCATTGTTACCTAGCTTAAAGGTCACCTTGTATCAAAGAGTAACACCTTTATTACACATACACAAACAATTTGTTCTATGTTTGCACTAACATTGTGATTAACCATTGTTTGTGTATTTTTTATTGTTTAGCTTAGTTTGTTTGTTTTTATGTGTTTAGAATAGTTTGTTTATTGCATTTTTCTTTGGTTTGGATTGTTTAGTTGTTTTTATTGTTTTTTTCACTTTATTTGTGTGTTTTTTATTTGTTTGTATCATGTTTTTTTATTGGGTTTTTTTTTTGTTTATTTATTGTTATTTTATTATTATTTTGTTTGTGTTTATTTAGTTATTTGTTGGTGTTTTATTTTTAATGGTTTTTTGTTTCTTTGTTTATTTTTGTTTCTTTATTTTAATTTTTTTATAACTTTTTTTTTGTTTTATTTATTTATTTATTTATTTATTTTTATTTTTGACCTTTCTATTTATTTGTTGTCAGAAGACTATTAGATGTTATTTATAATTCAGTCTTGATTATCCATATCATGTACTTTGATTGTGAATTTTTGTATTTAGTATTATAATTAATTTATTTTTTATATTTACACTTTGGATTTGATTATCCATATCTTATTCTTAGGTTGTTTATATTTACATTTAAATTAGGTTTTCCATGCTTAGGATATGAATTGTCATTTTAGTTATCCATAACTATCATGCATAATATCACAAGATAAATCAAAACAATGCTCACATGAATCTATTATAGAAATGGAAACATTTATTTAATATATCAAAAACCCAACTAACTACCCTAACACAAGCCTAAACCCATGAGTAATAAATGATTTATTATATGTTTATATAGATGAAAATATCTAAATAAGAATCTATATGAGTCATAAAACATAATCAAATGATAAAAAATAGAATATCTTATAACTATACCATATTTGTTTGGTCCTTCTCTAAGACCTATTTAATAATGCAATTTTTCAACCTATATCCTATGTTTCTTTGAATTTGCATCTTCAAACTCACATTAAGGATAAAAATGTGTTGTTATTCTTCATCATTTCATAATATATCTATTTTACATATATTTTAACATAATATACCCTTGAAAATTTGCCCCGTTGTGCCAAATTTTGTTTTTGACCAATTTAATGATTATAACCGCCTATGGGAAAATCATTATTTTTACATCCCATATTAATGATTATAACTACATATGGAAAAATCATTATCTTTAACCAATACACTCACCATTATAAGGCAAATATATGTCTTCTTGATTATTATTACCTTTGGGAAAATTAATGTGTTTCTCGTTCCATTCCTGATTATAATTACCTTTGGGTAAATTAGTCTGTTTCTCATTTTGTTCCTAATTATAACCACCTTTGGGAAAATTAGTGTTTCCCATTCTATTCTTTATTATAACTACCTTTGGGAAAATCAATGTGTTTCTCATTTTTTTCCAAATTATAATTATCTTTGGGAAAACTAGTGTGTTTCCCATTCTATTCCTAATTATACCCACCTTTGGGCAAATCAATGTGTTTCCTACTCTGTTCCTGATTATAGCCACATTTGGGAAAATCAGTGTTCCCAATTCTATTCTTTGTTGTAACTACATTTGGGAAAATCAAATTTTCCCATTTGGTTACTAATTATAACCACCTTTAGGCAAATTAGTATCCATCCCACTACCCTACCAAGGTAACTATCTATTCTACTTCTTATAATTGCCTTTGGAAAAATTAGTGTCACACCATTTGTTACTAATTATAACCACTTTTGTTATATTTAGTAATACCAACCCCATTACCATCCATATCATATCATTTTATTCATTTTGAGGAAATGTTAATAAATTTTGATTCACAACCCACTCTTTACAAGGGGCATAAAGGGCTTATAGATCACTTTTTGGGGCATGAAACATTTGGATTAATAAATTTTTCATTATTTGAAAAGATGTTACTATTCTTGTGTCTTTTAATGCCTTCTCAAATAAGTGAAAACTATAGAAACTTAGTTTTGGACACATTTTACACCTAGAAATCACCTGAATTACCCAAATTTATTCATGTAAAGGATTTAATTGCCAAAAAATATGATGATTTTACCTTATTTTGTGTATTAACTTATATTAATCACTAACCAAGTTCATTTATAACCCTATTAAAATTATAACCTAGTAATTTGGTACTTTTGGCATGTCAAGCTATTAATTCATAACATTTAAACTATTTACTAAAATATAAAAAGCACTAATCAAGATTAATTGTATTATAGATCCTAATTAACTTGCTTAATAAAAAATCCAAATCAAAGTAGTGAATTTAATTTACCAAAAATAAAATTTTAGCCAAATATGAATACAAAAAGTCAAATGAGCTAATAAAGTGATTTACTATCTCCTAAATATTCAAAAATATGAGTCACACCTCACAAATATCTAAAGTGAGTTTTCATGCCTAAAAAATGTATAAAACTAATGTGTCAAGATTTGATTAGTGCCTTAACCCCACCCAAAGTTAGACTGACTCAACCTAAGTTAAATTAGACTCAACCCAAGTTATAATTTAACCTAACCTCCCTAGGGTTAGAGTTAGTTCTATGAGTTTTAAATACAAGTGCCCACACAAAATGCCAACAAGATTTTATTTGTAAGGTTATTCTATTGGAATACCTTCTTTAAGCCTTTCATAGTAGTGTTATAATTCCCAATTTATACCAAAATTCAAACCAATCCACAAGTGACTAATGAAGAGATGCGAACACCATGGAAGAGCATTCCTAAAAGAGTCAAACTATCATAGACCAAGCATGGATATACTTATGCTAACAAGTAAGCATCAAATTCAATAAAGGATGTAAGAAATTTGTATTGTATTTATCTCTATTTTATGATATTAGTTATTGTGTTATGTTCTTCTTAGTTTTTAGGCAAGAATGTTTAGTCCTAGTGTATTATTAATCTTGATGTTTTATAATAAGGGACTAATCTACATATTGTTTACTCTTCAAACACCCAAGGTACACTTTGAATTTAAAAAATTGACCTAGGAACTTTGAATTGACTTGATTTGATTTGACTGTATTTGAATTTGACTTGGACATTTGACTCAAAAAGTTTGACTTGATTTTAGAAAGTTTGATTAATTTGGAAAGTTTGACTAATTTGATTTTGATTTGGAATTATATTTAGTTTAAAATAGAACTCATTTGGATTATTTTACAAATGGGTATCATAATGGTATAACATAAATATGATATCACTTCAATTAGATGACATGATGTTTAAAATGAGATAAAATGACTTAGAATTTAGGTAGTGTAATTCTTTATCACATAAATTTGTAATGGGATATTCTTTTTTAGACTTTAAAGTATTTTTTTATTTTTTTGATGTGAAATATGTAACACATATAATTAGGTATATGACAACAAACAAGCAATGACACACACATAAGACAAGACCTATCTTAATGGTAAATTAGGTGTATAATGTGAATATACCCCATGCATCTACCTCACAAAAAGTAAGAACATGTCAATCCCTTAACCCTCACATAAAGAAGTATATCATGGTAGAGGTTCATTTCCCTCACACTAAAAATAATTTATGGCTGAAAGGTCTTAATCTAAGTTTTGACAAGGCTCTTTATATGGTCCTTGATATACCTCATAATAAGTAGGGGTAAAAATTCCATGGAATAAGAATAATAATATGCAATTCATGGGATGGTCTAGAACCTTCATAACCACTTCAACTATAAGATATCAGTGAAGTGATATCAAAAATAAAACTTTAAGGGTGATGTATGATAGCTTAGTTTCAAGGATAAACCCCTTAATTTCATGTACTATTATTAAATATGTATCCACTTAGCTCTTATGACACCTAAAATTTATTTATATCCCCCATAAAAGAATAGTGTTGATATGTACTATTGACATTTTTTACTTTGCAAACCAAAATTCCACCCCTACCATTTGAAACTTTTCTCATCATGCCAATTTATCTTGTGAATTAGTGAGTTGGTCTTGAAAATTCCTTAAAATGATCAATATAAAATAGACTATATCATCATGTCATGCCTGAATTAATAGGATATTTTGGTTTTGAATCTAATAAGTTCACTTGGGAAATCAACCAAAGTTGAAGAATTATATGAAACTGATATATATTTTTCTATGATCATCCCCTATAAGTTTGGTGTCTTGATGTATCTTTTATCTCAAGATATAAGAATTTAAAGATGATCTAGTAGTTTGGGATGTACTAGGAGACATCAAATTAAGGCCATAGGAAATAGCCATTTTGATTCAAAATTTTCAAATGTATGGTTTCCAAGTGGCATGATCTCAGGAGCTCAAATCAAAGATCAATAGTACATGTGAATTATCACAAAGTTAACAAGTTAAAAGATCCCATTTCAAATATTGATAATGTGTATTCTTGTGTACAAATCTATATCAATGATCCAAATTCAAAGCTAAAACCAATAATTCAAAAAATAGATCTATGAAATGCATTCAATCGTGCGTCAAAGATCTAATTCTAATAATAAGGTTAAAATGTTAGAATATCTTGAGAATGAATGTGAAGGTGCCAAGTGTCTCAATCATGATGATTTGATAATAAATCAATGGTCTTTGTTTGATCATATTATTATATGAAGATAAATCATCCATGTTTAATATAATAGATCAAATATTGATGGAACACATTCAATCATGAAGAAGAAGATCGATAATGCATTTAAGGTTAACAAAATAAATGAGCCTAGATTTCACATGAGGCTACCACTTGGCATGAATGTGTTAACTAGATATAGACTGACAATAGGGTCCATAGAAAGCATGGAAGATACCAAGTGTCACATTTTTGAAAGTTGAGATAAATATCAATGAAAAGATACCAAGTGGAACAATCTGGGAAGCTCAAATCAAATCAATAATCAATGTTGAAGGGTAAATCCAAAATACTCCCAAGGAAATCGATGGAATAATTTTATCAAAGTTCTAGGTGGAATGAGATGATGACACATGTCTAAGTGATGATGGTCATATTTTTAATATATGATAAAAAACATGGCAAAGATATGCCATATAGGTAGACACATTGGATTAAAATATTTCATGGGCCCAAGCTTATAAATGCATGAACACAAGACTAAAATATGATCTAGGTTAATAGAAGAAACCTTATAAAGTTAATGCCACCATTAAAACTCATCGAGACCTCTAAAATCCTCTCAAAAGTAAGTTTTACATTTTGTTCATAAGCAATAAACCCTAGCCTGAGGATATTTATTAAAATTAAGATCATATGAAAACCAATATCATGATTGGTTTTCAATTATAGTGGACCTATGTTCAGGGGTTGGAGTATAGGCAAAATGGTGATTATGTAAGGAATTTTAGAAGAAACACTAGTGAATGTGTTCAAGTGACTATATAATAATGTAAATAGCACATCAAGATGAAGCATAGTGCTATAAGCTCATTAAGAAGAGGGAATATTTGGAGGTTGAAAAAGGCAAGTGGAAAATTCAATGAAATATTAAAAGTCTTTAGAGACTGTTCCATTTGATGGATCATGACTCATCATCCTCAACAATTTCTTGTCTTCTAGTGAATTTATAAACCAATGAGAAGGCTTGAAAGCTATTTGGAGCTAATGGAAGTTAATTTGTGAGGGCAAGATTAATGATAATCAATCAATGAGGCCTCATTTATTGATTTTTATTTTCTTGCTTCCCTCTCTCTTCCCATTTTATTACAACTCTCCCATTTCTCCCCCATAAAAAAGACTCTTATGATTTTGGCATGCCCAGGCTATGCTAAGATTTGTACTACAACATCTATTTGATTTAATAAAAATCTAAATTTCTCCATTTATACGCTGAATTGAAGTGTGTTCTATGAATTCATTGATGCAGTTAAGTGTCTGACTTCCTTTGCCTCTATCTAAGTTTTATCACATTGATGAAGTTTTTGTAGCTTTCATAGGTCATTATAAGTGTCATAATTAGTCTGTTGATTACTTTGGAAGTAGAAAAGGCCTGAGATCTACCCTCCCATGTTAAATTTATAGCTAGTTCATGCCTTTTTTTGAAATACTTATGTGAAATTTGATTAAATAATGAGTGAAATGATATTTTTAGTCTTGAGAGTGTTCTATAGTGTGTCTTATGTCATTATAATTGTTCAAAATATTTTTGCACCACCTTCTTTTACATGTTTTCATGCATTACTATCTATTTCTCTCCCTTTTCCAATCAAGATATTAGTTTAGGTGATAGATCCAAGAAGAAGCTAGACCTATTTGGAGGTTCAACCTCACTATAGGATACTCATATCCTAATATTATTACCATTTTTTATCTTAATTAGAGAGAGCTTGAAAAACTCCCTCCATGGGTGAAAATTAAGACTAAAATAGTTTTTGGCAAGCCCATTAGGACCCATTATCTTTGGCATAGCTAAATTTTGGATTTGAGGAGAAGTATTTTTAGTAAAGGATGAAATGCATCATCATAAAAAGCTAAATATTATTTATATTTTAGAGTTCATAGCGTCATCTATGCAATACTCTCATGCCAAAGGTTACCACAAGGTTAGCTAGTAAGGGTATTCCTTTTAAATTCATTGAGTTGCCTTTTACTTCATATAAAAGAGAAAGATTTAGTAGGATGAGACCTTATTATAAAAGGAAATATTCATCTCCTGGTCATCTTATTTTCCTAAGAAGTGCAATCACCACTATCTAGATGGGCATTAGAAACCAACTGTTTATTCTATTAAATAGAGGTAGTCCACTAAATTTAGCCCATTCTGATTACATTCTTGTATTTTAATTTAAGAGTATCCCATTATTATAAAGATAAGATCAAATAAATCCTATCGAACACATATAGGATGTTGTCAACCTTTGTTTAGTTCACAATGTTTTTCATGAAAATGTAGCTATTAGATTACTTGTTATTCCTTCAAAGGAAAAGCAATGTAGTGGTATAGAAAACTTCCACTAAATTTAATTACTACTTAGGATGAGTTATGTGCATCCTTAGTCAGATAATTTGAGGAAAAATTTGATTACTTATCCTTAATTGAATAACTGACTACCATAAAGAGAGCTCTTCAAGAGTTCATGTCTAATTTTAACCTTATATTCCAAAAGATATGGACCAAGATACCTCCATTAATTAGACCATCCCCAAAATATGCCTTCTTATACTCTCTAAAAGACCTCAAATCAGATATTAGTGTAATGATATAGTCAATGGGTAGTATTAAATTAATAGATGCTTATGAGGTTAAAATAAGAGTAGATGACAACTTGATACAAGCTGGTAAACTCTCTCTAAGGCCTTTAATGCCTATATTCATAGATTAAAGTATATACTAGTTCCTCAAGTTCCATCTTTAGCTCTTATTCCATCCCCTCAAGCTTAAGTTACAACCCCATCTAGTCAAGCTAGTGAGCTTAGTGAAATAAAAGGATTGTTATAATTTTTTGGAAATGAAATAGTGCCACTCAAGACATAGGAATATTAGGCTAATAGGCCTTATCAATAAAAAAATCAAACCACCTATCAACCCTTTAGAGATCAAAATCCCCCTTATCAAGGGTTAAAATAAAATAGACCACACTATCAACCATACTCATCTATATTTAAAGCTAAAACATATGCAACTCTTGATCCTAATGTACCTTCCACATCAAAATATGTCATTCCCACACAACCTCAAAACAATTTGATGCAAGATTCATGTTGGTAGCCACCTAATATCAATGATGAAACCAAACCTTGGTGTTAAAAAATATTACTATGTGACAAATGACACAAGAAGAGTTTTCTCTTCAAGGAGGTCAATACCAAGAAATAAGTTTGGTATCACAAGGAGAAGCTCAACAAGTTAAAGGGTAGCCTAATGCCACTAATGTGAATTGTCAATTGGATGATCATGTTTCATTCAATCAAGTTAGTGATATTAACAATACAAGTGGTCAAGTTAAAACTCTAACTAGAGCTAAAATAAGAGTTATTTATGAGTCTAAATATGTGGGAAATGCTTCAAGTACTCATAATTTTGTTTCCAAGAGTATCAAAGATCAATTTTCTTCCCTATAACATATACAAATTAGAATATAGAGGTTGGCAAGGTTCTTCAAGTACCTCTAGTTTATGAGAAGCCAATGGTTAATAAAGTATAGCTAAAGGTTAGTGGAAATAAATTTAATATATTTTATGAAATGAATAATTATAACATTATAATTATCATTTGGGAGTATCTCTCTATTCTAGGACAAAAGAATATGCTCATTTAAGAGATTTTAGCTCTCAAATTATCTCCAAAAACTGGTTGAAAAAAGGTGTTGTCCTAACGAATTCAGACCAACCAACTAAACAAAAAGTAAAATAGGTACACAAGATGGTAAAATTTGATAAAATTGAGGTAAAATCAAATAAAAATCCTCCTTTCAACCTATTTTTTATAGTTGGCGATACCTTGGTTCATAACTATATGGTGGATAATGGAGCCAATAACACGGTTATGCCTAAGCAAATTATAGATAAGCTTGGTCTTGTTTATGAACTAAATAATAAAATGGTATTAAAACTATATGGATCACCAAAAAAGATAGTAGTCATCATCAAATATCTAAATTTGACACTACATTCTTATCCCAATGTTACCATTCAACAGGATGTAGTTGTGGTGGATTTGCCTCCCTAATTTTCCATGTGTCTATCAAGGGAATTCACCTCAAATATTGGAGGATAATTATCATCTGATTGGACATATTTGATGTTCATAAATAGGTATGTTACAAAGTTAACCATACATTCTAAACCTATTTTATGTTTCCATTTGGAGCCATATATGCCAAGTGTTATAAACATTAACTGCGTCATCTTGGATGAGGTATTAGAAAATAGTAGAATGGAAACTAAATCACCTTTAGATGGAGTTATATATATATATATATATATATATATATATATATATATACCTATTTTATGTTTCCATTTGGAGCCATATATGCCAAGTGTTATAAACATTAACTATGTCATCTTGTATGAGGTATTAGAAAATAGTAGAATGGAAACTAAATCACCTTTAGATGGAGTTATGTGTGTGTGTGTGTGTGTGTGTGTGTGTGTGTGTGTGTGTGTGTGTGTGTGTGTGTGTGTGTGTGTGTGTGTGTGTGTGTGTGTGTGTGTGTGTGTGTGTGTGTGTGTGTATTCCTTGATGATTTGGCCTATATTTTTCATGATAATTATCCTTATAAATTGAATGAAGAGGAAGGACTTGGTGTTTATTCCCTTTATGAGAATGATGTACCAATTCTAGCCATGATGAAGGATGATGAGTCTAGTGATGGTCTATGGAAATTATACTTTCATGGATTAATAAATAAGCATGATATTATTTATATAATTATTTTTATTTATATATTAAAGTAAAGGTATTTGTCTTTTATTGATTGTTATTTTGGTTGATCAAATAATGTTGCAAAGTATGAGGCACTGGTTCACAGTTTGCAGTGGGCTAGGCAAATGAATGTTAGCACCTTGAAAGTTTTTGGTGATAGTGAACTTGTAATCGACCAAGTAAGAGTTCATAATGTATGAAACAAATTATTTATTATATCTTATAAGCATATATTATGGTTCTTAATTAATTATTTTTAGGATTTCAACATTCAGGTAATACCAAGAGATGAAAACAAACATAAAGATACACTAGCTACAATTAGAGCACAATTTAGTATCCCAATTGATATAAATAATTAAAAATTTTAGTCACTCATCAAGGTGGTTATAATGCTTTCCATTTAGGATAACCATTAAAATTTTTAAGTGTTTGAATATGAAAATCAAATTATCATGTTCTTGTAAGAAGAGGCTGAGTTTTCCTCAAAAAATCAAATTTCTTGTAGTAGTATGGTGATCAGATTATGTAACTAAAAATAAATAAGTTACCCAAAGGATTGATCACACTTGAGAACATATTCAGTGGTGATGATGAGTTGAGAAGGGAAAATTCATATTTGTCAATAAAGGAAAAACATTATGCCAATCTGGAGATTACATCTAGAAATAAATTGATGTTGGGTAAAGTATGCACTCCTTCACAAAAGGAAGATTTCATTAAACTATGCACATGTTTTGTTGATGTGTTTTCATCGAAATATAGTGATATCAAGGGATTTTATCCAAGTATAGATCAACACACCATTGAGTTATGGGATAAAACTAAACCAATGAGATAAAGATAGAGGCCTATCAATCCAAAGATTGAGCCTTTAATGAGACCTAAGCTTGATAAGCTCATATAATAGGCTATAATATTTTTGATCAAGCACTCGACTTGGGTGGAAAAATTTGTTCCAATATAGAAGAAGAATGGTGAGATTAGAACATGTGTTAACCTCCATGATTTGAACAAGGCTTCCCTTAAAGATCATTAGCCATTATCATATATGGAACAAATTTTACAGTTGGTTGTAAGTTTAGAGAGGTTTCTTTTTTGGATGGATATAGTGGTCACAATCAGATTTTGGTCAAGTAAGAGGACCAATTCAAGATAGCCTTCAATACAAAGTGGGGGGAATTTTCATATATAAAGATGCCCTTCAGTTTATCCAATGCTAGATCAACTTCTTAGAGAGCCATGGATATGAAATTCCAAGGCCTTTTTAATAGGTTTATACTTGTTTATTTGGATGACATAACAATTTTATCAAAGAGTGCAAGGGAGCACATGATTCACCTCTATAAATTATTTTAAAGGTGTGGCCAATTTGGGGTGTCCATTAATCCCAAAAAGTGTGTCTTCTTAATTAATGAAGGTAAGCTTCTTAGGAATGTGATTTAAAAATATGATTTTATTATACATATTGAAAGGATATATTCAATTCTTACACTTTCCTTAACCAAGCACAAGAATTCTTTTCAAATATTCTTATGGAAAATCAATATTATAAGAATATATATTTTATATTTTGCCACTTTAGCTAAACCACTTACAACCATGCTCAAGAAGAATCAGAGTTTCAAATGGTCCAAGGAGTAAATAATTTTAAAGAGATAAAGGAAATAACTATTGCTCCTACACTCATAAACCCAAATTTCACAAAGGATTTAATTTTATACACTTATGCAAACATAAATACCATTTCTAGCATTCATGTGTAATATAATCATGAGGATTTAGAGTAACCAATAGCCTTCTTCAGTCAAGGCTTTGAAGTGTATAAAACAAGGAACTCTTTTGTTAAAAAACATGTACTTTTAGTTATAAGGTCTCTCAATAATTTATATACTTGTTTTCTAACAATAAGATACATGTAATGGTTTCCCATCCAAGTGTCAGGGAGTTTCTCTCAAACAAAGACATAAATAAGAAAAGAGATGGTTGGATAAAAAAGGTAATGGAGTATGATGTGGAAATCAAGGTCATAAATCTGGTTGGAGGTAAAGGAATTTGTGAGCATCTATCCTAAGACTTGTAAGAAGATAATGAGGTGGTTTTTGTGTCAAATGATGAAGTAGGTGTAGTTGATCATACCTCACCATCCAATTGGTTTCATGATTTGATAACATATCTCAAAGATGATATTTATCCCTCTCACTTAAGTCCTTCAAAAAGAAGATATTTCATATTTCATTCAATTCCATCTCTTCTTGTTGATGATGTTTTGTTCAAGAAATATATCGATGGTATATTACTAAGATGTATATATCCAAGACAAACATAGAGATTGCTTGAGTAGTTTAATGGTGGACATGGTGTAGGGAAATATTAGTCAAGGACCAAATCTATTAATATCATTAGAGGTGGGTATTATTGGCCTAGCATATTTGGTGATTGTCATGCATGGGTTAGGAAATGCAAATGATATGTTATGTTTGTAGGAAAGGAGAAGCTTGCAACCTTACCCCTCTAACCAATTATAGTGGATCAGCCCTTTGTCCAATGGGGATTGGAATTTATTGTTCTTATTAACCCCCCTTCAATTTTAGGACATAAAAACATACTAACTACTACATATTACCTCACTATATGAATAGAAGTAGTAACATTTAAAGAAGTAAACAAATCAAATGTTCTAGATTTATATGAAGGTTTGCTTACTAGATTTGGAGTTCCTTCAACCATTATTTTTTACAATTCTATGGACTTTAAGGGTATTGGCATTAGCTAATGGGTTTTTCAATATGGCGTCTATCTTAGCACTTCATCAAATTACTATCCATAAGGAAATGGCCTTGTTGAGTCCACAAATAAGAACCTGTTAAAAATCATAAAAATGACAATTGAAGATAATTAGAGGTCATATCATCTCAAGTTGAAATCAGCCCTATGGTATGATAGGGTCACCTAAAAATATAAATATCTAACTCTCCATACAAGTTCGTGTATGGTAAGGAAACATGATTACCTATTTCTATTGAGTTTCCTACTTTAGAACTTATGCATCAACTAGAGTTGTTGGAGAATGAACCGATAGAGATCAGATATGCTAAGTTTAAGAAGCTAGATGAGGTTTGAAGTCAGTCCATGTTAGCCATGGAAATCCACCCAGCACAAGTGAAGAGATCCTTTGACAAGAGAGCTTCTTTAAAAAGTTTGAAATAAGAAGATATGGTTCTCAAGTGGGATGAGGATAGAGCTAAACTAGGAAGGCATACCAAGTTTGACTCTCTTTAGAGTGGTTCTTGATGATTGAATGTGTAAAACTAGGTCAAATTTTAGTGTTTAATAAACACTTCTCATTTTAGGATTCAAGAAATCCATTGCATGAGTTTCATGTTGTGATACTCTTGTTACCTTTGGTGGAATAGAGGCAAAGCACATGAACTATTTCAAAAAAATATAATGTTTGGTTGTTGGGAACAACCATGGCCTAAAGTAGATCTATGAAATTGAAGAAAATTTATGCCAATTAAAATGAATTATGCTCAAAACCTAAGTCTACAACTAAATTAATATAAATTAATCACACTGGAGTTAATATAAGGTAAATTGGTTATAAAAGGAGTAAAAGGGAGGGTAAGGCATAAAATAAAGATGTTTTTGGTCTCTATTTCAAACATTATGAAAAAATTTAAATATAATATAAATATACACTTAAAACCAATATATGAAGTGAAACAAATTAATCTCAAATCACATCACACATTAGGTGAGCATCTAAGGAGATGAAAGAATGAAAATAATAACTAGGTTCACTTAAAGATCTACCCCTACAAGAAAAAAACATAAGCACATACACAATAAAGGTAAATAAAATGAATAAACCAAAGAAATTTTAGTCATTCTAGAATTTTCACAAATTAACAACTCTTCATTTTATAAGTGCACATCAATATTTCATGGGAACCATTTAAATATAAAACTTAAAACAGACAAATGAGATAGAAACCATGATAGTAATTCACATAAGTAATTATGGACAAAATTTATAGAACTCCTTGTTTATATCAATTTGCTCAAAAGTTACAAATAATTCTAGCTCCAAAAAATCTATGTTCTAAAAATTGGTAATACCTCTTTATATAGACATTTATGAGGTATACCAGTCAGTAATGTCAGATTACATTCGTACATATGTATAGGACAACTATCCTTTCTATTTCATTCTAGAACAAATGACCTTTCTCAATATACTAACCTATACATAAAGTGTTACACAAATGCACATGTCTATACAAAAGGAATATTACTTTTCAAAATATCAAGCTTAATTAAAAAAATAATATTCTTAATTCAACCAACTTGACTTTAGGACCCCTATTTTGATGTAGTCTATGCCTTCCCTACAAGATATCCATTCTATAATGTTGTTCATTTATCAACATGAGATCAATAATAACTCTAATGAATAGTTCTTTTTTTTGACTCTCAAGTTATTGAGGTCCTTGGGAATGTCTTCCATCTACTTGGACCAACTACTCAGGGCTTTGATTTTATCCACTAATGTATCCATATCCATATTTAAATGAGTTAGGCTGATTGTCATAAATTTAGGGAATTGATTCTTAGTCAAGGCTTTGATCAAGCCTTTCACTTGATAGATCAAATACCAACATTGGCCAACTTGCCCTATAGCCACAAAATGTTTATAATGTATTGCCTCTTATTTGGTTTTGATTGACTTTAAGGAATTGAATCAGTCAATCATGGTGTCCTCATTAAGCTTGAATCTATCTTCTTGGATTGATGAGATGGTTTATTCTTTCAAATCTTATCATATTGCAAGATGCCTTTGATCATTATAATAGAGCCTCCTTGAAGACATGTTTTTCTCTTATGATGGGTTGTTGGTTATCAATGATCTAGAACAAACTTGACCAATTATTGTCCCCTATATTTAGTGTTGTGGCATCAAACTGTGCATCCTTAAGAATCCTCTACTCTGCATCTAAGTTCAAATAAAGTTCCAAATATTCTTTTGAAACTCCTTTATGATCTACCATGGCTATGAATTTGTTCAAATTGTTTACTAGTGGTCTGTTTTGGTTTTTATTTGAATTATCCTTATACAAGTGATAATTCACCTTTCTTGCCTTGATTATAATGAACACAAGGTCAAGTCAAGGTTTTTGTACTTGCTAGGGATTTCTTAAAGGTTTTTTTTATAGTTCTTTTATGGTGGAAACTATTTGAACTTATGTGAGATTCATGACTATGATCCTAATTTGATTGTATACTTATACCCTTACATTTCTTAGGTCTATAAAATCCTCCACTTGGAATATTATACTTAAATGGATATGATGTGGCATCACCTTAGCATCCTTGTGGAATTTTTGTGGTAGTTTTCTTATTTATATTTTAAAAATTGACTATTTCTTTTTAAAAATTCTTGCTTGATCTCAAACTATTGGATCATCCTTACACAGATCATCACAAACCATCAATCTCAATCTAAGAACTTGAATGCTATTGGTTGCTTTCTATGTTCCTCACATTTATGAAACTTATAACTTCTACATTCTCTCTGATCTTTATTAAAATGTCAATGTTGATCTTGCACCATTTATCTTATTTACACAGATCAATCACACTCCATTGATCTTGATCTACTTAATTATACCTCCTACTCTATGAACCATTGATTATAATGTGTAAACTCATCTACATATCATGAATATTTAAAATATTCTTAAGTTTTAATTTGTGGCCCATGGCTATGCCATGTGTCATATCCATGTTCATCCTTAAGACTCTCAAATTTTCAAAGTTTGTTATACACCATCTGATCAACTTCATCTGAGCAAATGTGTTTTATTAGATATTGATCTATAAGGTTGAATTCCATTAGCTGTTGAGTGTTATTTATCTAAGATTATGATAATTTCCACTTTATCACTTATCCTAGGGCTCCATTGAAGTTTTGACTCGATACACACCTTTAGATCAATCTTGCCTAAGCAAACATATATTATTAATCTTTGGAAGATGTTTTAACTTTATCTTAGGGTTGGGGCTTTGACTTTTTAGCTTTAATATTACACCATTGATATCATTTGTCTAGGCAAACATACTCTGTTGATCCTACAGATGAGAATGATAATTAAGTCAGGATTATGAAAATGAAGAACTTAACATAAAGTTTTTGGAATATGGTTTTATTTTGCATTAATGAATATGAGAAAAACCCTAAGATAAACATTTTAATATAAGTTTTAAACATGATAAAGGGTACCTTAAGAATAATAAAAGACACAACATATAGTCTTAACCTAAGGTTTTCTGTATTAATAAATACAACAAACTTTAGGGTTAGGATTTTAGGCTAAGTCCATAGTAAAAAGGACCCTAAAATTAGTTAGATCATGTGGAAATAAAAGGGACCAAGGGAGCTCAGGAAAATAAAGAGATGAAACATAAAAAAATTTAGACTAAGGTTTGGTCACATTAATAAACATGACTAAAGTTTAAGATAAAAATTAAACTAAGCCCATGACATGATTAATCATTCCTACGTAAATTTCTCCTACACAAATTTGAATTAGATTCAAGAGGATCTGAGCTACGATAATTTGAATAAGGGTTTCAAGATGCTCAATCATGATTTTAATATGATCTTTGATAGACCAAAGGCTATTAGAAGGCCAAATTGATATAAAAATCATGAAATGTATGCATCACCTATCTCAAATGGACTCTATTGGAGCTGTGACCTAAAACATAAAGTTCTATTGTTAGAAAATTTAAGAAAGATTGAATCAAAATTATGGACAAATATGCCAACCAAATTAGGTGTGAATGATCTTTAAATAAAGAATTAATTGAAAACATGCCAAGGTATTCTGATCAAATGATTTTCAATTATTAACATAAATTTTCAAAATTTTGAAATAAGGGTCCCCATTTTTTAGAAATGAGGGTATGTTGACCTAAAAAAATGGAAAATTTTAGGGGAAACATAGAAATATGTTAGAATTTAGAGACTCTAGTTCAAGCTAATAACTAGTTTATACATTTTATTTGATTAGGTGCCATTAAGATCAATTCATGGTTGAAACAAGTCTTGCATATGTAAAATTAGTATAAAACATCAATACCCAGCCATGATATGTGTGTGATTTTATTCCACTTACTGTTTGCCATGGGATTTGGGGAAACAACTTCTAGACTCCATAACTTTAATCATTAACACTAAAATTTAACATGTTTGGATATTAATTAAGAACCATGCTTTAACTTAGGGAAGGCTTAGGCATTTCTCTACTACTAGCTAAGAATCCATAACCTGATAGAGATGCCTTTGGATCCAATCTAGGCCTTACTCCACTGCCATCCAAGCATCTATACCCCTGGTGGAGGTTACTAGAATCACCTCTGCTTAGAAAGCTATTAGATTTTATATTAAGATATTTTTGTTTATAAATTTTGTATCATTTTGACTTTATAGTAAAGGTTGGGAACCAAATTAGTCAGGTTTATGGATTTGTTCAAGTTTTTGATCCTTAGACAATCATCATTGGTTGCAACCTTGTCCCAAGAAATAATGTTTATAAATTTCAAACATGATTGTATCCTAATAATTTAAGCTTTCACCCTAAATGTTCAATCCTTCTAAAAACCATGTTTAGATTATAACAATTCTCAAAATCCCAAAGAACAATTATCCTAATAATCAACCTTTAAATATTTCTCTAAACTATAACATTAGGATCATATTATAATAATACATGATTAATCAATGTTGAGAAAAAATACCTATATTCCTAAAATATGGAGTTAATTTTGAGCATCTAAATGTACTTTGAGATGAGGATTGTAAAAAATGACTTATTTAATGTAAGGGGAAAAGAAGATAAAAGGAAACACACCAAACACAAATCAAAAAATCAAACAAATATATACAAAAACTATGTACAAGTAAGGGACAAGAAGGAAAGAAACTAAATGAAGCCCTACCTACACTACTTATAACTTGTTCTAAATTTTATTCCATAAATAATCTAGGTGGGATAAAAAATAAATATTACTTTAGGTATTTCCCATTGGTTGGAAATGTGAATTCTACTCCTTATAAATCTTTCAATTTGAAGGTGTTGTCTCTTAGGGTCTTAACAATTTGATATGGACCAATCCATAGAGGTGTGAACTTCCCATGTTGTCTCTTTCATTCTAAGGCTTTATCCTAAAGAAGAACTAAGACTCCTTGTATAAACACATTTATATTTTAACATTTTTCAAACCAACTCTTGATTGTGGTTTAGTGTCTACTAAAGTTGGCAAAAGCTTACTCTCTTGCATCTTGCAGATGTATGATGTCCAACAACCTTGAACTTGATAATTCTTGATATTACTTCATGTAATCTTACATGAACATGTATGATGGTAGATTGAGGGTAATGGGGAATATATGTTCTTGACCATATACTAAAAATAATGGTGATGCCTTAAGATCTTTCTTGATTCCAATTCTATCTACCTAAAGGGCATACTTAAGTATCCTGTGCCATGTCCTTGGTTTATCATCTGTATACTTCTTTATGGATTTCATAAAGTTATTATTTGTTGATTCTAACACTCCATTACCTTTTGGATAATGGTTTGATGAGAACTTGAGAAAAATATTATTATCATATGCACACTCAGTCATATAAATGGATATAAAGGTAGATCCATTATCATAGACTAGAGGAGCATATGTCCCAAACCTTATACATATGTTTTCTTATAAAAAATTAATAACCTCTTCAATCCTACATTGTCTGGTTTCCACTCCTTCATTCCATCTAGTGTAGTAGTCAATAACAATCAAAATGTACTTGTGACCATCTAATGAATTGGGGTTAATGGCACCCACAAAATCTAGTCCCCATTAGGTAAAGGGTTTATCAATCATTACTAGCTCTAGTGGCATAGATGCTTTGGGCTCTTTAGTATTGAATATTTGACATGAATGGCATTCTATCATATGCTTGTGAGCATATTTTAAAATAGTAAGCTATTAGTAACTAGCCATAAGCATTCTATGGTCTATTTTTCTTCTAGATGGATTCTTGCTTCCTAGATTTTCATGGAAAGTGCTCAAAATCTCAATCACCTCTTCCTTGGAAACACACCTTAGGTAAATGCCTTCAAACTATGCATCGTTAAGAACCCTCCCCTCTACATCTGAGGTCAAATAAATTTCCGTATATTCTCTTGAAACTCCTGTATGAGCCACCATGGTTGTGAATTTGTTCAAATTTCTCACTTGTGGTTTATACTTTGGTTCTGGGTTGAATTATCCTCGCATAAATAATAATTCAACATTTTTGTCTTGATTATAATAAGCATAGGGTCAAATCAAGGTGTCATACTTGCCAAGGATTTTTTGGAGGTTTTTATAGTGATATAATGGTGGTAGATGTTTGAACTTGTGTGAGATTCTTGACTTAGATCCTAATTAGATTGCATAATTGTACCCTTACATTTCTTAGGTCTGCAAAATCCTCCACTTAGCATATTATACTTACGTGGCTTTGATATGGAATCACCTTGGCATCCTTATGGTATTTTCATGGTGCTTTACTTATTAATATTTTAAAAACTGACCATTGCCTCTTAAAAATTCTTGCTTGATCTCACACCATTGGATTATCCTTACATAGATCAATATTGACCATAAATCTTAATCTAAGAACTTGAATGTTATTATATGCTTGCTACATTCCCCATGGTTATGACACTTTTTAATTTTCTCTAAGATTTGTTGAAATGTTAATGTTGATCTCACATTGTTGATATCATTTACATAGATAAATCATGCTCTATCAATCTTGATCTACTTAATTATGCCTCCTGCTCCATGGATCATTCATCAAAATGTGTATGCTCATCTACATAACATCAATATTTAGAATGTAGTAAATATTTAATGTGTGGCCTATTGTTATGCCATGTGTCATTTTTACATTCATCCTTAGGAATCTTGACTTTTAAAAATTTGCTATACACTGTCTGATCATCTTCATCTAAGTGAATGTGCTCTATTGGATCTTGATCCACAAGGTCAAATGCCATTAGTAATTGATTGTTCTTTGGCTAAGATTGTGACACTTGTCACTTTATCACTTGTCTTGGGGATTTATTGAGGTACCATTGATCTTTGGAAGATGTTTAAACTTTATTTTAGGGTTGGGGCTTTGACTTTTCAACTTTAATTTTACGCTATTGATCTCATTCATCTAGGCAAACATAGACCATTGATCTTGCAGATGAAAATGATAATTAAGTTAGGCTGGATAAAATGAAGAACATAGCATAATTTTTTTGGAATATGGTATTATTTCTTGTTAATAACATGGACAATACCTTAGGATAAACATTTTTAGCTAAGTTTTAAACATGATAAAAGGGACCTCATGAATAATAAAAGATATAACATATAGTTTTAGCCTAAGGTTTATTATATTAATAAATAAAACAAACTTTAGGGTAAGGATCTTATGATAAGTCTATAATAAAAGGGACCCTTCATTTAGTTAGATCATGTGGAAATAAAAGGGATCAAGGGGGATCAAGAAAATAAAGAGACCAAACATGAAAATTTTAAAATAAGGTTTGGTCGTGTTAATAAACATGACTAAATTTTAGGATAGAAATTAAACTAAGCCCATGGCATGATTAATCATTATTTCATGAATTCCTCCCATGAATAAGGATCTAGTCTAAGTTAATTTGAATAAGGGTTTTAATATTCTCAATAATTAATTTAATTTTATCCTTGATAGACCAAAGGCTAGTAAAAGGCCAAATTGATATAAAAACAATGAAACCTAGGCATCACCTATTTCAAATAGATTCCATTGGAGCTGTGACCTGAAACATAAAGATCTAATGTTATCAACTTTAGACAAGATTAAATCATAATTATGGACAAATATACCAACCAAATTCGGTATGAATGATCTTGAAAAAAATAATTAACTGTAAACATGCCAAAGTTACTCTAATAAAGTGATTTTTTAATTTTTAACATAAATTTTCATAATTTTGAAACAAAGGTCCCCATTTTTTATAAATGGGGGTATGTTGACCTCAATTATGGTCCATACATAATCTCTAGATATAAATACCACAATGATTTTCAACTTGTAAAGATGGATTGTGAGGAGCTTTCTCTCTTAATAAATGGGATACATCTAAAACATTACTATTGAAGAGATAAGTTTTTTGTACATAATTATTTTATTTATTTACCTCCAAGTTTTATTCTACCACATTAGTTTGTTTGTGTCTTGTCCCAAGTAAGTTCTTTATTTACATATTTGCTTTGTTTAGATTAGTTTCCTTATTTTGTGTGTTTCCTTCCTTGTCTTAGTGGAATAGTTATCTTCTATCAAACCAAAAGATTTATTGTAGTCATGGATCAGATTTGTCATTATTTATAAGTATAAGAGTCATGTAAATGGTTTAGTTCTCAAGCATAGTAGGCATGCTTCCTATTTGAGTCACCAAAATGTTGACATTTTGACCTCATAGGCTAAAATACCACCCTTACCATTCAAAAATCTGCTCACAATGATAATTTGTCTTTTGAATAAATAAGTTGGTCTTGACAAGTCCTTAAAATGATCAATAGGAACCAAAATATCTTATCACATCATGTAAGAATGAACATGTCAGTTTGGTTTTGCATCTAATAAGTTCACTTGGGAAATTAACCAAGGTTGGATAATTGCATGAAAATGATGTGTTTTGTTCTATGAACATCCCTTGCAAGTTTGGTGTTTTGATGTATCTTCTATCTCAAGATATAAGCCTTCAAATATGATCTATCAGTTTAAGACATGCTAGAGGATGTTAAATTAAGGCCAAAAGAAATAGCTATTTTGATTCAAAATTTATAGCAAGATATAAATCAAACATAGGGCTATAAGGTGGAATGATCTCAAGAGATAGAATCAAATATCAATGGTATGTGGGTATTCTCACCAATTTATCAAGTGAAAATATCTTAGATCAAATATAGATGCTACATATTCTTCCATACAAATCTTGATTGATGATTTAAATTTAAATTTGGAGTCAATAAATCAAAAAAGAGATCTATGATGAATGTTTAATTATGCATCAAAATATATAATAGTGAACATAAGGTCAAAAGGTTAGAATATCCCAAAAATGAATGCAGAGGTTTCAAGTATCTGAATCATGCTGAGTTAACAATAGATCAAGGGTTTTTATTTGATCATATTGTTAAATGGAGATCAATGGTTCATGTTTTATCTATGAAATCAAATATTGATGGAACACATTCAATAATGAAGAAGTAGATTGACGATGCATGTAAGGTTAGCAAGGTTAATGATCCCAATTTGCACATGAGGCTACCATGTGGTATGAGCATGTTAACTAGATAAAGATTGATAATAGGGTCCATAAGAGGCATTAATGAATACCAAGTGTCAAATTTTTGAAATTTGAGATAAATATCAATGTAGAACTACCAAGTGGCATAATCTGGGAATCCCAAATTAGATCAACAATCAATGTTGAAGGTCAAAGCTAGGAGACTCCTAAGGAAATTTATGGAGTAAATTTGATCAAAGTTTTATGGGGCATGAGATGAGTACATGTGTCTAAGTGATGATGGTCATATTTTCAAAATATGATAAACAATGTGGCAAGGAGATGTCACATAGGCGGACATATTGGATCAAAATATTTTGTGGACCTGAGCTTGTGAATGCATGAATACAAGATCAAAATGCAATCTAGGTTACCAAATTAAAATTTGTAAAGTCAATACCTCTATTAAAGCTTAGTTAGACCTCTCAAAATATCTTAGATGTAAGTTTTATATCGTTTTCATAATAAAGAAACTCTAACTTATAGATCTTCATTAAAATTATGACCATATGAAAACTAATAAGGTGATTAGTTTTCATCTATAGTAGACCTATCTTCAGGGGTTAAAGTAGGGACATAATGGTTATTATGTAAGGAATGTCAGAAGGAACACCAGTGAATGAGTTCAAATGACTATCTGATAATGTAAAGAGCATATCAATATGAAGCATGGTTCTATAAGTTCAATAAGAATATGGAGAGTTTGGAGGTTGAAAAAGTTAAGTGGATCATTTCATGAAATATTGAAATTATTTAAAGATTGTTCCTTTTTGATGGATCATGGCTCATCATCATCAATAATTTCTTATCTTCTAATGCATTTCCAAACCAATGAGAAGGCTTGAAAGGTATTTGGAGCTAATGAAAGTTAATTTGTGGATGTAGGATTAGTGATAATCAATCAAAAGGTGGTGGAGCTTCATTTATTGATTTATAATTATTCTCTTCCCTCTCTCTCTTCCCATTTTATTACATATCTCTCATTTATCCCCCATAAATAAGAGACTCTTATGCTTTTGGCATGCCCAAACTATGCCAATATTTGTACCAAAACACCTATTTAATGTAATAAAAGGCTAAATTCCTCCATTTCCAAGTTGAATTGAAGTGTGTTCTATTGAATTCATTGATGTGGTTAAGTGAATATTTGACTTCCTTTACCTCTATCTATGTTTTCTCACCTTAATGAAGTCTTTGTAGCTTTCACAAGTCTATTTAAGTGCCATAGGCAGTTTGTTGATTGGTTTCAAAGTGGAAAAGGCCTAAGATATGTCCTATGTTAAATTGATAGCTAGTTCATGCCTTTTTTTGAAATACTTATGTGAAAACTAATCAAAGAGTGAGTGAATTGATCATTTCATTCTTGAAAGTTACCTATATTGTGTTTTGTGCAATTATAAGTGTTTAAAATATTTGTGCATCACCTTATTTTACATGTTTTCATGCATTACTATTTATTTCTCTCCCTTTTACTAGCAAGAGATTAGTTTAGGTGATAGATCCAAGAGGTAGCTATCATTCTCCAAAGATTTAACCTCATTATAGGATACCCAAAACATGAGGTTGTTCCAATTTTGTAGCTTAATTGGAGAGAGCCTGAATAACTCCCTCCATGAGTGTAAATTAAGACTACAACATGTACATTTTGGGATGAAATCTGAGATGTCTCACCCTAAGGACTCATAGATGGTGATGCATTCCATCTCTTATAGCCATAATAAAAGGTAAGGTTCACTATTTTTTATCCTTAGGATCTCATAAATGGACAAGATGAGAGTATATTCTATCTTCACTTTAGGAAAAGACAATAGTAACTTATGTGCTTTTGATCACCCGGTCTCACAAGTGGGCAAGGTGAGAGCATACACATAATAATAAACACATAAACATAGAAAAAATAAAGCAAATAATCAAGTGGAAGAGAACACAAGCATTTTAAATTAATAAATTCAAATTTTAGTTCATCGTTAAACACCAAAGTGAAATGTTCTTATTTTTGAGATATACCACTTCTTTGACAATCAATACCTATAAGAAATAAATTAATGTTTGGATTAGTGGTCTTTAACAAGTAATAAAATGTTGAAAATTTCATTGTTTAGGTCTTGAGAAACTATAACAAGGTGATTCCACCATTTAACAAGGCAAATTTGCTAATTATGGAATCAATATTACCAATTTGTAGACATACAACACAAAGAATATGGAACTGGTGATTCCACTAATTAGTAGGGTGATCTCACTATTAGACATGGTGATTCTACCATTAGATAGGGAAATTCCACTAATTCTAGAAAAATAATAGACAAAATGAAAATAAAGAAGATTTCACTAATTAAGTTGTCAATTTTGCTATTTAAAATGCAATTTCATTAAAAATACAAAAAACATAGACATAACAAAAATGTTACCCTCATGATTATATTAGTATGCATATCGATCCTACCAATTAGCAAGTCTATTATGTCATTACAATTTATAATTATGACATTTATATAAAACCATAATATGATTGAAAACCCAAAGTAAATCTACAATTTCATAATGTTATTCTACATATTTTAAGGTATATTCTTCCATTTACCTAAATAAATAAATAAATAAATAAATAATAAGTGATGTCTCTAATTATTAGGTCGATATCTTTGTTCATAGTTAATAATTTATCCAATTAGTAGAGTGTTTCCATTGCTAATCTAGGAACAAAAAATTATTTAATTTAGAATAAAGAGAGGAGACATTAGGATAAATATTTAGGGAATTTCATAATTATAAGGATGATCTAATGTTTCAAACGATAAAGTGGGATTTAATCCCATCAGACATGCCTTATGTAAACACATAATTATGAGGGGGTTAGTGATGTTAGTATGTAATGAAAATGAAATACACACAACCTAAATCCCAAATGTGAGTCCTTAGATTTGGAAATGTCTAAGAATTTTATAAATAGATATAAGACAAATAAAAATGATTTTACCTTCCTCATAGATATATCCTTCTATCCAGAATTGAAATTTGGATGAGACTAGATGTAGGCACAAACATCAATGGTAGATGTGCATAGTCACACGAGAAACATTTCCCCTTTATAAATGGATAAGTGATTGGATAAGTGATGTTCTTGATGTATGAATGACTCTCCAAAATGGTAGAGATTATGTGTGTTATCAGGGCTATTTCAAATGAAGAGGAATCCCTCCAGTTTGTAAACTTGGATGATGAATGTGTACTATTAGATCAAGATTAAAATTAATGGATAAGGATAATTCATCCATCCTAATAAATGAGGGAGATGGAGTGTGTAATAAGGAGACATGAAATGTGGAAGAAAGGCTTTAATGTGTAAGTAAATGTAATAACTTGTCATAAACCTTGCTTAGACACTATCTAGTTCCATTCAATTACCTTAGGAAAGAGGAATATTTAATGAATTTTTAATGGGCAAGTTGTTGTGTGATGATGAAATTAGGAATTTATGAATTTAGAAAATAATAATTTCCAAAAGCTATGGAATTTTCCATTATAAGATGATTAAACTAATCAACAAATGTTAATTAATAATGGGAAGTGATGTGAATTTGGTGGGATATGATGTAATAATATAAGAAAATATTAATTTATCAAGGGGGGAATAGTGAAAGACTAGGAAAGTTAGTGTGAATAGAAGTATTGATTAGATGATTTAGGATGATGTTAGTGGATAATTATAATCAACACAAAGTGTCTAATTTTATTTGTCTATACTTTTTATTATTTTTTATATTTAGAAAGTACTTTTTATATTAGTTGAAGGTATTTTAAATTTAGAGTTCATAAATTGGTATATAATTATAATCTAAATTATTTTCCAATAGTTATATATAATTAGGGTTAATTATACACATTAACCTAAAAATAAATAAAATAATCTAATGAACCCAAATATTGTATAGAGCATCTAAAAACCCTAGTTTTACCTATTCAATTATAGGATTTAATATTTATATATATAACCTAATTTTTTTTTCTTATTTTCCCTAATACATCAATTACATATAACATTCCCTATAAATAAACCCTTATACTATTATGATTATCACATAATACATGGATACCATACAAATAATTATAGGGAATTAAAAGAAGATATTCAAAAGTAAGGCATGATGATATTGAGCCAATCACCAACCAATCATGATAAAAATAAGACAAATATTTCTATGCCCTTAACCTATAGTGCATCTAGGGATATGTGTGGCTGACTTGTGGCTTACACATCCTCATTTTAGCTAGTTGTATTTCTCAATGTTCTTAGTATGATTAGCTTATAGAATAACCATAGATAAGTAGAGTGTATATAATAGATAGTGGTTAGTCTTTTATCATCATATCATGGATTATATTCTTATGGAATTATTTTGGAGGTTTCCCCCTCAAAGTGGCTCAGTTGTAACATTCAAGTATTCTGCTATTTTGCCAATTTTTATTATGGATCTACATATTCTACTTTTAATTATGACATATATAATTATATTATTGTAAATCATCTAAGTAATTTCCTTACAAGTGGTATCAGAACTTTGATTTGGGCATATTCTTATGGCACAATTTTTTCTTTAGATCTAGCATCTTGAGTACTAGAAGGCCAAAAAAACATAACTTGTGATCTAAGAAGAATTATTTTATTCATCACCACAATTTTGTTCATTAGGTTTTTTCATAAAAAATTTAAAAAAAAAATTAGTTAAAAAAACTCTATAATTTTTTTACCTTGTGTAAATTAGCACTCATTAGATTCATATTTGTTGGGTCCCTTTTCAAGCTAAGTAGTGGATCTATGCCAACTCCATGAACACCTGAGCACAAGGAAATATTAGAGATGATTATTGTTCTATCTTCTAGTAGTGCTAGCTGGATGATAACTAACAAAACTTTTTAAATAAAGCAACATCAGGAAGTAGGTGCACTAGTGACATGCCATTAAAGACAAGCTACTCCTTTTTAATCAAGTAACATTGGGAAGTAGGCACACAAGATAATTATTAAATATTAAATACAAGGCATAATAGAGATGGTGGGATGTGTACCTCTATCACCAACTCAATGATCAACATTCCCCATTCCTCATGAACTTAGGATGCTTCAAATCCTATAAAAAGAAGCCATGTCTAGTAGAAAGGAGAGGTGAACTAGAGTAGAGAATCTCTAGAAAATTGTTTCTAGATAGTATTATTATTAAAACTAGATTATGATGATGGTAGATACTCCCATTTGTAATTCTCAAGATCACTTGTTAAGGTCTAAGCCTATATAAGCTTGAGTCAAGTTTGTTCAATACTATTGAAGTTATTTTTATTGTTGTTTAATGAATTATATTAAGAATAATTTATGTGAATGGTTAATGGACTAAATGTTTTAAGTCTTAGAATATGTATTGAGCTCTTGAAAACTCCTATTTGGCTTATTCATGGTGGACATATAGTTGGAAATGAACACTATGCCCATAATAGGAAATGCCTTAAGTGTGGTTAATACCCTATTCTTGAATGATACCCACACCTAAGTGCAAGACCATGCCCAAATCCACTAACTAGATAACTACTTGGATCTCAATCTCTTGAATTCCATTGAGCCTATAAAACCCAAGTCTTGGACCCATGAATTCATAATCATCATTTCACTAACCTAAGCCCTTGAAGAATAGAGTTGTGTTATGGCACAACTAGCCAAACACATACCTCAATCCCTTCTCTATTGTACTTTGGGTGAAAAGCATAAGGATCACACCTTATGTATATTATTTTGAGTGTAACCAAGTGCTAAATTTTGAGCACCATAGGATTAGTTAGTAATTGTACCCCTTAAATAAGCATAATCTAACCTAGATAGTTAGGTAAATGTGTGAATAGGTACATGACCAAAAATACCAAATTTTCTATAGTATTTTGGTTCAATTGCTAAGACACTATTGAATTTTATTCTTGTATTGGTGCATTATCATAATGCTCTGACTCTCTCTCAAGAACATTTAGCACTGGCTAGAATAAGTAAAAGATAAATTTATACTGAGGCATCTAACTTGTAGAGGGTATAATCCAAGTAAGTGGGTCCATAACCAATTTTATAATTCCTTGTATGAGGTTTTATTTTATGAACTACCAGAGCAAGTATACCATTGGTTGGCTAATTATGCAACCCATAAAATATGATATTATAGATTATGCCTTAAGTAGATAAAATAACACCTAAAGAAGTTTAAGAAATTAAATTCCACTTGGAATATATTTTTAAAAAAATTATGGAAATGGGCATTGAATAGCTATATGCTTGAGATTGTGGTATCAATGTACACCTACCTTGAAGAAGTAGAGTACCAATTATTCCATGAGCCCAGAAGCACATTTATGAAAGAAATTGGTACCAAAATCAATAAGATGATGGTATATTATGGCCTCAAAATAGTGAGGATGGAAGGCTAAAGTCCTCTCACATATGAGCAACACAATAGGGAATAAGGGGATGTGTAGGTGAGATGCAATAGAAGGGGATGAGAAAATTGACAACCAAGAGCTTAGAAGAAGGATTATAACAAGAGAATGCATGGATTGATAGAAGATATGAAACTTGGAAGTGCCAATAGTACTTGTAGTAAGCAAGAAGGGCATGGATAAGGATTTATTAAATGGTGGCCATGCCTAGAGGAAAGAGCCCTTAAATCCTTAGATCAATCTCTATAGTTGAGGGGTGAATGCTTGAGGTCCCTTTAGAATGTGACCATTAGATATGCACTAGATACACCTACCCACTTTAAAACTATAACATGAGATCATGCACTAGATTGCCTAAAGGAAAATAGAAGATTGATAATTGACCTCATTATCGATGTAGACTTTGATCATTTTACAAACTTGGACTAGAACTTTGTGATCAAACATGTTATCCCATATGAAGAAGTAAGTGAATATACCTCTAGACTTCAAAGTGCTAGCCTAAATAGATATAACATGAGTTTAAGCACCGTAATTCATCCAATTTTAGCTATGTAGATAAGGTAACGACCCATAATAAGTGGCCTTACACCACTAATTAGTAGTATGGCACCATCATCTTCCGTGGTACTAGTAGTAACCATCATACTAGTGCCTAGCCTAGTGGTTAGAGACCTTGGAAGACCAAAACTAGGGAGGGTACTAAGAGGATAAGTTCCCTAGGCACTAGATAGTCCCTAGCCCTAGATCTATTATGAGATGGCCATGTACCTACTAGAGTATGCAGGCATGGAGAATGCTTTATAGCATATGCTCAAGTGTGACTTCTAATGGTGCACTCGAGGAATGACCTAGTCTAAGTAAAAGGGAACCCAATTTGTGATAACCTTTCTTGATCATGCTCATACC
Organism: Torreya grandis; assembly: GCA_037957365.1. Taxonomy (NCBI): domain Eukaryota; kingdom Viridiplantae; phylum Streptophyta; class Pinopsida; order Cupressales; family Taxaceae; genus Torreya; species Torreya grandis. The sequence goes on from JARHVA010005392.1 coordinate 205,451, forward strand.
TAGTATGGAAAGTTTGAAATTAACCAAGCTATTGCTAATTATGAAACCCTAAAGGGATCCTTCTTAAAGGATTTTAAAAAACCCATATTTTGAATAGTAGAGCATCACCACATTCAAGGAGATCAATTAGGGACTATCAAAGAGTATTCACTTATACGATGCTAGATTCAAGACACTTCTATTCAAGATCCCTTATGACATTCACCCCTCTTAGCATGTGTAATGGTTTATTAGAGGATTACTATTGCCTTTTAGAAGGGCACTATCCATGAAAACATTTACAGACCCTCAAGAAGTGCTTAAAGCCACATTTAGGGCCGAGGTATTTGGGAGAGCCAATACAAGAATTGGCCAATTCATGGAGGTATAGATTGCATCTATGACCTACTAAGTATAGAAGCTAACTTCTATCTTATTGAAATATTCTTGAAGTAGGTTGTAGTGCACCAATTATGAGATGGAGGGTCATAATATAAATAACTAACCTTAGAGGATTATATGCACATTGCTTCTCAACTGTGAAATTTGTCATGAGGTGCATGATGTTTCTAATTGCCCCTTATTGAAACACACTAGTTAGGTCAGCACAACCATTTATTATACTTTGTACAATTCTTACACTCATAACATAGCTTAATACTATGTAATTGATGAAATGTACCAAAACATGGAAAGAGGCACACAATAGGCAACTATAATAGATGGAGGGTAGGAAAATAAAGGGATGAGGTTATGACCAATAAAACTCTAGATATGGTAACCAAAGAGGTGTTAGAGGGTGAGGTGGAGGATGTGGTAAAGGAATATTTCCTATTATGATCATGTTACAAGTATGGGTTAATTGAGCACTATCAACACAATTTCTTGATGCAACTAATGTATGGGTATAATCGAGGACCACATATAGTTGAAGAGTGCCCTAACTTGTACAAAATACTAACCTAAGTTAAATGGGTGCTAATATGGGTACATGGATGATCAGACATGAGCCTAAAGATATGCAATATTATCCAAAGGTGAAACCAACATGCATAGAGCTAATCAAAGTATAGGTTACCACTCAGAGTGGACTCACCACTTAGCCACCAATTATGCCAAAATAAGAGTTGTACCTAGAATATGGTGAACCAAGCTACACCAAGTGCATAACATGGACTAAGATAAAATATATTCCCCACCTTGACACTACACATCAAAAATATATCTTGTAATAATCCATGATCATAATACAAAATTAACAAGGAAAACTCTCACTAGCCAAAAATCTAGAAGTGCAAGATACCACTTCATGAAAAAAGCAAGATAGCTAGGAGACTAAAGTGTAGGAACTAATAAAGACCCTATACCTCTTATAAATGGATGGGATTCTCCCCCTACTAAAAAAAATTCTCATAGAGCATACAGGGAGAAATCCAAGTGAAGTTGATGATCCCCATGCCATTGAAGTTGTGCCACATATGGAGCAGGCACTTGAAGTAAGGCATCCTTAGAATGTAGAGTATGATGAAGATATGCTAGTAAATGCCAATATCAATGGATGGTTAGTCTATGACATGTTGATCATCACCAATGTAGAGGTCAATATCTTGACCAAGAATGCATGGGTGAAGATGGGTAAGTTAGCCTTGAGGCCATCTCCCTATGTACTCTTCATGCCTAACAAGACCTGAGCACATCTAATGAAAATTTTGTAGGGTTACATTATAGATATTATGGGTTAAAACTTCCATTATGACTTTGAGGTGATTGATTTGGTTAAGAAGGATAATTACCTAGTGCTTCTAGAAAGACCATGGTGTTATGCCAAAAATTCAAATATGTGCTTCAAGAAGTGATACATGACCTTTAAAAATGGCAAGGAAAGGGTAGTGATCCCTCTTTCAAGTAATCAAGGACCTCCTATGTGGATATCATTAATATATAGGATGAGATTAACCATATTTATAACATCATAGTGTAAGGCATCAAGAATCTCAACCGTTTTAATCAAGGAGTACTCTCTTGGGAAGATGGGTAATCAACATCAAACACCACTGATTTTGCTTATGATTGATGGGTTGAGGAGGCTTATGAGATCATTAGTCATAGATTCCATTTGGTACATGAAAAGGTGAAAAATCTCATGAAGACTAGTTGGGTTTAGATTGATCACACTCTAAAATAATGGGTCCCATTCTAGGATAAAAATAGAATGAGGGTACTCCACCTAAGCAAAAGCAAGAAGTTGGTGCTCCCAAAATTTGAAGGGAGAAACCTAGTGGAAAGATATGTCCATGACCTTGATTCATGCATCCCCAAGGATATAGATATAATGGGTGCACTCATGTACACTTTGAGGATCACTTTCATGTGTTGGTAGGCAAGACAAAGGTCTAACTTTTCAACTTGGCCAAAGGTATAGGTAACCATGTGCGCTAGGTTTGGGAGGAGTAATAAGAAATTGGATATCTTAGCATACTCTGGTGACTTTAATTCCATGGTTAATGTGCACCTGTGCAAGGAGACATGGACTGACTATGGTGTGACTTCCCCAAAGGACTTATGGGTGCATGCCTTTTATAGGATTCTAAAAACATGGGCATGAGAATGGTAGGTGGTGAATGAGATGTGTTAATAAATACCTGATTAGGATTCCCTTAAGGATAAGTTTGTGCATACCTTTTCCTTTTCCTCATATAACTTAGAAATGGTTTATCCATTATAAGTAATTTAGAGGGAAGTGTTTGAAGACACCACCATTCTTAAAGAATGCTTGAAAGACATGTTTAGTGAAAAAAGGCTATCACTCCCAACCTTATTTGAGGACAAGATGCTCAACAGTGAATCTAGTGAGGAAGATGATGAAACTTGGAAGGAACACTAATAGAAAAATTTGACCACTAGAAGAAAGCTCATGCACCAAGTAGATGATAGAAGCCTAGGCAAATAAGTCCCCACTCATCTTCATATTGAGATAATAGAGAGAAATTGAAAAGTCAAGTACTCCCATTAGGATAAAAATGAACTATACCATGCCTCACTTAAGACCATAAAAGTAGATATCAACATAGAATGAGATCCAAAGATGGCTAATCTAGGTGCCTATTGGTCTGAGGTAGAGCTGGCATGCATCATACACCTCCTAAAGAATTTAAAGACTTATTCCCTAAGATGTATTAAGATAGTAAGGGCATCCACCCATGTATTTGTAAGATGAGAATAAATATAATTTATAGTTTTATATTGGTAAAAAATTTCCCCTACAGGATGAATCCCAATGTCTATGACAAGGTGAAAATAGAGATCAATGCTATGTTAGCTGTAGGGGTGATTTACCCTATATAAGAGTCTAAGTGGGTAATACCAATGGTAATAAGCATAAATAATGATGGGCACATTTGTATTTTCTTTCATTATATAATGTTGAATGCTACTTGTGTAAATGACCCCTTCTTAACTCCATTCACTAATGAAGTCCTAGAAGGCATCATAGGTTGAAAAATCTACACCCTCACCAATAGGTTCTCTAGCTACCACCAAGTCTAGATTTAGGATTAGGACAAGCCTAAAAAAACCTCTATGAATAAATGGGGTTGTTTTTCTTATAATGTGATGCCATTTAGACTCCACATTATGTCAGCCATATTCTCCAAAGTGGTGATCACTACATTCAAATATTTCATCCACAAGTTCCTCTAAGTCTATCTAGATGATTGGATAGTGTATAGCCTCATCAAGGACTAATATGATAACCTATGACTAATGTTTGAGAGGTGAAAGTAGCTTTAGATATACCTAAACCTAAAAAAAATCATCTTTACAACACCTTTTAAAACCATACTTAGGCACATTATCTGTAAGGATGATTTCGTTATCGATCATATTAAGATCACCATCATCATTTAGTTGCAAACTTCTTCCATATATAAAGATGTTTTTGCCTTTCTTGGCCACTGTGGATACCACAAAAATTTTATAAGTAGATATACTAATATTATAGTGCTGATAGAAGATATTTTACATAAGGATGTACCTTTATACTAGGGTGAAGCATAAGAGGATGCCTTTGAGACCTTGATGCTCATTTAGCTAATGTGCCTTTCTTATAGTTCCCTAACTAGATACCACCTTTTCATGTCTATGTCAACACTTTTGGCTTTACAATTCACACCATTTTGGTGTAACCTAGTGAAGTTAAGATGGATCATCCCATCTCCTTTTCCAGTAGGAAGTTGACCTTAGTAGAGTAGAATTAGATAATGATAGAGTGAGAGGCACATGCCATGGTCTATGCCTTGGAAAAATTCAAACAATATTTGTTGGAAACCCCATTAATTATTTCACTAATTATGAGGCACTCAAGTACTTCATGAATAATCATGTCTTACATGGATGTATATGCAAGTGGATATTTCTATTATAGGATTTCAAATTCTCCATTATTGTTAATCTTGGAAAGTAGAACCTGGGGCTAGAACATTTATCTTGCATCAATTTTAGTGATGTAGTGGTGCTTATTAAGGATGATATGTTAGATGTACAACTATACATACTCTAGTACATCCCTAAGGATTTGGAAAATATCACCACATTTATAATGTCTAGAGTTTCATCCCAGACTATGAAAAATAAGGAAAATAAATAGCTAGAAATTTTCACCACCCCTTTTCAAATCATTATTAAAGAATTGTATAGGCTAAGTAGAGATGAAGTGATACACTAATGTGTCTTAGATCATGAAATATACTCCATATTTTAAGAGTCACATGAAGGCATAGCAGGAGGACATTATGCTAGAGATGTAATGACATAAAAAGTGCTACAATCAACTTTTTGGTGTCCAAGCTTATTCTAAGATGCAAAGGAGTTCACCAAGGTATGTGATATATGTCAACACACAAGGAAGCCCAATAATTAGGATGAGATGCCCCTCATCCCCATTATTTCCCAAGTACCATTTGAGAAATGGGCCACTAATTTTATTGGGCTAATAACTCCCACAACATAGCACATAGGTGCAAGGTATATTTTGGCAACCACAAATTATTTCACTAGTGGGCCACAGTCACACTGATAAAAGACTGCACATCCACTAGAGCCACATGCTTCATCTAGGAAAACATAATAAGTCAATATGGGTGCTTGTTTAGTTTGAATTTTGATAGGGGCAATCACTTTATCAATAAAATGATACACATCCTTTTGATTAAGATTATGATAACACACCAAAAAATAACCCCTTATCATCCAAAAGAAAATGGCACAACTAAGGCATTTAATAAGATAATAGAAACATGCTTCAAAAATATATGCAACATTGGTATCAAATATTATGATGATCAAGTGTTGGTAGTACTATGGGTATATTACATAACCTATAAGTTCTTGAACAAGGCTACACCGTTTCAACTAGTGTTTGGTGGTGAGGCAATCCTAATGATGAAGTTATTGGTACCATCATTGCACATCACATGCATTGGTAAATTAAATGACTAAGAGCCACTTAAAGCAAGGATGGAGGACTTAGAGTTATTATATGAGACACACACCCAAGAAAAGTGGAGCCAATAAATAGAAAAGGCATGCTAGAAGATCTAACATGACAAAAATATAAAGAACAAGGTGCTAGCAGAAAGAGCATTTATTTTGATTGATAACTCCTATTATTTTAAGCACCCAAGAACATTGTAGATAAGGTGTATGGGTCCCTACATCACCCACCACATATTAGAGATAGGTGCATGCAAGTTGTGAATGTTGACTAGAAAAATGCTCCCTAGACATTTTAATGGCAACATGATGAAGCCATATTGGTAATATAATGGAAATTATGCCATGAAAAAACCAACTTCTTGGTCACTAGTCAGTTTGGGTTGAGTTAACCAAAATAATGTTTGGAATAAGATAAATAGTTTGTTTTGTTTTGCTTTTTAGGTAGTAGTGTAAATATTGAAGAAGTATCACTTTGAGGCCCACTAGGAAAATCTATTGGAACTTCACTCATTGTTCTAGTTGGGTGAGTCAGGCACTTGTGCTTCCTAAGTGCCTAAAGCAAGACACCTAAGTTTTTAATTAAGTGAGGACTACCATCATCAGATAAAGGATGTACACTAGACCACTATATGCTATATCTCATATGTAAGGCACTTTCAAGCCCTAGGTATAATTTTATCTATCATTTCACACATAAATCTAATTGGGTGAGTTGAGCCCTTATACTTTCTAAAGTTCCTAAATCTATAAATCAAAGTGGTGAGTGCATGAAACTCATCAGACTCATGAGGAAGATGTAAAAAATACATATGCATAAGAGATATATTATAAGAACCTTATAGGCCTAATGAATAAATACTTAGGTGCTTCCATGAATACTTCTATTCAATTTATTCAAATCCATTTACTCTCTAAGCACCTAGGGCAAGACACGTAAGTTTCTAGGCATAAGGAGGTTACTAGACTTTGAAGAAATAAGAACCAAATGAAGATGCACAACATGATCATGCATAAGATAAAAATTGAATATGAAAAATATCATCATGCATAAGAGGACTAGAAAAGGAAACTCATGAACTGGAGGGCTTGCACAAGGGATTTATATGGGGTAGGATGGGCCAAGGTAAGATGAAAAATAAGAAACTGACAAAGAAAAATAAGTGTGCTTAAAATATAAGCACAACAAGAATATAAGATGGAACTAAGAAGGATAAATCAATTTCATGTGTTATGCCTAGGTTACCATATTGAAGGTGAAGGTCACACTAAGAGAACAAAATGCAGAAGGACAATCATCATAGATAGCTAGCATCCACCTAAAATTGAGTGGGAAGTGACCATTTGAACCACAAGTCACTTCACTCAAATACCATTAGAATCATTGAATGAGGTGATGGAAGAAACATAAATATATACATTAAATAAGTTGGTGGTAGAGGATTTCTATAGATTTTGTAAAAATTATAGAATTCAAGAAATCTAGATGTTGGCATGCCATTAACACACCTATATTAAATATGATAGATGGAAGTAGGGTATAAAGCATCACATGGTAGATTTGTTTTGGTTATAAACTTTGTGTGAACTTGAGATATCAAGAAAAATAAAGAGAACTAGTGAAATAAAGAGTTGAAGAACTAAAACCCTACTAGAGCAAGAATTTGAGCACACTCAATCACCTAAAGTGAATCATTATGAGGTAGGAGAGATTGCACTCATTTTGAGATTGATGTAGAGAGGTGTGGGAAGATATTCCTATAGGAACTAGTTAAAATAAAAGTTAGTTGCCACAAATGATGCCATTAATGACCTACAAAGCTTGAAGATAAAGGTATAATTGTAGATCTCATGATTTTGAAGCACCAACAACCATTCAAGGCTTTGGCAAACCTAACCTATCATGCTTCAATACTATAAATTTCAATAAGGGAAAGAAGTAGAAGGGATCAAGTTCACAACAACAAGATCAATAATGGGTGTGCATAGTGCACCCTATAAGAATAACAACACTACCAATAGAAGGATTCATCATCATGCAAGTTGATACCAAGGCATTGACAAAGATGTCCTATTAAGTAATTAAATTTAACCTAAAAGTCTTAGTAGGGGAAAATTGGCATTATTTTATGCACACTTTATATTTGAAGGAGTATAACCATCATAATTAAATCCATGTGCAATACCTATCATTAAATTAGATGGTTGATATAGGGAGCAAGATGAAGCAGGCCACAACATTATTTGATGTCTCAATTTGAGATAGATTGGTAGCCTCCAACATAATTCATCTGTATGAGTTACCTTGTTTTGAAAATCTAGAATAACTTATTTAATTACTTCTTTTATGAGTCCATAGAGACTACATATAATTTTTAGGGAGGAGCATGAGGATATTGATGAACATCATATGAAGGATAATTGGGCTTCTTGATGCTAGAAAAAACATCCACAAGATGATGAGTGATAATGAAGAGGTGGAGCACATGGTGGAGATCCTAATTTATTACAAAGAGGATTCACATTACCCATCAAATATTTTAAGGACCCCAACATGAGGGCATAATAATTCCTTGTAATAATGAAACTTCTCTCCAATGGTTGATGGATTGATGTCATAAAGACTTACCTCTACATCACCTACCATATGGCATATCGCATGAAGTTTAATATTGATAAATTTATAGCAGATATTTTATGAAGAATGAGCTAGAGTACCACACAACAAAGGGCACCTTTAGGTGGGGGTCCATTCTAATCTTGATAATCATGGAGGAGATTAGGATACTAGATGGGGATGAAAATAATATCTAGAATTTCCCAAAGCATAATGACTCCCCAATGCAAAAATATAAAGACTTCAATTGCCCCAATTTCTTCAGTATAAAGTAAAAAATTTGAATGATGCAGTGGTGTGAGAGGTATATATATGAATTTAGGTTATAATGGTGAATTCCCTAATATTTCTCCAAGAGCATGTATGTAATGATGATCTTTGCCATTATTAAGCACTTCTACATAGTGCACTTGTTATTGGCTGATGGAAACATGTCAGGCTAGTTAAATCTCCCATACACTTTCTTGGCTAATTTTTTCAAGAACATGCTTAGAGGGATCCACAATGCATAATATTTGGATATTCCAATGAGGGAAATATAAATGGAAAGGAACAACTTGCAACACTGGTTCATGCACCCAAATGGAAAATTAATACGAGATGAAGAGGATGATTGAGATTGCACCAACATCTACCCTTAAAGAAGTTTCCATACTTATGTACATCCATAGGTTATGTTATGATATTAATCCAAGGAGGGAGGGCCTTAGCATTGAGTAAACTATAAACCCTCCCATCGGGATCAATGATGAAGAAACACTATTGCTAGCTAAAAAGAAGTCTCCCAATAAGAATAAAGGGGAGATATTTGAGGAAATTAAGGAGTACATAAAGTTTAAGATCACCTTAGGTGATGAAGCCTTTATATCATTCCCCATAATGAGCTACATGAACTTCACACCAAAAACTTCTCCTATCTCAAAGGATAAGAAAACGAAGCCAAAGATCACATCTATGATACCCACCATCACCCTAGTGGACATAAAGGCATAGGAATAATTAGAGAAATGAGTAGAGTTGTAGAAGGGTGTGTATATTATGACCAAATTAGACTCCTAATATAGAGAGGAAACTCTCCTACCACCTGAAAGGGAAGAGGTGAGGTAGGAACAAGCATTTAAGAATCTTTGTCTTTATAATGTGGATATTCAAAAGGCACGGGAGCTGTATACGAGACAAAAATAAATGTGGAATGTTGAAATGATGGAGGAAGGGATTGAGAGAGATGAGGCCAAATAAAATCATATGGTATAATGAGAAGTAAAGGGAGAGCCCAATGTGGTAGAAATACATGAGGCTCTCCAAGGCCACATTGTTTCCACACTTGGAGAAATAGGACCATCAAGCACACCAACTGAAGAAACTAAAATGTAGCCTTTGTAAGATGAAGAGGAGTTAAGGCACCAATGAGATAATGTGGGCCTTGATTGGGATCATATTGAAGTATCACTAGATTTTCATCATAAAAGAGAGGCCATGAGGGCTAAAGGCACAAACCAAGTAAAAATTGACAAGATTGAGGCCAAAGAGATACAGTCCAAGGAGGAGAGAACCACCATGATCATAAAGAATAAGAAAGTGGAAATAAAGAAAGCCCAAAAGGAGAATACCAAGAAGGAGAAAGGAGAGAAGAGTGTTACTATAGGTGTAGAACACATAAAATACAAAATTGTAGAGGAACTTAACACCCACACTACCCCTATAGAGGAAGATAAAAAATAGGTGTACCTTAATACTAAAGGGGTGACTGAAGATAAATCGGGCAATGCTAGAACCTTAAGGAACAAATAGAGAAGATAAGGAAAAAATCAAGCTAGCACCAAGAAGGAACATAAGGAGGTTCATGATAAGAAGCCATAATAATAAGAAGTAGATGAAGGGGAAAATTTGAAAAAAGAAGAACCCCTATAGGAAAGAGAATAAGAAGGCACTGAAGAAGGCAATAATTCTAATGAAGAGGAGTAGGAGTATATGGAATTGGCCATCAAAAAATATGTGTTTGAACTGAGCTATAGGTAGAAGGTACAAAAATGGTATGCCCAAGATGAGGATTTATACATGTTGGAGTACATACCCTCCAGAGCTATAACAACATTGATGTGCCATCAACTGTCCTTTGCACTTGATTACTATATGGACAAGCCTCAGTTTAAGGTTCCAATAAAAGTGATCTAAATCACTAAGAAACTAGAGGAAAGTAAAAACTACCAATTGGTAAACCTCTAAGATATGAATCCATTAAGGTTGGATAATTTCCTCCTTAAAATAACCTCTAAAGTAGCACATAAGTACATTGTTGATGATTTTAATGCCACAAAATGGAAGGGTATAAAACTCAAGGCATAATATAAACTTATCAACATAAATTTCAAGCTCTAGCATTTGGCTTGGCATGTAGAAGAAGTAGAGCCATCCCTTTTGGATGGTATTGACACTTCCAAACTATTAGAGGTGGATAAGGTATGAATGTTAATAAAATAGATTCTCTTATAGATGAATTCAGTGATAGAAGAGGAATAAGACCCTTGTAAAATCCATCAAGAAAGAGCTCAACAAAAAGTTTTATGAGGTAAAATACCTCTTTGAGATATTGGAAGAGCATGTAAATGATGTCGATGTAATTTTCTACAAGTTATCCACCCAGGCATCAATCATCAACACATGCCTCTAAAATGTGAAGGGAAAGGGGAGAAGGATGAACTGATGAAGAAAGTAATCACTATTAGTAGGATTGAGCACATGTAAATTATGGTTTAGGTTAATACCTTGATCAACTAGCTAAAGACCTAGGAGCAAGACTTAGAAAAAATATTTTGTGCCTTTCAGACAAAGGTGAGTGAGCAAGGAGCCATCCTAGATGGTAGGGTCTAAAAGGCAAAGGAAAAGATATATTCCTACTAGAAATAACTATATAACACTAATGTGCTCACACTCTAGGCTACCTATACAAAGATTAATAGTGCTATTGAAGAAATCAAGCTCATAATCCAAGGCTTCAAAGACTTCAAGGTATAACTATAGTAGATCATGCCCAAATTTTGCATAACTAAGGTGTTGGAGAGATAGTCCAAGGGTAGACTAAAATTTTTGTATGAGGTAATATTGGGCCCCTTTTCAAGCTAAATAGTGGATCCATGCTAACTCCACAAACACCTAAGCATGAAGCAATCTTAGAGATGATTTCTATTTTGTCTTTTAGTGGTGTCATCTAGATGGTGACTAATGACCCTTTTTTACTCAAGCAACATCAAGAAGTGGGTACATAAGATAATGATGGGCCATTAAAGACAAGCTAGTCCTTTTGAATCAAGCAACATTAGGAAGTGAGCACATGGGATAATTACTAAAGATTAAAGACAAGGCATAGTAAAGATAGTGGGATGTGTACCTCTAATGCCAGCTTAGTGATCAAAATGCCCCATTCCCTATGAACTTAGGATGCTTTAAAACCTATAAAAAGAAGCTGAGTTTAGTAGAAAGGAGAGGTGAACTAGAGTAATGAATCTCTACTAAATTATTTATAGATAATATTAGTATTAAAACTAATTTAGGATGTTGGTTCATGCTCCTCTTTATAATTCCCAAGCTCACCCATGAGCCTCTAGGCCTATAAAAGCTTAAGTCAAGTGTATGTTTAGTACTATTGAAGTTATTTGTATTAACGTTTAATGTATTTAATGAAGAATGATTTACGTGAATGGTTAATGGATTAAATTTTTTAAGTCTTAAAATATGTATTGATCTCTCATGAGCTCCCATTTGGCTCATTTATGGTGGACCTGTAGTTGGAAATGAACCCTACACCCATAATAGGAAATGCTTTAAGTATGGTTAAGAATATGTACCCAAATGATACCTATGCCTAAGTGCAGCACCATTCCAAAGTCCCCTAACTAGATAACTAGTTGACCCTCAAGCACCTAAATTCCATTTAGCCTATGAAACCCAAGTCTTGCACCCATGAATGCACAACCATCATTGTACTAACCCAAGCCCTTAAATAATAAAGTTGTACTATCCCAATATAGACTTCAGTCCCTTCTCTGATATGTTTTAGGTGAGAGCATAATGCTCACACCTTATGTATATTGATGTCATCATATTCAAATTCTAAATGTTGAGTTCCATATGATTAGTCAAGACCTATGCCCATTAGAACAATCCTAATATAACCTATGTGGATAGGTAATGCATGAATAGGTCCATGATTGAAAAGGCCAACTTTTATATAATAGTCTCTAGAAAATAATCATAATGGTATATTCTATTGATACACTTTTTAGATTGAATTGTTTCACCCTTATGCACAATATTAATTTTTAGATTCATCTCAATGAGATGATCATAATGATGTATTTCATTGGTACATGTTTTTTGAGGATAAAACCCTCTTAGGTTTTGTACATGGCTGGTCCAAACACTCTAAGATGTGGAAAAGGGAAATAAACTCAAAACAATCCTCATAAGGATGAAATTAAATTTAAAACTTTTGATCTATATATTTTAGAGGTAGTTCATCAACTTAAGTCAAAGTTATAGGGCATGGTAAAAAATATGATTTTGATATCCTTCAAGGGGACATTATAGGTTTGAGAGGGGATTTAGATAGCATGAAAGATAAATTACAATAAATATTTGGGAAATTGGCTAGCTTGGTTGCTTAGCCACTATAAAATAATCCTCCATCACTTCAATTTAGTTCTCCTACTCCAAACAATACCAATACCAATCCTTACCCTAAGTTGATGTTGATAATAGTAGACCTATGAAAGTTTGATGTTAATGATCCACTTACTTGACTCATTCAAATTGAAAATTTATTTGATCTACATCAAAATCCATGTTCACAAAAAGTGGTTCTCTCTATCTAGAACCTAAGCCATTCATTTGTCATCATTGGTTGTGTGCTCAAAAGAAAAATAAGGGTGTCCCAATTTCATGGTCAATATTTTATGAGTCTCAACTCCACTATCATAATAATGTCTATGAATATTACTTTAGTTAGCTATCTAGGTTAGCTAAGCTGGGATTGTCAAGGATTACATTCATCAATTTTATAATCTCTCCTTATGTGTGGTAGACATCACTAAGGAAAATTTGCTTGACCTATTTTCGGGTGGCCTTAAAGATAAGATCCAATCAGAGGTTCACATGTTTCATCCTAGTACTATATATGAGGCCATACCAAAGGCATACATGGTTGAGGAAAAAGAGTTGATTAGATGAATACCTTTCACTAATGTTCATGAATACACCTTTCAACACCATCATTTCATCAACCTACTAGATTGATACCATAGGAAGTGGAAAAAATGCATGAAAAAGGTTTGTGTTTTAGATGTGGTAAAAAATGGATCAAAGGGCATCAATGTGCTAAAAATAAGTTATTTTACATTGATGGTGTCAATGATGAAGAAGAAGATGAGGAGGCTTTAGGGGAAGGGTTATTAAAACCTAAGGATGAATATGAAGATTCTCAACCTATTATTTCATGTCATACACTTTTAGGCATTAGTACTCTTCAAACTCTTAAGGTGGTGGGGTTATTAAATAAACAAAAGGTGACTATGTTAATTGACTCTAGGAGTACACATAACTTCATCAATAATAGGTTGGCTTCTCATTTAAATTATTTCATTTACCTAGCTCTAGACTTTTAGGTCATGATTATAGATGGTGGTATTCTCAACTATTCTATAAAATGCCATAGTATTAATCTTACTATGGGAGACTATATTTTAGATTCCCATATGTTTTATATTTCCATAGGAGGAGATGACATTATTTTGGGAGTGGAATGGCTCACCACTTTGGTCACTATTAAGATGAATTTTTGGGAATTATTCATGATGTTCCATTTAGAAGGAAGAACTTTTAAACTACATGGATTATGAGCTAAATCTCTATAACTAGTTAGTTCCCAATAGATGATGAAGATTCTTAGAAAATATGCATAAGGTTTTGTGGCACACTTATTTTCCATGGAGGTTCAACTAACCAAGGATTCTACACATCCTAATTTGTAAAATGTGTTGGATTACCATTTTATTATTTCTGGTGACATGACAAAAGAACTTCTTCTAAGTTGTGGACATGATCATGCCATTAGAATAATTTTAGGAAGTGCACCACCTAATATCAGACCCTGTAGGTACCCCTATGCCCAAAAGAGTGAAATTGAAAATATGGTACAAGATATGTTGGAGGCAAGAATAATTTGACATAGTCAAAGTGAATATTCTTCAATGGTGGTCATAGTGTGGAAGAAGGATGAAATTTGGAAGATGTGCCTATAAATATCTCAAAAAATACACCATCGAAATAAGTTTCTTATTCTAGTAATTGATGATTTTATAGATGAATTACATGGTGCTATTTATTTTACCAAGTTATATCTTCACTTTGGGTATCAACAAATTTGCATCCATAATGAGAACATACCTAAAACAACTATTATAACTCATGAAGCCCATTATGAATTTATGGTCATGCCTTTTGGCCTCACAAATGCACCATCTATATTTTAGGTTTTGATGAGGACTATTTTTAGGACATTTTTGAGAAATTTTGTATTAACATTTTTTGATGATATCCTCATCTACAAAAAAAATTAGGAAGACCATTTGAATCATGTGAAATAGGTGATTTCAGTTCTAGAATAACATCAGATTTATGCCAAACCTTCCAAATGTGATTTTGGCATGCAAGAGCTGGACTACTTGGGTCATATTGTTTCACATGAAGGAGTGAACTTTGATCCTAAGAAAACCCAAGAAATGGTGTGGTAGGTTCCTAAGACCCTCAATAATAGTCATGGATTTTTGGGGGTAATTGGTTACTACTGAAGGTTTGTCAAAAATCATGGTAGCATTTTAGCCCCACTCACCTCTTTTCTAAAGAATGGCTCCTTTTATTAGACTAGTTTAGCTACCAAGACATTTGAATAGTTGAAAATGGTTATGTGCACAACTCTAATTTTGGCTATTATTGATTTTTCAAAAAAAAATATTCTGTGATGCATTAGGATATGACATGGGGGTTGTACTCATGTAAGAATTAAGAACACTAACATTTGAAATTCACCAACTTAAGGGAAAAAATAGGCTCAAGCCAATATATGATAAAGAGATGATGACTATTCTATATGTAGTGAAGAAATAGATACCTTATTAGATGGGTTATCACTTTTAGGTAAAGACTGATCATGACAGCCTCAAATATTTTTTGGAAAAACACTTGTCATCTAAATAATAAAAAAATAGGTGACTAAAATGTTAGGTTATGAAATTTAAATAGTGTATAAGAAAGGAAAATATAAGTGGTGGTAGATGTCCTCTCTCAGTGGGATGAATCAATTGAGGCATTTTTATGCACCATGACCATGTGGTAGGAAAATTAACTAGAGGAAACAAGATCAGAATGGGATAATGATAGTACTACCAAGGATTTTATTCAAAATATTCAATAGTGTTATAATGAATCTACACAATTTACATGGAATGGGAACACATTATGGTATAAATATAGATTATACCTTTGTAAGTGTGTTACAAGTTGTCATTGATGTCATGTGTTTGAGCATGTCATTGATGTCAAGGTGAGAATGGTAATTTATATGTGGTTGACTATTTAAACTTAATAGTGTGTCTTTGAGTAAACCAATGGAGTGTGATTGATGTTTCAGAAGTGATCTTGTGGATAATCATAGTCTAGTAAGGTATTCACAAAGCCCAGTCTTATCTTGGTGAAGACATGTATAATGAATCTTGGAAAATTGAGTGAGATTTGGTGTATATTAGGTTTTTTTGATGTCATATTCCTTAAGCATGAATAAGGCATGATGAGGTATGGTGATGATAACAATATATGTGTTTGAGCTTGGAAATGTGTACAATGTAGTGTGTGATCATGGTACAAGTATATGTGACATGTTGATGGATTATTGAGAGTAGTACAAGAGGGATCCAAGTTATATTTAAGCTCTAATCATGACTGGTAGTTTTAGGTCTAGTGTGCAAAGAGACCTATAATGGCCTAATAGAGCTATGAGGCCAGTTTTATATCTTGGAGAGTAAATGGCATATGTGCAGGTTAGTGAGGACAAAGAAGAGGTTGTGAGTCATCCATAGATGTTTTAGTGAAGTTTTAGTGTGTCATTTGACCATTTAGAGAGAGAATAATTCATCATATAGCCTAAAAAGGACCAAACCATCATAGACCATCACAAAACTATGAATAAACTGATAATTTTGTGCATTTATTGTAGGTACTCAAAAATTCAAACATGGTCAGAGGCTTTTATGGAAATGTTGTCCATAGTGCCAAGAAGGCACCCTACAAATTTGGTGTCTTGAAGTGTTTCCTAGCTCAAGTTATAAACCTCCAAATTTTCTCTAACAAATTTTTACATGATTGAGACTTTCAAATTTAAGCCTTCAGAAATAGCTATTGAAATTCAAAAATATGAACGTTGGATTCCAAATGACTATGTATGCATAAGAGACTAGTGAGAAAAGAAATGCTTTTAGAAGGAAGGATATTTATTAGATCAAGTTGGTGTAAAATAAAAACTTGTATTAGAATCCATGAATATAATCCTTGAGGTGATGTAATGTATTTAATCTTGATAAAAATTAATTTTTTGTAGGTCAAAGTTAATGGTTTTGATTGTCATAAAAACCAAAAAATTCAATGAACAAAGGAATGCATTTAGAGACAAAAATATTTATAATTTTGGAATAGTATAAAATAATTTTTTTTGTAGACTCCTTAATTAAAAACATAAAAGTTTAATTTATTCATGAAAGTCCATAAAAGTGAATTTATTTCTCGTCAAAGTTGACTATATTTTGGTAGTTTATGGTAGGATAAAGTGAACTTTTTAAATGAGTGTTTTTGAGTTTTTAGAGGCTGATAGAATATGTAAAATGGATTTAATGATGACCTTAAGTAATAAAATTTCTAACTATATGTTTATTTTGACTTTAATTCATATCTATAGGTTGTTTTATCTTGATCTTCTTGACTATATTTTTTGAAGCTACATGCAGTTTTATGTAATCATCTTACAAAGATGATTTTGGTATGTTTTGGACATATTTGAATAATATAATTCATTTTAAATTGTTTTTTTAGATTTATTTAACCTATAAATTCACCTTAAGATTTTAAAACATGAATATAAAAAATACCTATTTGGATGTGCAATAAAAGCTAGAAAGTACCCTGATAAATTGATCTAAAAAATTAATGTTTGAAATTAGAAAATATGATATATATATATATATATATTGGAGGTTAAAATATAGGTCATATATAACCTATAATTTTTAGTTATAAGTCATGTAATTACCATTACAATTGATAAAGACATTGTTATTCATGACTATATTTTTGGTGTTACAGGCAACTTTGTGTGTGTGTGAGAGAGAGAGAGAATGATTTATATGAGTCATTTTACACTAATTTAAATGACAAATTTCTTATTAATATGTTAAATAGGTATATTATTTTCATGATAATGCATATATATTCTCGATAAGTCACTGTTCAAATGTGAAAAGTCAAAAAAAATTATTGTGTTTTTGGAGCCTGTAGACAGTTCTGAGTGGTCACGTTGCAAAAATGTATTTGAGGTGTTTTTACCTATTTGGTGTTGTAAAATGGACATGGTGGTTACCATGAGGCCATGTATGATATATTAATGTATCATTTTGTGTTTTTTTTTAAAAAAAATTGACTGTATGTTTCATATATGAGAGACAAACTTTTTTTTTGTGCAGACCTAATGGCATAGTTCAAGGAATGATTTTGTCTAACAGGTGGTATGGACCTATATGTATGATATCATGGGTATATTTAAGGTATATTTGATTTTTTTAAATTCATTTTTATAGACCTAATATGTTCAAAGTTTTTCCAAGTGTAATGTGTGGTTTGAGTAGACCTAATTGCTTTAGGTCTCATTTAGGGTTAAAGGTGGTTTTAGTTCTCATGGGTTACAACCAACTCAAGTAATGATTTATTATATTATGTAACGTGTAAATTTATATATTAAAAGTATGATCCAAGTTTGGTAAGGTATTTTTCCAACCAAATATGGGTAAGATCAAGTGTTGAGTATATAAGCAAGGCATATTTAGCCTATTTGAGCTAGTTACAGACATGGGAATATAAGCAAAGAAGAGAGATCAATAGAGGAGTAAAGGTAGGTAATAATAACATCATAATATTATATTGAATATTTAATCAATGTATCATATTAATTATAAAGGTCATGATCAGTTAACTTTTATTAAGTCAAGGCAATTAGGCCTATTTGTCTAGTAATGCTTATATGAAGGATTTGATTGAATATCAATCAAAAGGAGAAAAATAGAGGTGTAAGGATGGAAATAAGTACATTAAATGTGTTAATGAGATGATTATACTTCATTATATGGTATTTAATAAGTTTTTAATATGATTTTATATTGAGAAAGGCAAAGTGTGAGAGGTATGTCTAAGAGAGCTTAATATTGAAGACATGAGTAGAAGGGTAGTGAGTAGTGACCTATGAGAGATTCATGATCTTATAAAAGATGATAAGTGATTTTTTCCTTATATTTTTCAAGTATGAAATTTATAATAAGGTTTTATATCATTGTGTTGATTCATATTATATATTATGAGGGCTAATTGAGTGAAGAAGGTCAGTTATGTGATTATGTGAGATGCATATTTGTGTGTGAAAGATTGAAAGATATCCATCATAAATTGTAGAAGACAACAAGACCAAGGTGAATTCAGAGTACTTGGATAAGTTCATTCTTATTCAAGAGGTGTCTGAGTTATTACTTGGTTACCTAAGGTATTATAGCCTCCTTGCAAGTGGGTGCTTGTTAAAGTCTAGTTGGTGATAGATAAATTATAGGGGTTATTTATCTCTATTGGGTTGGTGATAAAATAAAATTTATCTATTGATTATATAATAGTATTCAAAGTGATGTTTTAGTTGTTTTCATCCCCTATTAGGGTTTACCACATAGCTATGGTGTTCATATGTTGATATCTTGCTTCATGCTTATGTAATTGATTTTATATGCATTGTTATATCTCTATGTTAGCTTAAATGGATAATGAATGACGTATGGGATTAAGTGAAAAAAAATTATATTGATTCACACCTCCTAGTCAATGGTTTTAATTCCAATAATTGGTATCAAAACAAGTCCTTTAGGGGTGCCTTGATAACTTGAAGGTGATCCTAGAAGCACAAGATGGCTAAACAACTATGGAAAGAAAATCAAGAGTTGAGATATATCGTCAAGGTTATTAAGAAAAAAAATTGTACCTTAAAGAGTAACATGGTCATAATGGCCAAATAAGATGAGAAGGATATAAAGGATCTTAAATATTAGTTAGAGTTTGTAAATGCATACCTAAAATCAAAATAAGAAAATGATAAATAGTACAGGATATAGTTGGATCAGCTCTTAATCAGGGTGAGCAAGAATGAAGATGGATTACTTGCTATAGTTGATAAAAAAATAAAATAAGAAGACAACTAAAAGAGTGGAGAAGATGAACAACATCATGGATTTTGAGGATAGTAAGTCAAAGAAGGTTGACAAGCCTAAAAATATTTTAAATGAAAGTAATCAGTCTAATAAGTGTAAGGTGATCAAGGAGGTAAGAGAGGATATTTGGGCATCCTCTAAGTTCACTTTGTTCTAGCCTCTATGAAATGAGGTTTCTCTATTAGAAATTATGGAGACACTTAGCCATAAGAGGAATCATGGTGAATACCTATTATGTTTTGGGTAGGTAGTGCATGATAAAAAAAGGGTGGCCTAATAAGGTAACTTGAAAAAACTTGGTGGTGTAAGAGCTCTTATGAGCATGGTTTTCGGTGGGTAATATAAGGATAGTTGTTGTATAAAGTGTGGTGATCATCATTTGAAACCCATACATGGGTGATGTTATCTTCAATCAAGGTATAATATTTATTATAAGAATTTTACATGTACTTTATTTATAATCAGATGGCATGATCTAGATGGAGCATGGAATTAGTGGGAGATAACATAGGTCTCTTGAGAATATTTAAGATAAGTATGCATGAACAAAGGGGAAACTTACTTGTTCTATGAGTGGTCAAGTCCAAAGATAAATGGAATATGTATGGATGATTATATGAGAGTGGAAAGGTAAGATGATAGTTTTATAGACCCTTTGTCACTAATGTCAAAAGGGGAGAGATATCATATTGATGGAGAAGTTTGATTTTGAAAGGATATTTAACTTGAAGTGTGTTTTCCATCAATGATTTTTTCCATCAATGAAAAGGGGAATATTTCTACAAGTTTTCATTGATGTCATGTGTTTGAGCATGTCATTGATGTCAAGGTGAGAGTGGTAATTGATAAGTGGTTTATTGTTTGATATTGCTTGTGTGTCTTTGAGTAATGAAATGGACTATGATTGATGTTATAGAAGTGATTTTGAGGAGAAGCATAGTCTAGTAAGGTATTCATAAAGCATAGTCTTATTTTGGTGAAGACATGTATAATGAAGCTTGGTAAAGTGAGTGAGTTTTGACATGATAAAGCATTTTAATAATGAGATAAAATAGGTGTATTAAATTTATCAAAGTGATATGGTGCATATTAGGCTTGTTTGTTGTCCTAGTCATTAAGTATGAATAAGGCATGATGATGTATGGTGATGATGATAATAGATTTGTTTGAGCTTGAAGATGTACAAGATAATGTGGGAGCATGGTAGAAGTATATATGATATGTTAATAAAGTATTTATATAATTACAAGAGGAATTCAAGGTATATTCAAGGTCTAAGCATGACTGGTAGTTCTAGGTCTAGTGTGCAAAGATACCTAGCATGGCCTAATGGAGGTATGAAGTATGTTTAATAACATGGAGAGTATATGGCATATGTGAATTTTAGTGAGGACAAAGTTTTTGTGAGGCATCCATAGATGTCTTTGTAAAGTTTTGGTATGTCATTTGACCATTTGGAGAGAGAATAATGAATCCTCTATCATAATAAGGATCAGACCATCACAAAAAATCACACATGTATGAATGAATTGAAAAGTTTGTGAATTTATTATAGGTACTCAAAAAATCAAACTTGGTCAAAGGTTTTTATGGAAATGTTGTCCATAGTGCTAAGGAAGTACCCTATCAATTTAGTGTCTTGAAGTGTTTCCTAGCTCAAGTTATAAACCTCCATAACTTCTCTAGTAGACTATGACGTGATAGAGACCATCAAATTTAAGCCTCGAAAATAGATATTAAAATTGAAAAATATGAAAGTTGGATTTCAAATGATTGTGTATGCATAAGAGATGAATGAGAAAATAAATGATTTTATAATGTAGGATATTGGTCAGATAAAGTTGGTGTCAAACAAAAATTTGTAGTAGAATCCATGAATATCATCCTCCAGGTGGTGGCATGTCTTTAATTTCTATACAAGTGCATTTATTATAGGTCAAAGTCAAAGGTTTTGACTATGGTAAAAATAAAAAAACTAGTGAGAAAAAGAATGCATGTAGAAACCAAAATATTAAGAATTTTGGAATAGTATAGAAATAAAAGTTGTAGTATAATATTTATTAAAAAACTTGAAAGTGGAATTTATTCATGAAATTCTATATAATTTATCTTATTTCTTGTGAAAGTTGATTGTATTTTGGCAGTGTCTAGAAGAACAAAGTGAGATTTTTGAAGGAGTGTTTCTAAGTGTGTGGAGGATAAAAGAAGATATAAAATTGATTTAATTATGACCTTGAGATCATAAATTTTATGTAAATATTTATATCTTTCCTTGAATATATATATACAAGTTGTTTGAGCTTGACCTTCTTGATTATGTTTTTTGAATCTATAAGAAGTTTTATGTAGTCATCTTGCAGAGATGATGTTGGGGTGTTTTGGACATATTTAAATGATGTAATTAAATTTAAATTGTTTTTTGAGATTTATTTAACATAATTGTTATTTATGGAAAAGGTAAAGTCACTTTAATAGGTTGAAATATGACAAGCAAAATGACCTATCTGGTTGTACAAGAAAAGTGAGAGAGTAGCTTGACAAATTGATCTAAAAAATAAATGTTTGACATCAGAACATATGATATATCTATTTTATTTTGAAATATATGTCATATATAAAATATAAATTTTAATTATAATTAATTTAATTACCATTAAAAGTGTTAAATACAATGTTATTCATGACTATATTTTTGGTGCTACAGGCAACTTTCTTTGTGTGTGTGTGAGAATAATGTTTTTGACTCAATTTGAACTAATTTGAATGATAAATTGCTTATTAATATGTTAAATTGGTATATTATTTTAATTTTAATGCATATATAGTAATGATAAGTCCCTGTTCAAGTGTGAAAAGTCAAAACCTTTTGACTATGTTTTTCAAGCCTATAGACAATTTTGAGTGGTCATGTTGTAAGAATGTATTTGAGGTGTTTTGCCCTATTTGGTGATGTCCAATGGACATGGTTGTGAAAAATAGGTCATGTAAGATATATTAATATATTTTATTATAATTATTTTTTCAAAATTTGATTTTATGCTTCAAATATGAGAGATAAACTTTTTCTATGTGTGAAAACCTAATGGCATGTTTTAAAGAGTGATTTTGTCTAATAGGTGGCATGGACATATATGGATGGTATTATGGGTATATTTAAGGTATATTTTATATTTTAAATGAATTATTATATAACAAATATGTTCAATGGTGTTCTAAATGTAATGTGTGGTTTGAGTAGACCTAATTGCTTTAGCTCTCCTTTAGGCCTAAAGGTGGTTTTAGTCCTCATGGGTTGACTGATTCAAGTAGTGATTTATTATGCTATGTAACATGTATATTAATTTATTAAAATTATTATAAAAGTGTGTTAATCTCCTTATCTAACCAATATGGGTAAGAGCAAGTGTTGAGTATATAAACAAGGCTTAATTGGCCTATTTAAGCTAGTTAGAGACATGGGAATATAAGCAGAGAAGAGAGATCGATGGAGGAGAAGAGGTAGGTCATGAAGACCATAATAATAGTATTTTTAATAGGTAATATAGGTATAATAGTAATTTTTAAGTTTATTATCAAGTAACTTGTATTAAGTAAATGCAATTAGGCATATTTGTCTAGTTATGCTTGTGCGAAGGATTTGATTGAATATCAATCAAAAGGAGAAGAATAGAGGGGTAAGGATGGAAATAAATACATGAAATGTGTTCATTAGATGATGAAAAATCACCAGATGGTATAAAAATGGGTTTTTATCTAATTTTATATTGAGAAAGGCAAAGTGTGAGAGGTATGTCTAAGAGAGCTTAAGATTGAAGACATGAGTAGAAGAAAGGGTAGTGAGTAGTGAACTATGAGAACTTCATGAGATTATAAAATATGATAAGTGATGTTTTAAAAATATTTTTTAGTTTTTAAATCGATAAAAAAAATTGATATCATGTTGTGTTAATCCATATTATAGATACTTATGATTAGTTGAGTGAAGAAGAAGGGCAATTATGTGCTTATGAGAGAGGCAAATTTGTGTGTGAAATATTGCAAGGTATCCATCATCAATTTTAGAATAAAAAAACACAAAGGTGGAATAATATTAATTTGATAAGTTGGTTCTTATTAAATAAGTGGTTGAGTTGGTGCTTAGTTACCTAAGGGGTTATAACCTCCTTACAAGTGGGTGTTTGTTAAAGTCTAGTTAATGCTAGATAAATTCTAGGGTTTGGTGGTCCTTGTTGGGTTGGTTATCAACTAAAATTGATCCATTTATTATATTAAATTATTCAAAGTGTTGTTTTAGTTTTTTTTATCCCCCATGAGGGTTTCCCATATATATATATATGGTATTCATGTGTTGATATCTCACTTCATGCTTATGTAATTGTTTTTTTATGAATTATTATATCTCTTTATTAGTTTGAATGGATAATGAATTATGTATGGGATTAAGTGAGATTTTTCTAAAGTAAAACATATCATATAATCAATAAATATTTATTTATGGAAGGACTCAAAGGGGATGTTCAGAAATATGTGGCTGAATGCATGATACACCAAAAAAATAAAGGTGAACCATTAAGACCCTTGATCTTTTGTAGCCTTTATCAATCCCTAGCTAGTGTTAATAAGATGGTTTTCATGGATTTCATTATGGTCTACCAAGGTTTGAGGGTAAAAATGTTATCATAGTAGTTGTGGATTAAATCACCAAGTATGCTCATTTTTTGTCTTTATCATAGCCATTTATTCCCAGTATATTAGCTTATTATTTTAACAATACAATTCAAAAATTTCATGGAACTCTAAATATCATTATAAGTGACTAAGATCCCATATTTACTAGTAATTTTTGGACTAAATTATTTGCATGTTTGGGTACCCAATTAGCTCATATCTAATCCTATCATCCTCAATCTAATGGACAAATAAATGTAGTCAACAAATTATTGAAGGGTATCTTCATTTTTTGGTTTCTAAAAATAGGAAAAATGGGTTCAGTGGCTACCACTTATTGAATGGTGGTATAACATTTCTTTTCACACTTCTTCCAAGATGTCTCATTTTATGTCATTATATGGGTATCACTCCCTATCCATCACTTTAGTTTTGGTAGTACATCCTAAGGTTCAAGCTATTGAGGAACATATTAATCATCAATATGAGGTTTTAGTCAATTTGTGAGAGAATTTAGAAATAACACAAACTCAAATGAAGGAACTAGATCAACACTGTAGTATAAAAAAGGATAAGATTTTGACATAGGTGATTAGGTCTTTTTACATTAGAATCCATATAAGTAGATTTATTTGAAGTAAAAAAAGGATAATAATCTATCACCTAATTATTATGGCTCTTATCAAATCTTGAATAAAATTGTTAGTGTGGCTTACAAGTTAGAATTACCCCCACCCACTCACATACATCTGGTATTCCATGTATCTTACTTGAAGAGAGTAATTAGACACTGAGTTTCCTCTTAAATTGAGTTACCTAAATTAGATTAATAATACAAAGTCATTCTAGAGCCTTAGGAGATCCTTCACATGTGCACTAAGTAACTATAGAATAGAGCCATTAAGTAATATTTGATCAAATAGAAGAACCTTCATTCTAAAGATGTAACATGGGAATATGAAGCATTCCTATAAAAACTTCCTTATTTGATTCAACAGTGAGGAAAATGTTGTTTTTAAGGGTATTGGAATGATATGACATTAACCTATAGTGCATCTAGGGATATGTGTGGTTTACTTGTGGCTTACACATGTTCATATTAACACGTTACATTTCTTAATATTATTAGTATGGTAAGCCTATGAAATAAACATGGATAAGTAGAGTATATATAGGAAGTAGTGGTTAGTATTTTATCATTAGATCATGACTTATATTCTTACTACATTATTTTGGAGGTTTCCTCCTCAAAGTGGCTCAGTCATAATATTTAAGTATTATGCTCTTTCAATAATTATTATTATGTATCTGCTTATTCTACTCTTAATTCTATTATATATAATTATATTATTGTAAATCATCTAAGTAATTTCCTTACAAATCTAGTTTCATAATGAAGGAAGTTTAAATTTATTGATCTAAGAAGTTACATGGGTATATCCCATTGATTGGATCCTTAAATAGCATACACATCTATTCAAAAAAATATATAAAACCATTCCAACATTCTAAAAATGCAAAATTAGGGTCTGAGCATGCCATGGTTACTCTTTTACTATATTTAAATTTTATTTTTAATCAAATATTGGTAGATTACATATTATATTTTATACACACATGCATTTCATGTGGTACATAAGTGATATGTAGGCATACAAATTTTACATAGATTTATATATGTTGGACATTTCCTATACCTAGGTGCCTTGTCAATGCTAGGGGAATCTATTTTCATAGGTTATACTATTCATAGGTTATATTATTTTATGACCCTAACTTTATTTCCCATTTTAAACTACTATAATTGCTTACACATGCATTTATATTTATTATATATTATACAATGTTACATGGATATGTTATTTCCTATATTATGACTTGGACATATTTGGATGGTGTAGACTAGTATGCTTGTTATATTTTATTTACTTTTTATAGTAGGTTAGTCATTTATTACCTATTATATATGCCCCCTTGGCTTTATTTGTGGATATTTAGCCTTATTTATTGTCATATTTATTACCCCTTATTTATGGCTCCTTAGGCTTGGTTATACGACATATGTTTCCCCTTGTTTGTGGCTCTTTAGCCTTGGTTGTGTAGCATTTATTTCCCCTTATTTTTGATTCCTTAGCCTTGGTTTTGAAACATTTATTTCCCTTTATTTTAGGCTCCTTAGCCTTGATTTCATGATTTTTTCACCTTGTTTATGGCTCATTAGACTTAGTTATGTGGTATTTATTTACCCTTCTTTATGGATCCTTAGCTTTGGTTGTGCAACATGTATTTCCCCTTATGTGTGAATCTTTAGCATTAATTTATGTGACATTTATTATCCCTTATATTTTTCCCCTTGCATTATGTGTAACATTGTGTGTTATTGTGTGACATTGATTATTAAATTTTTTTGAGCTTGTTGTGATTGCTATGCTTATGGATTTAGTGATCCATATTATACATCTCCCTCATTTATGTGGTGACATGATCTATCTCATGCACTTTTCTGACATATTCCTATTCATAGTGTTTATTAGATATGAATTTTTTATTTTATTTGACAAGGTAAAAAATATAGGCTTTATAGGGGCCCTACAACCACAAAGTTTTAGTAAAATAATGTAGAACAAAATTCATGAAAAAAAATCCACATAGATTAGATATGGATATTACTTCATACTTATATTCCCTTGCATTCCATATGTTACATGTATGATTTGATGTTATATTCCTTACCATGATGACATATTCTATACCTATTATGTTCTTGCACATGATTATAACTTTATACATAACATGCTACAATTCATTTTTATTTTGAGATGATTTACTTGATTGGCTATGTATCTCATCTCAAAATATGGGAATATTAGTGGGTTTTTTCATAAAGGCTTAAGCCTATTTGCACTGAAGTTTCAGATTTTGGATATAGTTTATAGGAATTAGATTTTTGTGTGGTTAAAATAATATATATTTACAAATTTCATACAAATTTTGGGGGCATATTATAGGCATTGTGCTCTATTTTACAAGACATGAGTGAAAAATTTTAATATTTTTTTAAATAAGAGATACACATAACATATAGATGCATGACATTCTACATTAGATTAACACTGATTTATTTTGAATATGGGGCATGAAGAATTTTCATGCATGCACATTTTCAAAGTTTACCAATATTAGCACCAATTAATTTAGATTATGTATACACATTATCATATTATACCCATGTTTTACTGTGAAAGTTCATATTATGGGGCATGGAATTGGTCCTTGAAAATTTACACTTATATAGTTATTTAAAAATAACTTCAAATATTACCAAGATGTGAGAACCTATGGATCTATAGGTAATTTTTTAGTGATTTATTAAATTTTAAATGAGTAGTATTATTGAGGTTATGTGTCACTCAACAACCTAGGAATTAATCTGTAAACCCATTATGTGGCTTCAAACTTTTATCTTGGGGTTACAAGATCAGTGCTAGGTCATTTACATGAGGGTTAGGGGAATTTGTCTTCCAATCCATGGCTATTTCCTTAGTTAAATTTACTATTGGGGATTGATCATCCTCAATTTTTCTAAGATTACTAAGTATTTCAATGGGAAACATGGTTTTCCAATGCTTAAATGAGGAAGTCTCATCTCCAAAATGTTACAATACAACATGATTCACCCACATATATGTGTTCTCTTTCATTTTAAATCCTAATTACCAATTTACACATTTTCAAATTTTCACTTTATGGGCATTGAATACCACATGTTTATTGCAAGTTTGCTTGGACTAGATTGCACATTTTGATCCTTATACCAAATAAAAAGTGTGTTGTACACACTTACATATTTTTATTTATAATTTTACTCTAATTTTTTCATTACATTGTAATAATATAATAAAAGGGGGCATTTTGAGATACTAAAATAAATCAAGAGATATTTCACATTGGTAATTTTTTATTACCTTTACCCTACATCACCTGTGCATAAATATTAGACTATTATTCACCATTATATTACATGAAAATGATTAATATAGACTTTAACCATATTAATTTTATAATAGTCACTTATAAGAAACCCACAATCTATGTCAAACCAAATATCTACCTTACTCAAACATCTCCAAATCATTAGATCAGTATCTTTGTATCATAGATGGTAATATCAGATTGAGAACATACAATCTAGATAATTTTTATTATAAATCTTAGAGTTATATCCCACAAAAATTAAAGGTCATATTTTAAATTCAAATCATTCTATAGGTTGGATTGTATGTCTAGTGTGTTTGTGGTGTGTGAAAATACTCAAATAGTCTCCTATAAATACAAAATAGGCATATAATTTTTATCTATTTGGAATATATCTATAACTTACAAGGCACACACTACAAGCTCATACACATATATGAGGATTATCCTATTTCTTCCATTTTTCTAATAAGTCAATAGAATCAGGGCTTTACCAAGTATGTAGCATTCCAATAGTTAATAAAATTTTTCATTTTCCAAGTATTAAGTGCCAATATTCATTAGATGCATTAATTTAATGATTATTTGAAAAAAATAACCTAATAGGGAGAATTACATGTTGTTTTATCCCTCCTTAGAGTACTAGGTATGTAGGAAGTTCTCAACCAATCAAAGGGGGTTGGTTGATGTCATATCAACCCACCTTTATATAACTTTTGTAGGAACTAAATAGTACATACAAGTAGATCTAGAATTAGAAGTGAAGGATAAATATTTTATGAGTCACACACATAATCAGACCTAGGGATCACATAAAGGGTTGAATGAAAATTACATCAATAAGATCACACTCACTCCTTACTTGAAAGAGACTATAATATGTAATTAAGAAATTATTTAAGTTAACTATTTAATTAATACACACATAGAATTATAAGGATTACTCACACTTACAATAATGAAATGTAAATGAAATACTCATACAACATAAAATATTAACTAATGGATTAGATTCTTAACCACCAAATCCTCATGAGTGGGTCCTAACTTGGTTGGAATCAAGCTTGAATCCATTCCTTGTTATGATATTATTAACACAATGTGACTTATATTATCAAAATTTAAACTATAATAATAAAAGGATTAATACTAGATTGTTTGCAATAATATAATTAAAATCTTGCTCTTGATACAAAATATTATGATTACTCTATTATCTTTCTATATCCTATAACTTTCTCTTTTTATATAGAAGTCAATGTTGTTATTAGATGATTTAAAATTCTAGAAGTTACAATAATAAAATCATACAAAGATGAAATAATAAAAAATATAAATAACACTTATGATAATAAGAAACAAGACTACCATCTATAAAATATAGAAAAACAAATATTAGTCTAATAAGAATGAGGATGGTATGAGTGAAGTTATAGAAACCTATAGCTTGAAAATAATCCTCCATATTATTTCAATTATTTTGAGGTGATTGGGATTACAAATTATGGAATATTTGGTTTAACTTATTTTACCTTAGTGTAAAGTCACCTAAAATCATTATTATAGGATAACACAATTGGTTGCTATGGGTGAGCCATGCTTTTATACTAAAACAATACATAACAAGTGAGTGGATATGGATAGTCCCTTCATAGTAGTTATAGGTGAAAAACACCTACCAAGATGGAATATCCACATGAATAAGATAATTATGCATCCTCTTCACCATTATAAATACCAAAAACATTTAAAAACATAATGTCTATCTATAGATATCTTGTATAATATAGATATCAGTTAATGTGGATATTATCTATATTATATGTGCATATATCAACATCATATGAGTCTAATAGTGAGGATAAAATGATAAAGGAAGTTCTTTATGAAAAAATATGTGATAAGATGACATCAATTTTTATGCCTTAGCATACCCAAACTTAAGGTTTATCACATCCTTATACATAAAAATTTATTTTAGACCAACACAAAGAGACATAAAAATTGAAAAAAGAACTCCTAAAGTCAAAGACCTAATTCTTTCGATCTAGAAACTTGTCAAAGTACCCCATATCTCTAATAATAATTTTCCATCTCATATCTTCACATCTCATGTTGAAATAAATTACATTGTCCAATTAGGGATATGAAACTAGAGTAAATCCATCTTGAATCTCAATCAAATCAACTAGAGATTATATGTTTTTAGGCCATTCACATATAGGGAAGCTATCCTAATTACTACTATGAAGTTATATAAAGAATATGGTTCATTTTTCTTCAGAGGAGAAGGAATCTCTTCCCATCTTACCCTACAAGCATTAAAAAAATTCTTGTGTACTAAATTTGAGATGGTGACATACTACATAATTATATTGTTATGATGTTTACTTATGGTCTAAGTTATTATTCATATAAGATAATATATTTGATTTCATCAACAACCTCACTAGGTGTTTAAAACTATTCCATAATTTTAAGTTTATTAGTCTTCTCTTTTTCCTAGTAGGCAACCATTCCTTCTACCTGTTTATCTCATATATCAATTATGATGAGAAATATCTAATCATAACATCACCCAAAATTAGGTTTGGATTCAACTTGAGGTAATAAACGAAACCATAATCATGATTTTATAATTCAGAATTTAAATCCATCATCCAACTCACCTCATAAAATTTTGGAGGAGTTCCTATTACTTTAAGTTTACCTATGGATAATCTACCAAACTAAAAATATATGACGTGTTCTTTCAAGTATAAGGAATAGAATATACTAGGTGGATTATAATGAAACATATCCATGGTAAAATAGAATATCCTCCTAGAATTTGATTTCATTGTGGAAATCTCCACATATTTTTGCTCAATGTCCCTATAATTTTCACTCAAATGCCTCTAAATAACCCTTATTTATTCTAAATATTTTTGAATCATTTCTTACCTTCTATCATAAAATACATACCATATATCCCTCATATTTTTATAAAAATATATCATTTTAAAATATGGGCATATGATCTACATGATGTAATGGAAGAGTGATAGGAATATTAGGACTACCTAGAGTAGGGGAGTGTGATGGAATAATGAATATTTAATTTTGAGACTTATCATCCATAATATGTGAATAAACTACCTCGATAGTTGTAACTCATGTAGGTGGTTGTTGCTCCTTCAATGGTTATGAGGCTACATGTGTCTCATCTAATATGTGCAATGGGTATTCCATGGCTCTAGGTGCATGTATACTGGTGGTTGAAATATTATTTAACTAATTTTTTAGCCTCATCTTATTTTAAATTATTTTATATTTATTTATCTAAATATGTATATAAGCATTAAAATTAAAATTGTATAAGACACATCATTTACCCCATAAATTTGAATGCTAATAAATAATTAACTGTACCTAAAACATTAAAATGACTAGTGAATAAGGCACTTAATTAATATATTGTTCTTCAATACCTATGTATAGTCATATAAAATCATCTAAAATGGTTTTATGGTTATTAAATTCAAGATATGATTGCCAAAATGTGCTAAGATGCTATTGGGAAATCCTAGTCATTTATGGCAACCAGGTCTATCCATTATCTATCAAAACTTTCTCCATGTAATTGTATAGTCTATTTAGCCATAGATCATTGTGACTTCCTATAAAGATGATTTATGAGTGATTTATGATCCTCAGTCCTATGCATATATTCTGATTTTGTCTTTCAACATTTGCTTGACTTGTAAAAGTGGTTAAAAATATGGGTTCGATAGCCCCAAACACACTCCACTAAGTGGTTGAGAATTATTTACATTTCAATACTTATAATAGGGATACAAAAAATGTATTTCTCTACCACTTATGTTTATTTTTTATTAATATTATTCCACTAGAATTCAATTATTTGGATTTTGATACTTGAAAACATGCAAATTTGACCTAGGGATTAGTGTTCATATTTGGCATTTCAAATTTTTCCCTTGAGGGGTTTTCATATCTAGATGCTTTTAATAATGCCTTAAAGATTTAAAAATGGATTTATCAAATTTTAAGTGGTTTTTAATGTAATTTCCAAATAATGACTAAGTGAATAAGACCTTAGTATTGTCTTGTACACATAGATGACTCTTTAGAATTTACACCTATAACCAACATGTGAAACATGTATAAGTAAACCCAAGGGAGATTTTTGAGTTTGAAAAATAGTTATTAATGATATTAGGAAACTGTCAATGAATACAAATATAGTTGGTAACTGGAAACATATGACTATTTCTAATACTATCCATTAAGGGAAAAATAGTGATTTGCGATATGGAAATAGTCTGCTTAGGATAATAGAGAATTATGGAATAGACTAAAGGTATCCTATATATGAATTATGGGAAATTGCAATGGACAAGTTGCTGTATAGTGAAAAAAAAACATGGAATAATGTGGTAAGCATCAAATGTGTAAAAATTTATCATGTATCTTAAATATATATTATAATGTTTCCAAGGGTAAGATACCAAATTTAGGTTTCTAAAATTTTTCCCCTTTTAGTTTAGTATTGAAAATGTTTTATTACATGGATAAAAGAAATAAATTTTATAGATGTGTATAGTCACATCTATTATTACCAAGTAATCCCTAATTATTCAACTTGTTCCATGCCAAAATTGAAATGAAACATGTATAAATCAATGTCCACAAAAGATATAAAAATTTGAAATAACTCAAAATCATTGAACTACTTGAATTTTATAAATTCAAGGAATGAATACACATATGGGTATGCAAATCAACAAACCCTATATTGAACTCAATTAGAGAATAACATGGTGTGAGCTCCAAAGATATGGCATTGATAAAAATAATGATTGATAAGATATAAATTATATGCAATTGAAATTTCATGATGCACAATGAAATAATCCTAGACCGGATAAGATAGAGCACACCTACACTTCCGATTGGGTATACACTTGTTAAGCAAGAGTATGACCAAAATGGGGATCCATGATACCTGATCAGGGGATTAATTATATAAATTGTCACAACACATTATGCTAAGAAGGGTTTCAAATCCTACAGTCTAACACAATCACACAGAAACACTATAAGAGTCCTATTATTTGATGTTCACTTATGTAATAAACAAAAAATTAAAATATTCTAATAACAAGAAAAGTAAACTAATATGGTGTGCACCAAATATTGTGTTACAAAGTGAGGTTTAGAATAAAATAAATAAAAAATAACTAAACTAAACATGCATAAGATACATATACTCATGTCAATGTATACAAAATATTCATACATGGAAGAGAAGAATACATACTACATTATCTATCTACTCTTACAAAGGAGAACTAAAGATAGGAATACTTATTACTGTCACTTAGATTTTCACCCTTTGAGAAGATGCACATATCTCTTCATCCAAGTGGCATAATTTAATCACCTCTAGGATTATGGGCAACTTAAGAAATGAGGCGAGTCTTTAGATAGGGCTACCTCCCTTGATCTACCACTTAGGATTGAACCTAAAAATAAACTTGCAAGGTGATAAGTGAGAAATATAAATGAAAACAAAGTAATATAAGGTAGGTGATACACCAAATTAAATTATTAATTCTAACCATATGTATGCTACACTTGAAATCAAAAGACAAACTAAACATACACTCTCCAATCTATGTCTTCTTGCATTAATGTTACATTGTGGAGTTATGAATGAATGTGTAAATCTAGGAGGACAAGACAAGAGGCATTGAGTGGAACTAATGAATATAATAACTCACTTAAAATTTTAAATATCCTAAAACACATCACATGCCCTGAAAGAAGAAGCTACAAATTGGTGAGAGAATGTGACAACTTACAAAGGAATCCATAGTCTTCACTGAGCAAATTCAACATTAAAGTCAAGAACACTATGAAATTTCATGAAAGAGGTAAAAATTAGTTATTTACTAATCAAAAGGTATAAAAATGAGTAGGGATTCACCATACTTAGATGGAACATAGAATACAATGGCCAAAATGGCTAGCTCTTATAGATCTTGAGAAAGAGAGAGAGAAGAAGAGAAGTACAAGGCTCACAAGGACACTTTTAAAGATAATAAATTATTTATCAATGCATGATAATAGGATATGGGTTGAACCATTCAAGTTAATTAAGTAAAAAAGTCAATATAAGTCATCAAAGTCTTGCAAAGTGGCACAAAACTCCTCATTTTAGCTCAAAAAATTTCCTACATGATTAGACCTATTTGGACATCCCATAACTAATGAGGAGAAGGTATACTAATTGTAATTTAAGGTGATAATCTTATACATTCATCTCCATGCATTAGTTGCATGCCTTGTCCTCTAAAAAACCTCTAAAAGTGAACCATCATCATTGACTATCTAGAAAACTACTCTTCCATGTACCCTACACACTTGGCCTCCAAAATTCCTTTAGTTTTCCATGAAAATAAATACAATGTATTGGGTGACATTTTCCAATACCATCCATGGCCTTAGAAGCATCAGGGACACCTTAAAAACACAACACATAAAATAGTGAGAAAACATTTGTTTCTACCCCCATCCGTATAACTGCATACAACTAATCATGTTTTAAAGTAGCCTGAGGGAGTCCTATAAAACCTCAAATCATCATTCTAGATAAACTATCTCATTATATTATCAATACAACTCCATCTTCCCAATTAGGTCCTAGTTGAGGGTTTAGTAGGGTTTTAGGGTAGTTTTGGGTCTTAAGCATTGTTCATAAAAGTTACACATCCAAATTATAGAAAAATTCCATAAAAGTGATCTTATGGTACCTTGATAACCACCTTAAACTTCTTTGGCCACCATGCATAACCTCATGGAAGATATGAGTAACCAACTTGCCTCATCAAGATTGTTTTTTCCAATTTGCATGAGTCTGATTTAGTTAAATTTCTAAAAGTGGATTATTCTAGATTTATTTGTACTTTGAGAGTTTTAATACCTCTTTACTAATCCCATGAACATGTTTCCACAAATTAGAAGGCCTAAATCATGTTATAAGTGATGATAAACCCCCATTTAGACACTAGGTCTATCCATGTCCAATAGGACTACTTGTAAGTTTGGCTCAAAATGATCTTTATTTTTATATTCTATACATCCAATAGATTTAATATCTCCATAATGATCCACTATAAATTTTCCAACTCACTAGAATATTCATTGCATACTAGAAATGAAAGTTGCTCCTCATTTACGCTTGAGGCCTTGATTTTTCCCATTAGGTTTGACTACAAACCTAAGAGTATTGGGTACCTTGTTTGGTTTAAAATATTTATATTGGTGTGATTAAACTTCACAAACTCACTTGAAGTGTCTAAACAAATTCTTATTCATCTATTTATCACCCTCCTTCAAAATTGTAAGGTTCTTGTTCCTCAAGAGTGATTTGACTCTGAGATAGAATAGAGGGGTGTTACCCTATTTTATCAAAAAAGATACATATTTTATAGGTTTACCTACATCAAAAATGTGATTTGTAACAAAATTTAGATCCTGACTAGGTCATTTGACCTTCCAAACAGCTCAAGTTCCAAAATAGATAGTGAGAAATGACTAGGTGTAGGGTTGGTTTGAGAATGGACTATGTTTTGATCTATATAAGCCCTTATTTTATTTTTTTCCATCATGTTTATGTAAAAAGGCTGTTATAAATTGTATTAATATTACCTAACTTCCACTCATACTTCAAGCTCTTATAAGCCCCTCACACACCATGATTTATTCAACCCTTAGTGTATCCTATTAACTATATCTCTATTTTAGAGGTCACTCAAAGGTGTATGTGTATAGATTAAGTGTGAGAATAGGGTCTAAAAAAACCATTTAGTCTCTTTGAATCATTTTATACCTATTTTTATTCATTTTTATTCAATATTAATATCAAAACATCACTCTTTTATTTGACTGATTATCTGAATGCATTTTTTACCCTAGAGAGGATACTTATAGGTGTATTCAAGCAGGTTTAGCCTTGTCTATGTTATTATTTATTACCATAAGATTTAATTCAATCCAATAAATAAATTGGACCTATTTTCCAAGATTATTTATTCCATTCCCACCTTTGAGGCAACTAGTTTTGACCTAAAGACCATCTTCAGTTGTAGGTGGAGATTATATATAGAAGATAGTACCTGTAGGATGATTTTGGATTTCCACCACTTATGTTAGGATTATTAGGATCCACTTGAATTAATTTAATTAATTATATCATGTAGGCATAACCATATTAAGTATTTCATGTTTTTGGTCTCATACTTAACTTGTAATTATGTGGTCTACTGTAGGTGGCTAGTCGAGGGCTAGGAGATACTTGTAGGTGTCATTGTAGGCATACACTCTTATCATTTATGACCAATAGGTTTCCATGGTAAAAATATAATTCATTTGGTCATAATAAGTCATCCTATCATGAAAAAAAATTTCATTATCATCTTTAAAGTATAAAAACATCTTTTACAATTCAGGACCTGTAGATATTACTATATGCTTTTAAGTATCCAAATGCATACTTTTAGGAATCTCAAACACTAAGTTCATCTAGTATTACTACCTCCTTATTTTTCATAGTTTTATTGATATCATAGGACTATTCAATTAATTTATCTATCCTTGATAATAACCTATCTAGCATTATTGAAAATCTCTAAAATTGGGAGGTGTTCTATTTTATTTCTTTAGAGACTCAATCCCAAAACTCAGAATTGTTCACATTTGGAGTAAAATCCCACTCTCCTTGGCTTTCCAATAAAACATATCTATAAAAATAACCTCAAAAATCCCATTAATACCTTTTATAACTTGGAATTCTCATCTTGTACATCCTTGTTAGATCTTTATTGGAGGGATTCCTTTAAGTGTATATTCTATATTACAGGCAGGGAGCATAGAGATTTAGTCTTATGCATGGAAAGTGTGACTTAGAGTATTCCTTAGAATTTATTAATATCTTAAAATTATACCTTAATATAAAAATATAATTATCAAAAGCTAAAAATTGTTCCTTATACCATTTTTACTATATGAACCTGTATGTGCTCTTTCAATCTACCAAGAAGGGTAAAAATGGAGCAAAAGAGTTTTGGGATAAAAATGGAACCTATACATAAATTAATTCATGGATATGAGTGTGGGAAAGCTAAGAGTACATATTTAAATATTTTACAAGTGGCACACTTCCCAAGGAGGTTGTACAAGTGTCATTTACTTCCATTTATTTAGGAAATTTGACTTTTCTTTGAACAACCTATAACCTATTTAGTTATATAAATTTATTAATACTTATAGGGACACATGGGGTATGAAATAACATTTTGAAACTTGCACATTTACCAATAAACTTGTACAAAGCATTAAATATACCTTTTTGACTTGTCAAATGACCCAAAAATGATATAAAGATAAAAACTAATTGACCAAAGCTAATATAACATTAGTTGACATAAATTAACCTATAAAACACCTCATGACAATATATTTTTCCAATTATAGACCTAAAAAGCCAAGTTTTTTACTATAGGTGCCCCAATTTGACCTAAAAGTCAAATTTGGTCAATAAATGGGTGACTAATAAAGGTAGTATGCCTGCTATACTAACTAAACCAATAACCTTATCAGTCCATTAGGATTAAGAGTCATCTAAGAACTGAGACAAAAAAAATACGTTGACCTCATTGACTCAAATTTGATCAAAATAAGACAAATAATGACCACTTCAACCACACAAAGGAAAAGGACACACATAACAATGAAATCAAACACACAAGACACGCACATGTGCATAAGTACTTAGGGGAATTAGGAAACAACCTATTATGCAAAACTAGAAACTAAACATACCTCCTTTCCTAGATCAAAAGGAAAACTTCTTGAATCATCTTCATGGTGAGATGAAACATAGTGCCAACTATATTTATATTTGGATTAAATGTTTTATGGATCATACCTCTTCCTTGGCACTTCACTTAATTTGATATCAAGTAGATCATCCTTAAACAAGTATCCAACATATATATATATATATATATTCATCTTGAACATGTTCACATACTTCATTATGATGCCTAATCTTCATTTCATAGGCAACTTTTATCCTCTTTGTAAGCATGGCTTCAATAGGATTGATTCCTTTCTTCCTAGAAGATTGAGGAGAATAGGAGTTTGTTCCATACTTCAAGATTTTATATGTTTCTCCCAACTAATTGATAAGATGATATCTCATATTTATGACTTCAAACATGTCATCATAAAATGCATATGCTTTTTGAAAGGATATATTTGAAAGAATGGTTTTACTTTTCGTACTTACTTGTGTACCAATGCTTCTTTTCCATCTTTGACCAGCTTATAGCCTCCTTGAAGAGGCATATAACCTGCCCTAATGACTTCAAACAAGTCATCTAAATATTGATTAATAACTTGTACTTGTTCATCCATGGTATCTTACAAAATTATGAAATTGTTGATGATCATTTCTTTCTCTTTGGGAAAAGGAAAACATCCTTCCCTATCAACCCAATCTAAAATCTTCTCACAAGAAGTCACATATTCTTCATCTTTGATTAGATCATCTTCAAGGGATATTTCATCTATCTTGATCTCATAAGACACTCTCAAGATTGCCACTTCTTAAGGGATGGCTTGAAAGTTTTCTCCCTTCTTGACAGCATATTCCACTTCAAATATAGAATAAAAATCTTGTGACTTGTATTTTTATTCACCAAGGGGAGTATATATGTTATTCTTCTCCTCATAAAAAATCATGAGGTATTCTTTATCAGCCATGAATTTAGCATGTTTTTATTCATTTACCTCTCTCAAGATAGGTTCTTCAACACAAAGAAAACATTCTTCATCATCAACCAAGTAAAGAGATTCAACATAAGGATAGGTGAAGGTGTTTGAGTTTGGTTTAAAGGTTGAGGGGTGGAAGGATATGTCCATAGAATGGACACTTTGGTCTTTCCCTTATCCTTTTTCTAGGCTTAAAATTGGGTAACCATATGGATAGTGTGGATGAGGGGAAGTGTTGGGTTAGATGGCTGCTTCGGT
The DNA here is from genome assembly GCA_037957365.1 of Torreya grandis. Taxonomy (NCBI): domain Eukaryota; kingdom Viridiplantae; phylum Streptophyta; class Pinopsida; order Cupressales; family Taxaceae; genus Torreya; species Torreya grandis. Next base: position 244,838 of record JARHVA010005392.1, read on the forward strand.
TCCTCCTCACTCTTGCCTGAGAGTGGGGGAGTAGGTAGATGTTGGATGGGTTCATTTGGTGGTTGGGTTGGAAATGGGATCAAGGGAGGTTCATTTGATAGTAGATCATCCTCCAACTATTATAAATATAAATCATCCAAGTCATTCCCTCACCATCCTAGCTTGTTTTCTCTACAGTGCTATTTTTCTCCTTTCTTAAAAATCAAAATAACAAAATGATTTCTCTTTTTCCTATTTAAAACCACTTTTTCAAAATTCAAAATTCTCATATCTTTCCTATTTTTATTTAGATTCCTTGTTTTGCTCATATCTTTATTTTTGCTCATCCATTTTCCAAACTTTAAAATGTGTTAGATTTTGGTTTTTATCTTGCAACTCTATAACATAACCATCAATATAAGGCCCACATTGCCAAATAAAGTAATAGAAGGTTTAAAGTTTAAAATTTCAATGATGGTGATCTTGTCATTGGGTCTACTTTAGCCATGGCCTTATTGAGTCATTGACCTCTTATAAGTGCCTTGTGTGTGTGTGTGTGTGCGCGCACGCGCGCACGCGTGTGTGCGCATGTGCATGCGCGCATGTGTCCGTGTGTGTGTAGAATGTATATTCATGTCATTCAAAACAATGAATATATATGTGTGCACTATGTATTCATGTCATTTAAAATAGGGTATACATATATATGGTTTATGTGTATAATTATTATATGAAACTATGAGCTACATTTCCAATCCCTATAAATAGGTGGATCAAGAATACAAAGTCTAGCCCTTTGGCTCCATCATTGCATATTAAGTAAAGCTAGATTATCATGTGTGTGATAATTGATGTCTAGACTATATATCCAATCCCTCTGAATAGGTGGCTAAAGAATATAAATGTTGTCCCTTTCAATCCATCATTACCCACTAAGTGAAGCTATGTGGTCATACATGTGTTGATTAGTGTTTGGGCTATGGATGACCTTATGAGAATGCATATGACCCTTTTTTCATTAATTTCAAAGGGGAAGAAAGACCAAAATGGAAGAAAAATTAGTTTGGGGGAGATCCAGTTTGAAGAGATGAAAATGATCTAATTTTTTAGAGTGTTTGCCATCAATGACAAAGGGGGGAATTATTGAGGTATGTGTAGAGAGGATTAAAAAGCAAGTTAGTCAAACACAAGTCCATAAATCATGAAAAATGCATAAAGAACTAACTACCTAAGCCTATCTATTCCTATAAGAATTACAAAGGATAAAAAGAAACAAATGAAAGAAAGCAACATCATATTACCTTCCCAAATGGATTCACCATACCCATGTGGCTCAAAATCATGTTGTCCCTTAATCAATCATCCTTGTCTTTATCAACAAAGGTGGAAAACTCTTATAATGTCTCAAGAACACTCCATAAAACCTAGGCTTCATCACTTAAGACCTATTGAGGGATTTCGAAATAAAATTCAGCTATCATAATCTGATCTCTTTTGTCAAGGGCTACAAGATCTTAAACCTCATTCATGGTGATGCTAAGACTAGGCATCTTAAAATCAGGTGATCTATCCCAATGAGGCTACCAATAAGGTAGGTTTTTTTCAAGAAAGAGATCTCTTTCTTTATGAACCAACTAATCCTCATTTTTTTCCCATACCATAGGTCCATCAAGGAAAAGGGTGATGGGGTAAGGACAAGATGAACTAATTGGTGGAGGTGGCACATAAAACTCCAAATCAGATTGAGAATGCAAGGTAGGAAGCTCTTTGGGAAGCTCTTGAGGGAGGGGAAATGGGATGTGTTTAGGCATAGGGTCTTTTCTTTCATCTAAACCTTCCATCACACCTTGAATTATTAGTTCATCTTTATCTCTAGCTCCTCTAGTTTCTTGGCTAGGTTCTTTTGGAAAAGTTTCTCTTGAAGCTCATAAGAATCATCATGAGGATGAGTGAATGAGGGTTTTTAGGAACACAAGAAGCTTCTTTAGGAAGTGTTGGAGGGGATTTCAAAATATCAACTCCATTTTCCACTTCAAACTCTTTTACAATGCTTCCATCTTCTTATTTTCCATAACTCTACTATCTTGCTCTAACTTAGGACATTAGGATTAAATGTCTTCTCAACTTTACACTCTTGGTCAATAGTTTTCTCTTTCTTCTTTCCCCATGACTCCACTATCTTACTCCAACTTAACACATTAGAATTATGAGTCTCCTTTTGAGGTGGTAGGGATGTAATGTGAGAGGGAAATGAGGGTTTGAACTCCACCTCCTTTTTTCCAACATGGACTATTGCACATGCATATTTTCCAACTCAATTTTCCTATCAATGTTTTCCTCAAACATAAGATTTATCTTTTCAACTCTCTCCTCTAATTGATTGGGAAAAGGATGACTTTGATAAAATTGATTTATCTCATGAGTAAGGGTCATGTATGGTTGAATGTAAACTTGGGGTACTAGGTATGAAGGTTTATATACTTGGTAAGGATGTATATCATGAATGTTTATCTTCTCTTCCAAATATTTAGTCAAACCACTCACATTTAGCATATCACTCGTGAGCCTTCGCCAATTGGCTCTTTCAATAGGTATCCAGTCTTTATTGACTAAATATAATGCATTTTTCACATAATATATGGAATTATTAGTAATCCCTTAACTATATCCACTTAGAGTATCAATATCCAATATATACCTTTCATAGCCCAAAAGTGCTTGTTTGAAGGTGGAAATGGGCTGATTGGAGAAAGGATTAGGTTGACTAGGAACAAGACATTGAGAGGGATAACTATAGGACTGGTAAAGATCATGTATGGGCTGGATATGATCATATTGAGGTTGATTAAAGTTATATTTTGGCTGGTAAGTTTCATGGAAAGATTTACCAAGGACTTTTTCATATTTATAGGGAATGGCACAAGCTTGAAATGTCTCACCAACTTGTGTAAACAAGAAATCAACACCAAAGTCAGCCATAGATATTCATTGAAAGAAAGAAGATAAAGAAAACATGTTACCATCAATGTTAAAAGGATAACATATGCTACTTGAACACTTGATATGTCTTCAAATTAAACATTGATGCTTGAAAAGATGCCTCCAAAGGCTGATCATTGAGAGACAAAACTAAAAATCTCTCAATCTCTTGGAACAAGAGTCCCACCAGGCATGCCAAAAAATGTTGTCACTTGGATTTAACCCTATGAGTAGATCCAAATCTCTCCTCATCAAATTGGTACAATTAAAGCACCTCTAGGCTTGTGGGTAGCCTAAGTAATGAGGTGAGTCTTTAGATAGGGCTAGCTCCCTTGATGTACCACTTACGATTAAAACTAAAACTAAACATGGGGGGTGAAAAGGGAGAAATAAAACTTAAAATAAACTAATCTAAGTGAGGTGATACACCAAATTTATTTATGACTTTAAACCATATGTATTCTACACTTCAAATCAAAAGATAAACTAAACATACACTCTCCAATCTTCTTGCATCAATGTTACATTGTGGGGTTATGGATGAATGTGCAAGGCTAGGAGGACTAGACAAGAGGAATTGAGTGGAACTAATGAATATAATAAATCACTTAAAATTTTACATCTCCTAAAACACATCACATGCCCTAGAAGAAGATGCAAATAGGTGAGAGAATGTGATAACTTAATAAGGAATCCATAGTCTTCACTGAACAAATATTCAAGTCAATAAAACTATGAAAAATAATGGAAGATGTAACATTTAGTAATTTTATTGATCAAAAGGTATAAAATTTAGTAGTTATTCACCAGACTTAGGTGGAACATAGAATACAATGGCCAAAATGGCTAGCTCTTATAGAGCTTGAGAGAGAGAGAAAAAGATAAGTCCAAGGGTCAAAAGGACACTTTTCAATATAATTAAATAATTTATCCATTTATGATAAGAGGATATGGGTTAAACCATGCAAGTTAATGAAGTACAAAAGTCAATCTAAGTCATCAAAGTCTTACAAAGTGGCACAAAACTCCTCATTCTGGCTCAAAAAATTACCTACATGATTATACCTATTTGGACATACCATAACTAATGAAGATAAGGTATTATAATTGGAATTGAAGGTGATACTCTTATAAATTCCTCTTAATTAATTTTTTTCATGCTTGATCCTCTAGAAACCTCTAAAAATGAGCCATCATCATTTGTTATCCATAAAACTGCTCTTTCATGCACCCTACACACTTGGCCTCAAAAATCCCTTGAGTTTTATATTAAAATACATAAAAGGTAGTGGGTTAAATTTTTCAATACCATTCATGAACTTAGATGCATTTGGGACACCTTAAAGACACCCCATTTTAAGTTTTCCATCTTCTTCACTAGTTTATCTATTATGCCAGTTTTGATTGGTTGAGTTAAATCACCTAGTTGGGTAATTTATAAGTTGTTTTAGGGCATAAAATTAATATTAATATTTATTAAATGTCTTGATATTCTCTCAAAACTTTATTTCATCTCTTAAATCCTCTTGTAGCTTTACAACACATGAAATAGTGAGAAATGTTTCTACTCCCATCTGTATAAGTCCGTATAGATAATCATGTTGTGAAATATCCTGAGGGACTATTCTACAACCTCAAATCATAATTATGGAAAAACTATTATATTATATTATCAATACAACTCCATCTTCCTAATTGGGTCTTGGCTAAGGGTTTAGTAGGGTTTTAGGGTAATTTTGGGTCTTAAGCATTATTTATAAAAGATCCACATCAAACTTGTAGAAAAACTCAAAAAAGTTGATCTTAGAGGACTTTTATAACCACCCTAAACTTATTTTTCTAACATATATAACCTCATGGAAGATATGAGTAACCAACTTGCCTCATCGAGCTTATTTTTTTCTAATTTGCATGAGTCTGAGTTAGTTCAAGGTCAAAAAATGGATTATTCTAGATTTATTTTCAATTTAAGAGTTTTAATACCTCTTTAATAACACCATGAACATGTTTTCACAAATTTAAAGGCTTAAATCATGATATAAGTGATGATAAACCCCCATTTAGACACTAGGTCTACCCATGTCCAATAGACCTACCTACAAGTTTGGCTCAAAATGATCTTTTTTGGTATATGATCTACATCCAATAACTTGAAAATATCCATAATGATCCCCTAGACATGTTATAACTCAATAGAATATTCATTCCATACTAGAAATTAAAGTTGTTCTTCATTTGCCCTTGAGGCCTTGATTTTGTGCATTAGGTTTGACAACAAACCTAGGAGTATGGAGTACCTTGTTTGATTTCCCATGTTTTTATGGGTGTGATTCAAGTTGAAAAACTCACTTTAAGTGTGAAAACAACTTCTTATTCATATTTTTATCACCCTCTTTCAAAAATGGATTATTTCAGCTCTTCAAGAGTGATCTACCTCTGAGATAGAATAGAGGGGTATTACCCTATTTTATCAAACAAGATAAATAGTTGAGAGTTTTCCTTAGGTAATAAATATGTTGTGTACAAAAATTTAGCTCCTGACTAGGTCATTTGACCTTCCAAACACCTCAAGTTCCAAAATAGACAGTGAGAAATGACTATGTATAGGGTTGGTTTGAGAGTGGACTATGTTTTGCCCTATAGAAGCCCCTTCTTTCATTTTTTCCATCATTTTGGTGTCAAAAAGTGTTTATAAATTTTATTAAGATTCCATAACTTCCACTCATACTTCAATCTCTCATAATTCCCTCACACACCATGATTTATTCAACCCTAAGTGCACCCTATTAACTATATCCCTATTTTGAAGGTCACTCAAAGGTGTGTGTATATAGATTAAGTCAGAGAAACTTTTATATAAATCCCCATGAGTCTATTTGAATCATTTTATACCTATTTTTATTCATTATTATTCAATATGAGTACCAAAACATCACTCTTCTAGTTTATTATCTATCTAAGTACATTTATTACCCTGGAGAGGATACCTATAGGTGTATTCAGGCAAGTTTAACCTTCTCTCTATTATTATCATACTTAATTTGTAAGTATGGGGATTGCTATAGGTGGCTAGTTGAGGGCTAGGAGATACTTATAGTTGTATTTATAGGCATACACCCATATCATTTATGCCTAGTAGTTATACTTGGTAAACATAGAATTAATTTGGTCATAAGAAGTCCTCATAACATGATAAAAAGTTACATTATCATCTTGATATTAGAAAAAAAGTCTTTTATAGTTTGGATCCTATAGATATTAGTGTGTGCTTTTAGTGTCCAAATACATACTTTTAAGAATCTCAAACACTAAGTCCATCTATTATAAGTAACTCATTATTTTTAATAGTGTTAGTCCTATCATGGGAATATCCAATGATGTTATCTATCCTCCAAAATTACCTATCTATCATTCATATTCAAAAGATCTAAAATTGGGAGGTGTTTTGTTTTGTTTCTTTAGAGACTCGGTCCCAAAACATAGAATTGTTCAAATTTGGAGTAACACCCTACTCTCCTTGGTTTACCAATAAATCCTATATATCCAAATCAATTCAAAAACCCCATGAAGACCTTTTATATCTTTGAATTCTCATCTTGTACATCCTTGTCAGATCTCTGTTAGAGGAATCTTATAAGTGTATATTTTGTATTGCAAGTAGGGAACATAGAGATTGATTCTTATGCATGGTAAGTGTGACTTATAATATTCCTTATCATTTATTAATCTCATCCAATGAGACATTAATATAAAAATGTAATTATCAAAATCTAAAAATTATTCCCTTACCATTTCTACTATATGCACCTATAGGTGCTCTTTCATGGCTAGTATGAGCTTGATTTATCAGCTTAGGTTCTAAGCATCACCCTTTGGTATGGGGAGTTAAGATTTATTGTGAGATTAATCAAAGATTATATGGAATATATTAACATTATGACACATGAAACAACCACCATAATCCATAAGGAATAAGGACATTGCAACAAGTGAAAAATGTCAAGAGTCTTCTGATGACTTACACCTACAAACCAAGGTGTTTGAATCATGGAAACTTTTAAAAATGTGAAATAAACCATGAAATAAATTATAATATGAATTATAAAACTTTTAAGAACCATTTCACCCATACATTTATATGTATCTTCTCAAACAAGCAAGAAACTTGCAGGGTTCATAAAATAACAAGTAGAATTACACAGTCAACTTCAAATAGATGGTTCATAAAGCATGGTTGAAAAAAAGAAAACTTATTTATATTACAATGGATATTCACCTCCCAAAATATTTTAACTTGAAACCCCTTATGCTAATCATACCAAGAAAAATATTATGTCACTTCAATCTGCCAAGAAGGGTGAAAATGGAGTAGAATAGTTTTGGGCCAAAAATGGCACCTTCAGATCAATTAAAGAATTGAAATGAGTATGGAGAAGCTTAATATACATATTTAAATATTTTCCAAGTGTCACACTTCCCAAGGAGGTTGTAAAAGTGTGATTTTCTTTCATTTCTTTAGAAACACTAACTTTTCTCTAAACAACATGTAATATTTTTAGTTATGTCAGTTTCCTAAGACATATAGGGACTCATGGTGCATGAAATAATGTTTTTAAACTTGAAAATTTCCAAATAAACTTATAAAAATAATTAATTAAACCTTTTTTACCCCTCAAATGACCCAAAAATGATATAAGGACATAAAAACTAATTGACTAAATATAATATAACATTAGTTGACATAAATTAACCTACACCTAAAAATTTAATCTATGTTTTTTACTAGGGGTGCCCCAATTTGACTTGAAAGACAAATTTGGTCAACACTTACCTTTGAAAATGAACCTATCAAGTCTTAACCTCTCCTTTGGCTAAGGTGATTCATAAGAGATTATTATGGCTTGTAAGGATAACAAAGATAAATCAGATCTAGGCTACATGACCTACCTAAGCATCCAAAAGACTTCTCCATAAGATGAGATCAGAGATCTAAAAGAAAATATTAAACCCTATAGCTTTATTCCTCAAGCAGATTATTCAATAAGCTAATGTTTGTTATCACTTCTTTTCTTAATTATTCACTCTCTTTTGACTCTTATGAAATGGTGGTAAATGACCTTGTATATATAGTAGTATCTTACCCTAAAATCATTTAAGAACATTAGCTATGCTAGGTCAATTGGGTCTACCCAGTACATTCTTTAGCTAACTCACTAGGTCTATGCTAGGTTGGTCTGGAGGCTAAGAAACCAAAATAGATAAAGTGCCCAAAAACACAATAGGTCAACCAGGTTGACCTAGTTTGTTGAGTAGGAAGTCTAAAAAACCATATGGCTAACCTAGTTTGTTGAATAGGAATAAGGGAGATAAAGCAAGGAAAAGAGGCATAAAGCATGGTAAATGATAGGAATTATTAGGAAAGAGAGAAATAAGCTTAGGTTTCATGTTTTTAGGGAGATATTGTGTAGATAACAAGTGGCAAAAGGAATAAAAATCTTATGAAGCACCGATAGTTTGCCCACCCCTTTCTTGATGACCCCTTAAGGCATGAACTCAGAGAGATCGAGACTTAATAGGTTCCTATAAGATACAAAGTGTCAATAATCAATAAAATTTTGAAAATATTATGTGTATACATATTCCCTAGTTGAAGATCATCACATTTCATGTAAGTGCAACACGGGATGGTGCTTCAGAGATAAAACATGATAACACACAATGTTGATGATAAGTAAAGTTTAGTAAAAATCAAACAAGATAACTGAAAGGATAAAATTGAAAAATAGATACCTTTAACTTACCTTAGAGCCATATATTAAAAATTATATGGTGTGAAAAATGAAAGTATCCAATGTAGAGTACACTAGGTGAACCTATAGAAGTTAGTGCAAAAAATAGACAAAAATAGAATTTTGGAAAATAGGCATATAGTGGTTAGATTTAGAATTTTGGAAAATTTAGATTTTTAATATAATGATAGAATATTAAAGGAAAATTATTGATAAAAGTATGGAAAATTAATGACAAATGATTGGTAAAAGAATGACAAATGATAGGAAAACATGGTAAATCACATTAGAAAATATGTAAAACATAAACAACAAAAAGGAATGTAGAACATACTAAATCACATTGGGAAGTATGTAAAACATGAATGACAAATGAAATATCAATGCAATAAAACTTGAACCAAGATATGTAAGAAATTAAAAATTAAGCTCGTGTAAGATAGGCATGAAAGAAGCAAATATAAGGAAAATTAAGGAATTTAGAATGAAATGTAAGACAATATATAAGACAAACATGAAGAAGGTATACATAAAGAGAAGCATATAATAATGGAAAAAGAGGTATAGACTCAGCTTTCCATAGTAAAAGTGTAGTACAATTATGATAAATGAAATAAAAAAATGATCCATAGTTACTCAAACATGATGGTTTACTATAAGGATAGATAAAACTAAAATAAATTAGTGCTAGCATGTTTCTAAGAGATGAAGAATATGGAATAATAGAAAAGGGAAAATAGATTTGGAATTATAATTTGCATGTCAAGGGGGGAAATGAAATGGGTGGAGGAGAGAATGAAGGAAAAACCAAAGTAGAGGAACTCTTTATGGAAGTCAGGACACTCAAATTTAGTTTTTAAAAACAAGAGGACTTTTGAGATTAAGGACTTATAAAGAACTTCTCTTAGTGACACAAGTCTTAATTCAACAAATGGAGTATGTAGATCATCCCATGAAGGTTATATGCATGAAAATTAAAATGTACCTACCTCCCCATGACCTATTCCTTGTTATTCAAGACCCCTTATAGAGCCCTCGGTCTACTACGAATATTGGGTACTTGCATGAGAGCAGGTAATACCATAGAGTTTTTTGAATTCTCCTATTCTAATCTATTCGCCTACCACACCCTAAAGGACATTGGATCTATGTGAAGCTAACTATGGAGTTTGATTTTTTATTGGAGATATGATATGTGTTTTTAATCATGTCTTTTGGTGTGATTTGAATTTTGAGATTTGTATGTTGCCTTTCAGATATCATTTCCTTTTGTTTCAAATGATTTGAATTTTAAATTGCTTTTGATGGATTTTTTAGATTCCACCTCCATATAGCTTTAGAATACCAAACATGGGTTCTAAAGATGACTTTCATTTGTAAGCTTGGGACAAGGTTTCTAAGAGAGAGAACATCAAAGAGCATAGGGTATAAGAGTATCATAAATCTAGGTGAAGTAAAAGTGCTATCTTGACTTCAAGTTTATTTTATCCAATGTGGAGATGAAAGAAAGGGGAAATCAAGAGGAGATGACACATGGAATAATTTAAATTGATTCAAATCTAAATAATGTGACAAAGGGAAAAAAAATAAGGGATACAATGATAACAAAGGGTGTGATTCCTTATCAAAAGAAAGAGGGAAGTGGAAGAAAACATGCTAACATAGGTTGTTATGAAAATTCCATCTAGTAAAAGAAGCAAAAACTAATATCTAATAACAAGGATCACAAAGAACATGAAAAGAATAGTAATTTTATGAGGAGGGATAGGTCATATCCATGGTCTTATAAAACAACTCATAAAAGAGAAACTTGTGAGGGTGTCGATAAGCAAGAGAAAATCAAAAGTGAGGGAACATTTTTTAAAAAGCACCTCACAAAGAAAAACCCAGAAGATGACAAAACAACTTTGGTAAGTAGTAGCATGAGAAAAATAAGTAAAAAGGATGGTAATTTTGTGAGGGGTGCCTGGTCCTGTCCATGGTCTTAAAAAACAACTCACAAAAGAGAAACCCATGAGGGTGTCAAAATAAAAATAAGACTATGGTACATCAAAAGGTAAATGCTAACTAAAGGTACAAAATGATCATAAAGCTACTAAGGCAAAGAATGACATAAAAAAGACAAACTTGAAAGAGAAATATAAGGACAAAAAATAAAAGTAAATTCCAAATGTGATGTGTAATAAAACCAAATAATGTAAAAGAAAAAAAATGATGCTTAGGAAAGTGAAATTAAGAGAAAAATGAACAAATAAAGAAACATGAGACAAAAAGAACAAGTAAAATCTATATTAACATTTGCATCAAAGATGAGTATGTGAAAGATAAGTCTATAAGTCTCAAAATGTTTCTTGAAGATAGAATTTTTTTTATTATGCAATGTAGAATAAGAGTGTGCATCACAAGATGCACCAAAGGGTAAGTGGATGTAGGGATGGGAATCACAAGATGACCCAAAGTCTATATGAATATATGGATGGGCCTCACAAGATGCCCCGAATTCTGAAGGGACATGTGGATGGGCATTTCAAGATCCCCCAACATGTGAGTTGGAGTGAGGTAACATAGAACCATTAGAATGATTTTCATTGGGTTGGTAGATGAATTTGGAAATAGGTAAATGTGTTGGTTGTTATATTTTAAGGAGGTTTAATGTGACATATGATGTGTAGGAGAGCTATGAAGAGGTAAAGGAGGTGTTATCACTCTAGAGTGCACCCTAATTGAAGATGTGTAAAACACACATTTTCTTCAACTGATACAATTGGATCTTCTCAGAGTGTGGGTGACTTTGTGTTGAGAATAACCTCCAGAGAGGGTTGGTTCCTTTAAGATTTATCAATTAAATCTGATCTACTATGATTTTTGGGATGAAAAAGGGAAGTAAAAACTGAAAGGAAATCCTATTTAATTGGGTGATGCATCTAAATTGCTTATATTCTCTAGAAACTATTGAAACTGATGCACACATGCGAGTCAATAAAAGTTATATATTTCCCTTAAGCATAAATATTTTATATGAATGATTAATAGAACTTTGGATTATAAATTTCCTTTTTTATCTCTTGAAATGACCTGTAGAAAGTGAGATAGAAAGTAATAGGTGAGGAAATGACCTAAAAAAGGAGATATAATCTCACTTATATGATGATACACAATCAATTACACTCTATTATCTACCAAAACTCATATACAAAATAAAAATCTTCTTTATTAATGCATGGTCTAAATTACAATTTCTGGTTAAGGTCCAGGAATAATATAATAATGGCTTGAAAATCCAATAAATAAGTATCAAAAGATAATATTAGCCTAAGTGGAGTTTAATTAAATAAAGAAGAGTCTTATTTAATTAAATGAAGACTAAAACCTTTTACAATTATTTAATCAAATCCATTTTATAATATTTAAAAAACTCATTTTTACAATATTTAGAAAACTCTTAAAAATAACTTTCCTTCACAAAGCATGTATGCACTCTCAAAATTTAGCTTGGAAAATAGGTGGTGGGACCCATCTTGATATAAACTCAAGTATATTTTGAGTTTAAAAATAAATACAAGTCTTCAAAAATCTTTTAATTTTCTTGCTTTGCAATAAATCCATTTTGGCATTAGAACAAGAAACGGTGGGCCCCATTAACTTAGTCAACTCTCCTTGCATGTAATAAATGCCATTATTTTGTGTTTATCTCTAGTTTAAATGATCACAAAGGAATATTGCATGATGTTAGTCAACTAGTCAACTGAAGTTTTGATTGGAAGTTTAAAGCTAGTTAAATCCACTTGGCTTCCCCTTGCATAAAATAAAATTTAAAAATATATTCATATAAATAATAATATCAAATATTTCATGTGTTAACTCTAAAAATAATTCATTTTATATATTTTAAATGCCATCGTTTACAAGATTGATTGACTAATTAGGCCTAATAACCTATCTTCTTGAATTTGGACTCCATTAAACCTATAACAAGATGCCATTAAAATTGAAAAAAATAATTAAATAGACTTTTAAAAACTTTTATCATCACAATATATGTGATTTTGATGAGAAAACACTTGCCATTCAGTCAATAGGGTTGATTAGGCCTTTTTGCTCCATTTTCATATAGACTGGCCATTTTGATCAAGCTGGTAGGGACAATTAAACGATTATTTATGACAAAATTAAATTTTTGGATGAATAAAAATTATTATGCTTTGAGCTCCATTTATTATATTTCATTGAACTATCTTGTACATCATTTTACATACTATTTCTCAAAAAACATGATTTATACCCTCATCCATACATCTCCATGCATAAAATTAGCATTTTTGGAATCCTCTCTAATTTTAATTGAATTTTTAAAATTTTTAATGTTTATCCAATATGATTTGAATGTAATAAAATCATTTTTTTTCAAAACTAGTTTTTTAGGGGTTTAGGAGGGTTTTAAAGCTAAAATTTCAAACAGATGATTCATGAAGTACATAGATATAAATAATAAAATATTTACATTTATTTATACAAAAATTATCCCTCTAACATCCATAAAAAAATTGGGTTCCAATGAAAAATATATAAAAAGTTACTACGTGGAGAAATCTTCTTATGGGGTTTTGACTACATTCCGGGCTGCCTACACTCTTAATGATTGTTCATAAGTAAAAACACATAAATTTATATAAATTATTCATGAATTATAATTAATATGGGTAATAAAAAATACTAATATTATTTTTCCAAACTCCACATGTGCTGAAAGATATGAGCATCTGAATAGGAGGCTAGGAAGGGTGTCTAGAACTGCAAAAAGTGAAAATTTCACCAAAATGAAAATAAATATTCAAACAATTCCCAATGATTTAAAAAATTATAATTTTTATATATAAATTAATATAAAAACACTTTTAAATCATATTTATCTTGAAAATTTTAAAAAAAACCCTTTTTGGCCTATATGCCTATTTACTTGCATAAGCTTATATGAACATGATTTGATTAAAATTTAGAATTTTTAAACTCAATAAAAGTCATATTATGATTTAAAAACATAATCTCATGATTTTAAAAGTTTTAATTTAACTTAGGAACCTCTGTGGCACTCTAGAATCATGCCTACTCCAATGGACATGCTAAGGACTGTTACAAAACAAAAAGTATATACACTCATCGAATGGCCCTAAAAAATTTTAATTTTTTTTTCAAACTCTTGATAAACTTGTGTAAAAAATTTGGGTTCTTTAAACCACTTTTATCTCCCATAAACCTTAATTTTCTCACAAAATTGACCCCTGTGAATGGATTATCTACATATTTGAACTTGACAATGCTCTTTTTGAAATTAAAATGACATATTTACAATAATTTTTTGATATATTTTACCAAAATTAGCTATTTTAAGACATAATTCCCAATTTTAAAGAGTTATTGAATGATTTCTTAAAAGTTTTTAATGATAGGAGTTGTAATTTGGCCTTGATAGGTCAAATTACTAATCATTTTGGTGACTTTTGGGGGTTAACCAGCCTAATGGTCAAATAAATCAGAAAAAATAGAAAATATAGACTTTTATATACACTAAAATTGGGAAATATTATATATTAAGACATAATAAGAGAAACTAACACAAACAAGAAACACGTGCACATGTGCACTTAGATGAAAGGACTACAACACGAAAAGGAAAAAACAATGGTTGAAATCATGTGTATATATGCACTTAGAGAAAACTAAAAAAGGTAGTCTATTATGTACAAACTAACCTCCACCTTATTGGTCCTCTTAGATCAAATGTAAAGCTATTTGATGCACTAGGGATCCTTGAAATGTATTTGCTTCCCTTTGATATCTCTCTTCTGCAAATAGGAACACTTATATGTTCATATGTTCTAGATGATGTAGCGATGCCTCCAACTTCCATTATTAGTTAAATTTATTGAAAATATGGATCTAAGATCCAATCATCCTCCTCTCATATTCTTCTTTGTTGCATTAAGACTATTATCTTTGCCTCATTCATAGGCTGATCATGATTTGACACATTCTCATTCAATAAATGTATTGGAAGTTTAGATAGTATACGTGGATTGATGTCTTCATTTGACTCCATTTGAAATGTTATTTTATCAAAGTATTTAGATCCTTAATAAGCATCTAGAAATAGTTGTAATATGACATTAATTTCTTCTTGATGAATAGCTATAATAGTACTCTTTACAAGACATTCATCACTCTCTACTTGGGGTGGAGATGGACTATCAAACTTTGTACGAAAACTCTCCAAATCATCCCAAAAGGCCTCTTCATCATGATAAATTTAAAATATTTGAGCTTGATTAGTATTATTACCATTTGAAGCATGTTGATGACATATTTCTACCTTTTAGATGAAGTTAAATGAATTTTTTTGATCTATTGCACTTGTCTCATCTTTGTCAAGAAAATTCTCCATCTCATCATTAGCTCTATGTGATTTTTCTTCATGGCTATCTTCTAAATAAATATTTATTTGTACCTTATCTATATCAACTACTATAAGCTCTTGAGAAACCTCTTGTAACTCCTCTTCTTTGGCATCACGAAGTACTGAATCATGTTTGTCCCTACTAAGTGGTGTCTCAACTATGATTTCTTCTTCTTAATCACTCAAGTCACCTTTCTTTTTTGTATCTTTGGCTTCATATTCTTTACTTACCTCATAAAGAGGAGGTTCCTGATCTAAAAGTGGAATGGTAGATCTCTAAAAGTGTTTAATAAGATGAGAGAGATCTACCGAAGTTACCATAGACACCTATTTTTTTCATGAGGTTGTTCTTCTTGGATCATCTTCACCTCATCTCTTTGTTTCACTTTTTATTGAATGACTTTCCATGAAGGAAAGGATTTGGGCTTTTGAGAAGAAAAGGGATGAAGGTTGAATGATATCTTTTTTGAATTCAACATCTTGAATGATGCTTTATTATTCCACTTTCTTGCTTGACTCCATGATTTTGTTCCAATATGAGAAATATAAAGGCTCTTTTCTAAAATTTTGATTCTAATTCTCCTCCTCTTTCCTTGTCCTTAGCTCTAACTCTCTGATATTCTTATCAATATTATCTTATAATATCTTCTCTTTAAAGTGGTCAATGGTCTCAATAGCAGGTTATACCATAGCAACCTCTTTCTTTCTTTGATAGTTCTCTTGGATAGATCTTTAAGAAGAGAAGGTATAAGAAACATAAGAACAACTTGGGAAACTCAAAGGGGCTCTTGGAATGGTCTTTTGAAGAGGAATGAATGGTATATAAGAAGGTTGTGGTTAAACTTATTATTCTTTAAGGCCTTTTAGTTTATCCTTAATACTTTGAATGTAACCACTTATATCCATTATTTCACCAGTGAGATTGCCGCAATTTACCCTCTCAATAGGTGTCCATTTCTGTTTTATTTGCTTCAATGACCCTCTCACATAATGGATCTGGTGAGTAGGGGTATCTTTTCCATAATGGATCTATGAATACAACTCTAGTGCATGATTTTCAAGGCTCACTAAAGTTTTTTTAAGTGTTGGTATGGATTGGATAGATGCAAAATGGCCATGATAAGACTAGTAAGTGGAAATATTAAGATGGATTGACTATTCATATGGAGGATCTGGGTAGTACTCCTGCATGTATGTCTGATATAGATCCTTAAACTCCTAGTGAGGATCATAGTGTGGTTGGTCATACTGATTGTAGTGAGGATCATATAGATCTATACTGAAACAAGCCATTGGAGACCATTAGTAAATTAAATGCTAAAAGTAATCAATATTGAAATGATACCTGATGTTCATAACCAACTTTGAGTGTTTGAAATTTGCACTGATCTTTTGAATGATATCCCACTGAGTGTGCCAAAAACTATTATCACTCTAGAGGGCACCCTAATTGAAGATGTGCAAAGCACACATTCTCTACAGTTGATACAATCAGATCTTCTTAGAGTGTGGCTGACTTTATGTTGAGAAGAACCTCCAGAAATGGCTGGTTCCCTTAAGATTTATAAATTAAATCTAATCTACTATGATTTTTGGGATGAAAAGGGGAAGGAAAATTGAAAAGAAATCATATCTAATTAGGTGATGCACCTGAATTGATTATATTCTTTGGAAACTATTAAAACTAATGCACACATGTAAGTCAATAAAATTTCTATATTTCCCTTGAGCATAAATATTTTAGATGAAAGATTAATATAACTTTGGATTACAAAATTCTTTTTTTAATCTCTTCAAATGACCTATAGAAGGTGAGATAGAAATTAATAGGTGAGGAAAGGACCTACCAAAAGGAGATATAATATAACTTATATGTTAATACATAATAAATTACACTCTATTATCTTCAAAACTCATATGTAAAATAAAAATCTCCTTTATTGATGTATGGTCCAAATTACAATTTCTACTTCAACTCCAGGAATAATACAATAATGGATTGAAAAGCCAGTATAAAGTCTTAAAATATAAGAATAGCCTAAGTGGAGTTGATATACATAAGGAATAGTCTTCTTTAATTAAATAAACACTAAAACCTTTTACAATTATTTAATCAACTCTCTTTTACAATATTTAGAAAACTCCTTTTTACAATATTTAGAAAACTCCTAAAAATAACTTTCCTTCACAAAGCATGTATGCACTCTCAAAATTGAGCAAGGAAAATAGGTGGTGGGACCAATCTTGATATCGACACAAGTATATTTTGAGTTCAAAAATAAATACAATAGTCTTCAAAAATCTTTTAATTTTCTTATTTTGCAAGAAATCCATTTTGGCATTAAAACAAGAAATGGTGGGCCCCATTGACTCGGTCAACTCTCTTTGCATGTAATCAATGAAGTTATTTTGTTTTTTATCTCAAATTGAAATAATATCTAAGTATTTTAATATCATTCTTTAAATGATAACAAAGGAATATTGTATGATGTTGGTCAACTAGTCAACTGAAGCTTTGATTGGATGTTTAAAGTTAGTTAACTCCACTTGGCTCCTCCTTTCATAAAATAGAATTTAAAATGTAAAATATAAAAAAATACATAATAATATTAGGTATGTCACATGATAAATCCAAAATTAATTCATTTGATAGATTTTAAATGCCATTCTTTACTTGCTTGATTGACCAATTAGGCTTAATAACCTATCTTCCTGTATTTGGAGTCAATTAAACCTACAATAAGATGCCATTAAACCTAAAAAAATAATTAAATAGAGTTTGGAAAATTGTTTTCATCATAATATATGTGATTTTGATGAGAAAAAATTCACCATTTAGTCAATAGGGTTGACTAGGCCCATTCTGCTCCATTTTCCTATAAACTAGCCATTTTGATCAAGCTAGTTGGGATAATTCTAGGATGTTTCTAACCAAATTAAAATTTTGGGATTAAAAAAACTCATATGATTTGAGATACATTTATTATATTTCATTGAACTATCTTGTACTTCATTTTACATGATTTTTCCAAAATAAAACATGATTTATACCCTCATCTGTACATCTCCATGCATAAAATTGAAATTTATGGAATCATCTATGATTTTAAATGACATTTTAAATTTTTTTAGGTTGATATAATATGTTTTTATGGATATAAAATCAATTTTTTTTGAAAACTAAATTATTAGGGGTTTAGGAGGGTTTTAAAGCTAAAACTTCAAACTGATGATTCATGAATTACATACATCCAAATCCTAAAATATTTCCATTTATTTATATAAAATTTATCCCCCTACTATCCAAAAAAAATTGGGTTCACATTCAATATATATAAAAATTTACCACGTGGAGAAATATACACGTGGGGTTTTGATTACATTCTAGGCTACCTACACTCCTAATGATTAATAATAAATAAAAACCCATAAATTAGGCTTCATTTTTCAATAATTATAATTAAATATGGGTCCTCAAAACATAATAATATCATTTGTTTGAACTTCACATGTGGTGAAAGATATGAGCATCTAAATAGGAGGCTAGGATGGGTGTCTAGAATTACAAAAAATGAAAATTTCACCCAACCAAAAATAACACTTCAAGTAATTCCTAATTACTAAACACATCATCATGGGGTCTTTACTATGCATTAAATCACTCTAAAATCACATTTTTCTTGAAAAGTAAAAAAACCCCCTTTTTGGCCTATTTGACTATTTGCTTATATAAACATATATGAGCATGGTTTTATTAAAATTAAGAGTTTTTACACTCTTTAAATTTATTATTATGATGTAAAAACATCATCCCTTACTTTTAAAACTTTTAATTTAACTTAAAAACCTTTTTGGCACTCTAGAATGATGCCTACTCCAATGGTGATCTCCAACAGACATGCTAAGGAATGTTACAAAATAGTGAGTATAACCACTCTTAAAATGGCCATGATTTTTTTTGAAAATGATATCTAAATATTAATGACCTTGTGTGTAAAATTTGGTGTCTTGAAACCACTTGTAGCTTATAGAAACCTTAATTTTTTCATAAAATTGACCCATGTGCATGGATTATCTACATATTTGAACTTGACAATGCTCTTTTTGAAATGAAAATGACCAATTTACAATTATTTTTTTATTTTTTTAACCAAAAATAGTACTTTCAGGCCACAATTCCTAGATTTAAAGGGTTATTGAATGGTTTCTTGAATGTTTTGAATGATAGGAGTAGTAATTTGGCCTTGATAGGTCAAATTACTAACATGAGGTAAAGGAGGTAAAGGAAGACCATGGATGATATGTTTCAAAGTAGTAATTTAAACTAGGTACTTTTTTGGTTTATGTGACTTAAGAGTTTGAGGTTTAATGGATGCCAGAATATGTTTAACGTTTTTCATGTTAGCTATCCTTTCCTTATTGGTGAAGGAAGAAGGATCAATTATTGTTTGAACAAAATTAGTGGATGAGGTTTGTTCATTAGGTAGTTTATGTTGATGTGATTTTTTTTATTGATATTTATTTTGAGAAGCTTAAATATAGTCTTGATAATGTTGTTTTATGAGAGTATCAAGATTGAAATGTGGATCAAGCAAAGAAGAAACTAGAAATCAATGAAGATCATGACAAGACTCATGAGAATGACTAATAGTATCATGCCACCAACAAAATTTATTTGGATTGTACAATTTTATAGGAGTTTTGGAAGGATAAAATATCATGGGTTTAGAGGATGGAAATTTCATCATAAGTTGTTCTAGACTCAAGGGAGGGTGGGTTAGGTTAAAATTGTTTGAATGACCTCAACTACATTGCATTGTGTAGTGAGTGGTTTAGGCTTAGGAGAAGGGGAAGGAAGAAATTAGATAGTTTCATTGAAATTAATGAAATAAGTGAGGTTGTTATCCAAGTCCTTAATAATGCAATGTTCTTGACTAAGGGAAGGCTGCAAAGATGTCATCATGATGAAACAAGACTAGATAACCACACAAGGAGAATAAGAAATGACAAAAATAGTAAAGGGTTGACTAGGTCGACCTAGCACAAAAATAGGGACTGCAAAACTATACAAGGTCGACCAAGTCAATCTAGTATAGTGGATAGAGATTGGAAAAATTGGTATAAAAGCCTACAAATAGTACTAGGTCAAGTCAGTCCAGGACAATGGATAGAGATTGACAAAAAAGGTAGAAAAGCCTACAAATAGTACTAGGTTGACTTATTATAGTGCACATGGGCTAGAAAACATACTAGGTCAACCAGGTTGACCTAGTATAATAGATAAAGTCTAGAAAAGAAACTAAGTCAACTGGGTCAACCTAGTATAGTAGATAGAGGTTGGAAAGGATACTAGGTTGACCTAGTGTATCAAACAGGGGTTAATTTCTTATTTTTCTTATATCTTTAGTTATAATTATCCATTTTACAAACCATAAAATACGTTGGATTCATAATGATGTAGATAATGAGAATAAGTAAAAATAAGTGATAAAATGATGATAAAAAGAATGAAAGTGAAATAAATCTTGTAAGGGTTTGTTTCTTGTTGAGTCCACCATGATATATGCAATCAGAATTGTATGACGCACAATGAATTATTCCTAGATCAAATAAGATAGAGAACACTTACACTTTTGATTGGGTATACAATTTTTAAGCAAGAGCATGACCAATATGGGGATCCACTATACCTGATTAGGTGATCAATTGTATCAATTACCATAATACATCATGCTAAGAAGGGTTTTAAAGCCTACATTCTAACACAATCGCACAAAAACCCTAAAAGAGTCCTATGATTTGATGTTCACTTATGTAATAAATAAGAAAGTAAACTATTCTCATTACAATAAAGTAAACTAATCTAGTACTTACCAAATCTTGTGGCACAAAGTGAGGGTTAGAACAATACAAATAAATATTAACTAAATTAAGCATGCATAGGAGACATATACTCATGTTAATGTATACAAAATCCTAATACATGGAAGAGAAGAATACATACTACGTTATCTATCTACTCCTACAAAGGAGAAATAAAGTTCGGAGTACTTACCTTTGAATATGAACCTATCGAGTCTCAACCTCTCCCTTGGCCAAGGTGATTCACAAGAGATTGTTATGGCGTATAAGGATAACCAAGATAAATCAGCTCTAGGCTACATGAACTACCTAAGCATCCAAAATACTTCTCCATAAGATAAGATCAGAGCTCTAAAATAAAGTATTGAACCCTATAGATTTATTCCTCAAGTAGAATGGTCAATAAGCATATGTTTTTGTTAGCAATTATTCACTTGATTTTTTAATCTCTTTGACTCTTATGAAATGGTGGTAAATGACCTTATATATATATATATATATATATATATATATATATATATATATATATATATATATATTAGTATCTTACCCTAAAATCATTTAGGAACATCAGCTATGTTAGGCTCACTGGGTCACCCTAGAACATTCTCAGACTAACTCACTAGGTTTATGCTAGGTTTGTTGGGAGGCTAAGAAACCAAAAGAGCTAAAGTATCCAAAAACGCACTAGGTTGACCAAGTAAACTTGGTTTGTTGAGTAGGAAGTCTAAAAATCCATATGGCTAACCTATTTTGTTGAATATAAATAAGGAAGATAAAGCAAGGAAAAGAGGGATAAAGCATGGTAAATGCTATGAATTATTAGGAAAGAGAGAAATAAGCTTAGGGTTCATGGTTTTAGGGAGATATTGTGTAGATATCAATTGATACAAGGAACAATAATCTTATGAACCACTGATGGTCTACCCAACACTTTCTTGGTGTACCCCTTAAGGAATGCACTTAGAGAGATTGAGACTCGATAGGTTCCTTCAAGATACAAAGTGTCTGTAATCAATAAAATTTTGAAAATATTATATGTATACACAATTATTCAACCCTCATTTATGATTGATAAGTTCTAACCACACCACTCAAAGTATTTTGGTGGAATCCCATACCAAGCATCAAGTTTATATGAAACTTTCCAATGTTGAATCAACCACTACAAATTTATTTAGATTCAAAGTGCTAATTCAATACCATCACTTCCCAAAATATACATATAAAAGTGTATGTATAAACAACATTCATGCCCAAGATATGATCCATATGTAAATACATGTGATATATATTTCTATAATTTATATTTCAATTAACTCAATCTGATAATCTTCTCAATCTAATCCTTATAACCTAATACATCTGTTTAATCCTATCCATGTAATGTGTCTCACAATGTCATATAATATGTAAATTATTCCTCACAATCATATAAAACACTCCACATATGCCTTTCATATGTGTCAACCTATCAATCAGTCCCAATATGAATCACAATCTATCCTAATATCTCCCATATGAGTAATGTAATCTAACCTAATCTATTCCAGTTATCTATCAAGACTTGAATAATTTAATCTTACCTAATTATATTTATGGCTTGAATATCTATGACAAGATTACTAGTATGCTCTCCTTTTGAAATGAGGGAGGAAGACTATGAATCACAAATCTCAAAATAAAAGAGTTATATGCATCATATTATATATAAATTTTATAATAATGTGATTCATGTGTGCTAACATGATTAGACAATGTCATCATAGAAATATTTCATCATTCATAAAAAAATTTAAACATGTAAACCAAGGCATAAAATTTCCATATCAAGTAGATATATAAATTAGATACATAGTAATGATCATCAAAGTAATAAACACTAAAAAATAATCCATATAAAAAATGCATGATAGTAATCCTAACATTTCACAAAATAGAAGAGTGTGTGATATCAATCATGTCAAAAAACTCAACAAACAATAATAGATGTATCCACATATATAGACATATAATGTCATGATCATGACACATAAAACCACTCAAGACATGACTTGAATCTAAAATAAAATGGAAATAACATGGCTATGAGATGGACTAGAGGGTCCTAAACACAACTAACATATGATGTGATAAAACACAATCAATGCACTCATAGAAACACATAATGTAACACACATTGATAATCATGTAATGTAATAGTCATCAATGATCACACATAGAATAGTCAATATCACACACAATAATCATCACATATTGTAAAACATAATAAATTATCACACCATGTAACAACCATAAATGATCACACATTAAAATGCCAAAAATAAACACAAAGATTAATAAAGTGTAGTTTACACAATAAATCCATGTCATTATCTACTATAGAAAATAAAAATATACATATATTATATCACCACAAAGAGTATACACAAAAACAAGCCATGCATTAAAAATATAAGTATCTCAATACAATAAATGTAATGGTGATAACAATATGTAACCTATAGTTTACCAAGATGCCTCCAATGTAGGCATACCCCTAGTGTATAAAGGTAGCCCTTGTGTATAAGGAATGTCTCACATTTGAATGCCCATGTATCATATATAACCTGTATGTCTTTCATCCCTCTAATTTATATCATGAAAAAGATTTCTTAGAAAATGGATATGTAATCTATCACGTATATGATAAATAACATAAATCAATCATGTAACTAGAAAATCATGTCATGCATAGGTATTGATTTTTTCTATTTTTCTATTTTTAATTTTTACTATTTTTATTTTTAATTTCTAAACTGAAATATTCTCCTACATACCAATTATCTCATCAAGGGGATGCTCATATGTAGGTCTTAGATAAATTGTTCTAAATGTTACACACTGTGGGTGAAAAGTAACATGTGTATAATCTATAAATTTGTTTATTGTATCATCTTTATTAATTAGAATCTCTTAAACTAAAAAATAATTTGGCATACTTCTCCATCACTATCATACAAATTTTCCATATGATCATAATCATAACTGATATAGTTTTCATCTTCATTCATAGAATCATGATCATCATTTACATAAGCACCATCATTAGACATAAGAAAAAGAGCATCACATCCATATATTTACATTCATTGGGAGAATAATATGGAATCACACCAAATAATGTGATTGATTTATTGGATTTTCTTTTATTTTCAAGACATTCTTTCTCATCAGTATCATGCAACTTTGTTTTTTTTGTAGAAGAATTAAATATCATTATTTAAGAACTAGTCAATGGAATGGTTTCTAATTTATTTTCTTGCTTTGAAATTGTTCCATATCTTAAAATGGAAATAGTCTCACATCAAAGGTGAAATGTGATATAATCATGATTCTTATCAAGTATCACATCCATTGACCTTATCCATGATCTTCCTAGCACAACATTGTATTGAACCAAATTAGGTATAATATAGAATGTAAAAAAACATAATTTGAGACCATGAGTTACATACCACATAATGGATATGATGCATACTTTAACTAAATTAGTATTATTGACATGTTCATTATCATATCGAAGATATCTGAGAAGTGTCATACTACATACATTTATTTCAAAAGTAGTATCAACCAAGACATTGGTGCACTATTTTCCATAAATATGAGTGCTAAAAATCAAAGGCTCTATAAATAATGAAGGATTTATAGTTATTCCCTTAGAATCCATTCTTATAATAATAGTCTTCTTAGGTACATATTTATTTTCAAATTCATTTTTATACACCTCTTTATAGAGCACACTTTTATTTTTGGGTACCTCTTAATTAGTGAAACCTTCTTTATATAACTCTTATTTTGATAACTCAAACATGGGAGATAGAAAAAAATATTTAGTAGGTTATTCAAGTGTATATTATGTAATTTAATATGATGGTGATTTAATAGATGTATCTAATATAAGGTCTCACCTTTTAATAATAACTTGTATTTTATTTTTAAAAGCCTAACACTTATCTTTACGATGTACATGAACCCTATTATAATCACAATAGTATTTAGATCACTTTATAAGAGAAATAGAAGGAAAAATGATAAACTTATTTTAAAGTGTGTTCTTTAGATTTTCACTTTGAGAATTATTAAACTTATGCCAAATTTTTGATTCATTAATCATAAATGTCTTTTGTTTTCTAATCCATACTTGAGATGAAATATTTTGAGAGATAAGGTTTTGGATAGAGTACTAGATATGTGATTTATGTTAACTTTTTCATAATTCTTTACATGTGCAATATTATCTTCAAATGATGTAACCTTCACACATAAAGTTTGAGTCTCTATTTGTAACCTATCTATGGAATTCATCATAGCAATAAAGTACACATCTGGTCATGGATGGTCATATGAGATACAATATTGGACTTACATTGGGAATATTTAGTTTTAAAATCATAAACTCTAAACCTTTTAGATTTTATATTCATACAAAAATGTATAGGAAGATGTGTTCTACCTCTTAGTATTATGATAATATAAACCTCCTTATCTAATATAATCCTAGGGTAAATAATGGGGGAAGGATGGTAATTATTACTATCTCAATGGGGGATGAAATAAATTAGAAATGAGAGTATTTTTGATTCCACATTCATATAATTTTTTTAACTTAATTTGGATATAGTATATCTAATAATCCAAAACTATGGATATTTATATTGCATAAGATATAACATAAAATACACATATTTGAATGTTAACATATGGTCAATTACACTTACTAAATATGGAAATGACTAGGAGATAAAGTAATTAGCTAGTTTCTAGTATGTTTCTATCACTATTTCTATCATAATCATTTGACACAATATAAAATGAATCTATGATTGCTTGGATCAATAATTGAGTATCAAATATACTTGGTTGCTTCTAGTGAATCCAAAACACTTACAACAAATGGATGTGTCCACTATCTTTCAAGATTGTCATAGTATAATTTACCGATTTTTTCTACTTTAGATTTTTGTGCCCACCTATAAATATTATTACCATTTAATTTTTTATTTTCATTCTTGTGTGTAATTTATTATTTTTTCCTCTTTTTTTTCAAAACTCTAGCTCTACTTTTGACACTTTTTGGGTCTAATAAGGGGTTATAATGATGGATTGGACATACTTAACCACACCCTCCTAAGTGGTTTAGAGTTTTGTATCTTCCAAAAAATTTAAGGGAGATCAAACCACATATAGTTCTCCCACATATGTGTATATGTGTTTAGTCATGTTTTCCTAGAATGTAATGATAGATTTGGATTTTAAAACTTAAAAATAGAAATTTAGACCTTATAATCAATGTTAAAACTTGGATTTTAGGACTATTATATTGAGGATTTTTTATATTTAGTTTTTTTTTATTATTTTTTAATGGATGTGCAAATGTATCTCTTAATCTTCAAGTGGTTTTCAAGTATTGGCCAAGTGAATAAGACCTTAGGTTTGGCTTGTATATATAGATAGTTATGTGGGTAATTTAACCCCATAATCAACATGAAAACATGTAGACAAACAAGAAGGATAATTTTGAGTTTTATAAATATCCATTTTAGAAACTTAGGACACTATTAGTAAAGGTGGACATTATCAATAATTAAAAAAACTTTAGACTATTGTTGACACTATCTAGGAATGAGAAAACAATGATATGGAATATGTTAATAGTCTAATTTAGATAAATAAGGGATATACTAAGGAGATATTATATATGAATGATGTTAAACTAGGTTTACCATGTTAAAATATTGGCAAATTGATAGGAAAAATGATGTGTTAGGGTCATATGTGTATGCATAAGTCACATATGTCAAAAATAGGTCAAAAAATATTTTTTCAAGTGTCTAATACCAAATTTATTTATCTAAAAATGCTTCATTTTTAGTAGAATATTTAAAATACTTGATTAAAAGGATAACACATTTTTTTGGTACATATGGTTAATCAAATTTGATGTTACTAGGTATGCCTAAAAATATCCATCTTGCTCCATGCAAACCTATAAGGAAACATGTATAAATAATTGTCACACTCATGATAGAAAATTTGAATCAGACTATAGATCATTGAAGTATATGAAATTAAAAATTAAAGGAATGAATACACTTGTGGATATGCGAACAAAACTACATTTTAAATCCATTAGAGAATGGGGTGATTATGCCTCAAATATATGGCATTTTTTAAAACCATGGGTTGAGAAGATATATTTCCTAACCCTTATTATAAATTGAGAAGTTGATGCAATAACATCCCAGGTTAACCTACAATCATGTATGGCCAAATTTTTGGAGTGCATAGATAAATAAGAAATGAGTACGAAAGGATGACATGAAATGGATAACTAAATAATCATGAGGGGAACCCACTAAGAATTCACATAGATGGTATGTATATTAAATACAATCTTTAGATTTCTTTGGATTTAAACTAAGAATAATTCATGAAGAAAGATACTGACCATGTGAAGGTGAAATTTAATTAAATTAAAGAGTTATAGTTTTGGATAAGGCATGAAACACATAAAGGGAACCTTGAATAAGGCTAAAAGGTGGGTGATAAAATAAAAAAAAATGGAAATAATTAGATCTTATGTGTAGGATCACATGACCATATATTTTCAAGAGAAAACACACATAACAATTACCAAACAAGGCAACATGGCATGAAAATAAAGAAGGATGCAACCAGGGATGAATGTAGGCTACTATATAACTTGGGTGTGAAATTTTAAATTGCAAAGGAAGCATCAAAATATAGTGTATATAACCCTAAAATATGACTAATACATAATGGTGAAGGTACTTGAAGGAACTAAGGAGATCCTGATGTGTGAAGGAAGTGTGCATCAAAGTGTGATTCATAGATGATGGTCAAAAGACACAGGCAAGCCTAAAAAAATTAACCCTCATGAGATTAAAGTGATGTGTGTGGAAATGGTTACACATAAGTATATTAGTACACAAAAAGGCCAACATAAAATATTTTTTCATAATCTGGGCATAGATATTGCTAGGATTTCATCAAACTTGGATGCAATGTCATCTTGACAAGACTATAAAAATTATAGAATTTAAAATGGAACATGTCAATACTAAAGGAAAGAATCCAAATTTAATGTGAGTAATATATTAGTTGGGATTTATTAACCAAATCAAATTTAAATATACAACCACTACCTTATCCTTGACACATTAACTGACAACTCGTTAATTAAATGATCAGTTGGTAGATATCAAGAAGACATGAAAACAAGTATTTAAGAACCTTTCATGGAATATAAATATGAAGATGAGATCCATTAAAAATTAGAAAATAGGTGAATAGGTAAACTCTATTAAAATATGCATCATAATATTTGTCCACAATAAGGAAAAATCTATTGAATTGTATAGTGAGGGAAAAAGAAGGCTTGAAGCCTTAATGAGTGAAGGGAGCTCTAAGTGACTCCACTATTGTAGATATAATTTATCCTATAATAGATTGATATAATTATATCCTTTAGCTTATTATAGGTGTAGATAAAATGAAAGAGTGAGATCCAAGTCTAAGGACTGGATAGAGCTGTGAGCTTCATTGGGGAAGATGGGAGGATACACATATTTTGTAACATATAGTTGATTAATGAGAAAACAAGTATTTGGTTCTATATATATATATTTGTGTGTGTGTGTGTGTGTGTGTGTGTGTGAATAATTATAAATTACATGTATTGGCATCCCTTCACTAGGAACTCCATGCTATGGTACTTCATTAACTAGTACCAGAGAAAGGTTGAGAACATTGAGAGAATACAGGAAGAGAAGATCATATGAGCATACACAATGAGTTTTATGGAAAAGTGTAGAGTGATGAAAAGGGTGTAGAATAGTATATTATTGACCAATGAGGCAACCAATGATCTATGTTGAGAGAATAATAAGCTATTAGACTACTAACCAATGAGATAACCAATAGAGGAGGAGAGTGAATAAGTCAAATGATCATATAATAAAAATTAGAGGATGAAATATGTACGATCATGAATGGGATTTCATGATAATGGTTCTTAACTCAAGAGTGCTTATGTAGGATTGTGATAAATTAACACAAAAATAGAAATCATGAAAAATATATTGGGTAAAAGGTAACCCATAATCATAATAAAGTGATGCCTAGTGAGAAGGGAAAAGTGGATGTGTGAAGGACATGGAAAGTAACATCATAAAATTACTCAAGAATGAAGATATAGGTATGGAGTTAATGCACATAAATAAGAAGAGACACATGTTCCAATTGAGGCATTGGGTATAAGTTGTGAAGAGTTGTTTTTCATTGTATTTAATGGGTAGAGAATAAGAGATATATAGGATGGCTTAATAGAATGCCAAGGAAAATGGTAATATAAACTCAAAACTTACAAAATAGATATATAATATTGTATACACAATATTTTTATTAAATTCACCACTTTCTAACACTTTATATCTTAGATAATCATGCCAAGTTTTAATCTATTTGAGGCATGCCTTAAAGGGTGCACTAGGAAAGGGGTGGGTAGACCATTGGTTCTTCATAAGATTATTGTGGCTTTGTATAATTCCTATCATTTTTCCAATCACTTTCTATGAACACAACCTTTTCCTATATACTTCCCTATGTCTTGTCTCCTCTCTTACACCCTCCTATAGTCATTTTTTGCCTTCATTAGCCATTCCTAAGACTAAAACACTTTTTGATAGTTTATAATACTAAGTCAAGTGGGTCAACATAGTATTCTAATTAATACTTTTTATTATCAATGAACAATACAAAGTCAATTAGGCTAACTTAGTATTCTAATTGATACTTATTAATATGAATTACTAATATAGAGTCAATTGGGTTGACTCTCTTAGCTAAAATTTAAGAAACATTTAGGGTTAGATTAAACTATATATACACATCCATTTTTTTAATATATTATAGAGATAAGAAAAGAAGAAGAGATATATATTGTGAATCTTCTTATCCACCATTCTACTTGAGGAACAAGCTTAGGGTTTCATATTTCTTTGGACATATGGATCTTGTCTTATGGAGAAGTCTTTTGGATACATTAATAGTTTGTGTAGCCTAGAGCCAATTTATCCTTATTATCCCTACATACCACAATAATATCTTGTGAATCACCTTGGCCAAGGGAGAAATTGAGGCTCAATAGGTTCATCTTCAAAGGTAAGTATTCCTAAAATTTTTCCTCATTTATAAGAGTAGATAGATATGCATTTTTACTTATCTCCCATGAATTAAGATTTTTTATACAATGATGTGAGAATATGTATTCTATGCATGTTTAATTTTCATGTTTATTATCCTCACTTTTTACCACAATATTTTGTGAGAACTATATTAGACTTTTTTTAACTTGTTATTAATTTAGTGAATATGAAAACATATGACCTACTTAGGTTTATTGCATAGTTTTTCTTGATTGGAGGCTTTGGAACCCTCCCTAGTGAATTTATTGTGGTAAGAGATCCATTCACTAGGTATAGTGGATCTATATTGGTCATGACCCCAAATATATAATGTATAAATAATCAAAAGTGTAAGTGGGAATTATGGTCTCCGATCTAGGATTGATTTATAGATTTGTTGAATTTCCCATTAGATACATTCTAGTGAACTTGATGTGAATCTAACCCTTGTAGGTTTTATTTCATGCTTTCATTTATATCACCTTATTATATTTTTTTATTTTTTGTATTACTGTATTGAACCAATTTATATTGTTATAAATTTATATACACAAGTTTAACACACATTCACATCAAAATGACTCTATTCTTTCTATAGAGGTCTTCATCAGATATAGGTTACTAGATAAAATAGGTCAACATAATATTATTATTTAGTTATAATAAGTATACAAGGTTGAATAGGTTAAATTTTTCATATTATTATCTATGCCAGCATTCAAGTCAATAAACTAGGTTGAATAGGTTGACTTAGTCATCTTATTATTTTGAAAAACACATTATTTTGTAAAACTGGGTCAAACCAGTCAATTTAATTTATAGAATTTGAAAGCAAAATTTAAGGCACTTCAACATTAAATTTTCAATCCTAACCATCTTCAAACCCACAAAGGTTCCTCTCTTTCATTTTGTTATCATTTTAGTACTTTCTTTAGTTCTAGTTTGTACAAGTTAGCAATCTTTCAAACTACAACCCTATAACCATCTAAGTCAACCTGGTCTACTTATTTCTATAAATTGTCTTATATCTGAGAGACATAGTTGTTATATTTCACTCTATTCATAAATAACTTGATTATATAGAATAATAGTGACACAATCAACTCTATTTTGCATTTTTTTCATACAGTGTCACCTAGACCAACTCTGTACTATTCTCAATCAAGGAATTAACAACTATCTGCTAGTAATTAATTCACATTTAATTTTTATCTATTTGTATGCTTAGAGTAACTCACATAGTCTAAATAAGTGGTTTTTAAAATTACCATTTTAGTTTCACTATTTTAATCTTTTTCACACACTACCAAATCACATAACATTCAAAACGCATTTAAACACTTGTCTTCTCAAGGCATACCTAATTGTATATCATCACTAAGGGGGAAGCTAACCTAGTTTTCTAGTCAAGTATAAATATGTGGTTAATGGTATATATTATCAAAGCACCTAACACCCATACCATTGTGGGATTATGAAGAGAGGGGGTAGGCCCCAGTACCAAGCCAATACCATTGCCAATATAAATCCTTTTCATCTCAAACATCCTAAAACCATCCATAGATTACCTTTCTAGATCCTACTTACAGCCAATTCTCTATCACATTAATTACAAATTTTATTATAACTTAAAAATACTTAGGAATGACCAATTAGCTAGATTTTAATTTCAAGTTGTTTATTTCTTTTTTATCAATGTATTATGTATTATAAAACTTGCACTAGTCAGTGTTGGTGTAAGATTTGTGTTCTATGAACCAATTAGACCAACCACATTAATCTTATTGCTCTTATGTTTGATTTTATATGCTTATAAATAATCTTTCCTATTTTTAATACACTACATCTATGTCAACATAGTTTCTCACTAATTTATTCACCTTTTCTACCTACAATACATAGTCCACCTATTTTACTATGTATTATTGTTATTGCATCAAAATTTTCTTTCTATCATACCAAGTCAACCCAGTCAACTTCATACCTCTAAGATGACCTTATTCCTTATTAGATTACTTTGTATTCATATAGAGCCCTAAATAAAAGTAGTACTAATTATACCCATTCAAATTAGTACTTGTGGGTTGACCCTATTTTGTATTTAGCTAATTTTATCTTCATTTTTTGTATGACTAATAGTACACAGTCGACCATGTTGAATCTATACACCTTGGTCGATACTATTATGTGTGTGTTTATCTAGTATTATGTTATAATTATGGCATATTTTTATCCTTTGCTTAGTCAATAACATTTCATAATTAAGTATTTAGATCAGAACCTCACTTATTTTATTACTTCAAATGAAATTATTCAATTTCTTCCTTCATCTTTTCCTAATCCAAAACCAATCACTACATAATGACATATAGTTGAGGTCCTTCATTATAGTACTTCTATTACTACCAATAGTGGGAATACTTTTTTTAAACCCATAATAAAATCACATAACAATATCACATCCCAAAGAAACATGGTTGAAATCAATCCAATTAATGATCTAGATGATTCCTGATTGTTCAAAAACCTTGATGATAACACCATTTGCATTCCTAACAAAAATGGTGTATTTACCAAGCTTCCTTATTCTTCTACGACACTTAGTAAAACTATAACTAATGTTGGGAATCTTCCTCCCAATACCAATGTTGGGAATCTTCGACCCAATACCCCTCCTCCCACAAATAGTAATAATACATCTCCTAATAACACTAATACCCCACCTTCAAATATTAATTCACAAATTGACATAACTCAAATTCTCTCACAAATATTTCAATACATGGACATCACATAAATAAATAATCATTCTAAAATTATTCAAATAAAACAAAATTTTACTACACATGACTAGTGAACCACCTCAAGTCATCATGTCTCAACCAAATCATAATATTGTCCCCCTCCTCTTAGATATGCCAATTAGAATATCATCCTTCAACCTATTTTTCATAATAAAAATCTTCAACATCTTCAAAATAAACCTTTATTTCCATTCATGGAATCCATAGATATTGCAAACGTTTCTTAAACTATCACATATGATGGGACTAAGGACTCTACTATATTTATTAAGTCTTTTGGTAATCTCAATAAATAATGGTTCCAAACTAACACCTTTTCTACCACCAAAATCCTATCCAAAACCTTTGTTGGTGATGCACTTTAATGGTACAGCCAAGTTCTTAGACATTCCATATCGCAACTAGAGGATTTATTTAGTTCTATAGTTAAGGAATTCCAACATGATGACCTTCCTAAATATTACCTTAGACATTTCATCAATGACAAGAAACTTCCTAATGAATCTTCTCACACTTTCATCAAATGATACAAGTCTCTAGCTCATAAACTAGACCATAACATGAATTATGATAATCTTTTAAAACTATTTGTTATTGATCTTAAATCTCTCCATTAATACAAAGTTTGAACCTTTTCCCCTAAAACATTAAAATAAGCCTTAGACAAATCAAAAATGCAAGAATTTTTCATGACTCAATTTGAAACACCTCAAAAAACTAATAAAGAACCTTTCCAATAATTTTCTCATAAAATTAATTCATCCAATCATCCCTAACCTAAAAATGAATCATCTAATTCAATCAATTTTAACCCAACCACCCTCCCTTGAATCTAAATCAACTTAAGAACAAATTAATACCTTCTAAACCAATGATATTTGATCCTTACAAACCTCATTCAAAATGGTACAATCTTCATAAGTTTTATTGGTGGCATGATACTATAGGTCATTCTCATGAGTCTTGTCATGATCTTTATCAATTTCTTATTGCTTCCTTACTTGGTCCAAATTTCAATATTTATACTCTAATAAAACAACACTATCAAGACTATCTTCAAGCCTCATAAATTAAATATAAAGAATCATAATCACATCAACATCAACTACCTAATGAATTTTTTTTTATCCCATACCTATACCTTATCCAATAATTTTATTCAAACCATAGCTGACCTTTATTCCTACACAAATAAGGAAAAGATAGCTAACATGAACAACTTTAAACATATAGTTAAATCCATTGAACCTTAAATTCTTTGATCACATGAACCAAAGGAGTACCTAGTTAAAATACTTACTCCAAATAAAATCATACCTGGTCCACCTTTACATTCTTTACCGCTTCTTACCTCTCTTAAACATCCTATGTCAAATTCAACATACTTAAAATCTAATAAATAAAAACATTTACCTATCTCCAATTGCACCTACCAACCCAATGAAAATTATTCTAATGGTTCAATTTCACCTCACTCCACCTCACATGTTGGGGCATCTTGCAATACCCATCCACATCTGACTTAAAACTTTGGGGCAACTTTCAATGTCCATCTCTACATCAAATTACCCATTGGGGAATTTTAGTATGACCAAAATTATTTTATAATGCATAACAACAAATAAATTTATCTTCAAGAAATATTTTGAGACACATAGACTAGTATTTCACATGCTCATATTTTATACAAACATTAGCATAGATCTTACTTGTTATTTTTTGTCTTATGTTTCTTTATTTTTATGCACTTTAATTATTTTACTTTGATTTTACTTACACCATTATTTCCTTTGGATTATTTGGTTTTATTTCACTTTATAGCTTGTGATTTGTATTTTAATACCTTGGATATGACTAGGTCTTCCTCACAAACACACTTTACTAGCATCATTTTTACCTTTGGGTTATTTGGTTTTATTACACATTACATTTGGAATTTATTTTCAATTTTGGTTCTTATATACATCTTTCATTTTTTAATCTTTATGTCATTGTTTACTTTAGTAGCTTTATGAATATTTTCCTCCCATTATTTAGAATTGACCTCATTGGTGTTCACCTTGTGAGTTACAGTGTAAGACCATCGATAGGACTAGGCTCTCTTAAAAAAATAATACATTAAAACATATTTAAATAACTTTTTCTGATTACTAATACTTTCATTGGTGCTTATGCTAGATCTATTATAGGTTAGTATGGATTCTCTAGTGCCATGATTATCATAACATAGTATTTTACCTCCTTAAGATCAGTTATAATCATATTCATCATTGCATCACCTATTACATAGATGAATCTCTCATGATACCCATATTTACCTTATTTCCATTAATTTTAGGCTCACATCGGTCAATTTTGAGGTTGCACACTTGTGGGAAAATCTAGGAGTCTTTAGACAACTTGGTCTTTATGTTCATTTCTCTAATAACCAAGTGTAAGCTCTCTTATGTTTGTTATAAATTTTAATCATGATTGGTTCTTTGAATTCATATGGAGGAGGAATATAAAAAGTAAAAATTAAAATTAAAATCATAAAATACAAATAAAAGGAAATGATTAAAAGGAGAAACATATTAGAAGTTAGATCACACCAAAAGATATGACCTATATCTGGCACATATCCTATCTTAGTTAAATCTCATAATCCACAATTAATCTCATGAGATATTTGAGGTCCATTAGGGTATGGTAGGCTAGTATACTAGGGTAGGAGGTATCATTATATCATATACTATCTGGTGCTACTTAATTTTTCACACAAGTAATCAATCTTCAAGTAGACTGATGGATCTATAAGGGGTCTTGAGGAATGGGTAACACGTTATAGGAAGATAGGTACATTTTAATTTTCATGCATATATCCTACATATATTGATCTATGTACTTCACTTGTTATCCCAATATTTTTGTTCATTAGTCAAAGTTTCCTAAGTCCTTGGTGTTGATAGTTCTTAACCTTTCTCATTTTCCTAGTGTGTCTCATTCTTGATAAGTATGTTCACATCACCCATGTGGCACATCACATTCCTTTTTTACATAATATTTTATTTATATTACCCTTTTTGGATATTGATTTTATTTTATCACATCCTTGATCACCTCTACCTAATTATGCCTTTTGGTTTATAATTTGTGAGTTACATTGTAGGACCTTGGATATGATCGGGCCTTCCTCATAAACACCCTTACACCATTTTTTTAGCACACCATCTCATTATCATAATATTAATGTCATTATGTGGTTGTGTTTTCTTAAATTTCATCATAGAACAAGTACTAAGTTTGAGTTTTTATTCTTTAGAGATTTTTATTTTCATCTATCTATCATGTTCTTATTTAATTTTTGTGGACTTCACTTATCTTACATATGAAAATTGGAATTATTACATTTTTATCTTTATTTATGAATTATTCATGTTTGTATTATATCTTTAATTACATATAATTGGTAGTCATTTACATTTTTATTTATGTTTTATTCAACATTCTTATCTTTCATGGGGTCACTTTTCACTTTCTTACATATCTTTTTCAGAGTTTTCTTGTATTGATATTTCATTTGTCATTAATTTGTTACATAATTACCAACTTTATTTAGTATTTTTTACATTATTTATTGACATTCATGTTTTAGATACTTCCCAACATGATTTAGTATGTTCTACATTATTTTTTGCCATTTATTTTTTACATGCTTCCCAACATGATTTCATGTGTTCTACATTCATTTGCGATCATTTTGTCATTCATTATCCATCAATATTTTGGTTATAACCTTTCCTTGAAAATCCTAATTTTCTAAATTTTCTAAGCAATTCATTGATACTTTCACCATCCTACGTACACATGCATTACTTTTATTATTAGTTTTGTATCCCTAGGGTTTCTCAAATACATGTATTAAACCATCCATGATCAAGACTAGGATATTTTCATGAAATAATTAAACATAAAGGTAATTTAAGGTATAGATATGGTATTTTTAGTTACTCTCATTTTATTTTTTCATTACTTTTCATATGTCATCTTTAGTTATCTCAATTTTGTGTGTTGTTATGTTATTTTTTGAAGCACCATCCCCTATTACACTCATGTGATAGGTGATGAACTTCGAGTGGGGTATATGTATACACATAATATTTTTATTAACTTTACCACTTAATAACACTTACTATCTTGTAGGAACCTACCAAATTTCAATCTTTCTGAGTGTATGCCTTAAAGGGTGCACCAGGAAAGGGGTAGACACACCATTGGTGCTTCACAAGATTATTGTGGCTTTATATCATTCCTAAAAATTTTCCAACCACTTGATATCAACAAAAACTTCTCCTATGTACTTAAATAATCCTTTTCTCCTCTCTTGTACCATCTTCTAGTAATTTTATACCTTTATTAGTCCTTCCTAAGCCTAAAATGATTTTTGACATTTTACAATACCAAGTTGATTGGGCCAACTTAGTATTATAATTGATACTTGTTATTATCAATTAATAATATAGAGTTGATTGGGATGAATTAGTATTTTAATTTATATTTTTTATTATCAATTAATAATATAGAGATGATTGGGCTGACTTTATCAGCTAAACTTTTGGAAAGGTTTAGGGTTAAATTCAACTATATATACACATCAATTTTTGTCATTTATTATAGAGATAAGAGAAGAATAATGGATATATATTTTTCATCTAATTATTCACCATTCTAATTGAGGATCAATCTTAGAGTTTCATACTTTCTTTGAAGATACAAATATTGTCTTATGGATAAGTATTTTGGATGCATTGATAGGTTATGTAGTCTAGAGCTGATTTATCCTTGTCATCTTAACATACCAAAACAAAATCTTAAAAATAAACTTGGCCAAGGGAGATATTGAGGCTCAGTGGCTTCATCTTTAAAGGTAAGTATTCCTAACTTTGTTCCTCATTTGTAAGAGTAGATAGGTATGTATTTGTAATTCTCTCCCATGCATTAGGATTTTATATAGATTGATGTGAGAATATGTCTTATATAAATATTTAATTTTCATGTTTATTACCCATAATTTATACCAAAATATTTAGTGAGAACTAGATTAGACTTTTTATTTACTTGTTATTAGTTTAGTGAATATAAAAACATAAGACCTAGTTAGGTTTATTACATAGTTTTGTTTGATTAGAGGCTTTGGAATCCTCTTTTGGGAATTTAATGTGGTATGAGATCCCTTGTCTAGGTCTAGTGGATATATTTTGGTCATGAAATTGAATATCTAATGTATCATCAATTGGAAGTGTAATCAGGATTTATCTTCTCTGAGCTAGGATTAATTTATAGATCTATTGCATTGTCGATTGTATATAGATATAGCCACTAAAGTAGAATAATTAAATAAGAGTATAATGTATATGGAGAAGAGATATGATAAAATAAGCCCAAATTTTTTTTTGAGTGTGTGAGAGGATAAGGGGAATATGACATTATAATGTTCTTAGGGAAAGAAAGACCTAAAGAGATGAGGAGTTGGGTGTTGAACATATAGCATTATTTAAAGTCTTGGATAGACCTTCAATATAGATACTATGTAATGGAAATCATAAGGTGTAGATTCGGAATTAGGTGGTCTCAAAATTGTTAATATAGCTAGTACATCTAGAAGAATAGCCTGAGTGGTGGAGAAGACTTGATGGCTTGAGGTGAATATGCATGGAGAAGGATATTTCCATGTAAGGTAATGAGAGGGAGGATAAAAATAGAGAGAAAGGTTCATGTATGAACCTTGGAATAAGATATCCTCCTAGAGGATTAGGATGATGTTGTAGTTATTGATCCCAAAGAATGAGAGGCATTAGATGATTGATATATTATATAAGATATTTATTTTAGGGGAGGTTATATTAAGGAAGTAAATATATATTATATAAAATATAAGGATTAAAAAGAATTTCCTTGTGTCCAAATATGAGTTGAAAGACCACTAAACAAGATGTAGCCAATAGAGGCACAAATGCCTAAGGGTACATAAAAAGAGGTGGATTTGGAAAAAGTAATAATTAATAATGGAAGTCTCATATGAGATAAATACATAATAAAATATATAAAAATGATAATTTATATTAATATAAATGTAGGTGAAGGAAGAATCACAATAATAGAATTACACGAGGCATAGGATAAAATCCTAAAGGAATGAATGTGGATAGAGTATTAGCCCATATCTAGACCAAAAATTAGAGGAAAATAAAGCAATGAACCAAGAGTAAAAGATATTTCATGAGGAAGATAAGGAAATAAAGAGTAGTGATATAAGGTACCAACTTGAGAATGTAAAGTCAAGTCTTTCCCTAAAGAAAGGAAATGCTTATACAGATGGGAACAATGTGTAAGAAGAGAAGATCCTGAATAGAGAGGATATAAGAAAAGATGAATATAATAAGTAAGATTATATGGGAGTCAATATACCCCATAGAGACTTATAATCCATCACAAGCATTCAATAAATGTTGGATGAGAAGGACTAAGGAAAAATGAGTACTACATGAGAGTTCCTAGATAAAGGAATAAATGAGATGGAGATAATAAGTAAGCTGACTATGAAGGAGTGTCTTATTAAAGACACATAGATGGAATAATAGTAATTAAATATAATTTCAAAGTATTATGAGAGAATAAAGAGAGTACCCATATAAGAAGGATGGGTGGAAGCCTTACATAAGGGTATCAAAGAAACCCTTGGTGTAGGAAGACATAAATAGGTGGGTGTAGACCCAAAAAATAAAGAAATGGGCATAAAATCATAAGATTAAATAAAATAAAAGACCATAAGGAGGCATATAAATGATCCGTGTATGGAAAAAACATGAAAATAAGTGTTATAAACAATTGGTGGAGGTGGTCACAAACTTGTAGGAAGGGAAGAATAAGGAGAGAAGATGCAAAGGAAGAAAGAAGGGAGAATTACATAAGAAATAAGTTGTATGATGTGTGAGAGATGAAGATGTGTTAATAACATTTGGTGGATGTGGATGGATATAGGTGAGTGTATATCCATGATAGTGATAAGGATGAAGAAAGAGGACAAGATTGAAGGAGATAATGATGAGAAGAGGTATTGTATCTAGGTGGAGGAAGATGGTTTATGATCCAAGGAGATTATTGAGGAAAAATAACTATAAAGTGAATGTTTAAAGTTTCAAAAAGGGTGTAAGGGAATACCATGTTTAGGAAATGAACCAAAAGGGTGGTTTTACCACTCTAACACTGCTTGTAAGCAAGAACATACATTTTAATTAGATAGGGATTTTGATGTAGGAGCATTCTAAATGAATATATAATCCCTCAAGGCCTAAGTTTTAGAGCATGAAAATGAAGAAGAGATGGGAACCAAAGGATGCCATAGAATGGATAACTAATGAATTTTAAGGGGAAACCTATTGAATTCATGTAATGATGGTATCCAAATTAAATCTAATAAATAGAGGTCATAGGAGTCAGACAAATAATAACAATAAGATAAATATATGAAAATAAAAGTTTTGAAATTTTAGATAAGACATGGAATGTGCAAGGGGAACCTTGAAAAAGGCTAAAAGAGGGTGATCAAAGACAAAAATAGAAACAATTAGAGCATGTGTGTGATAACACATGACCATATATTTTCAAGATTAAATGCACATAACAATGATCAAAGAAGGTAAGGTGCCACAAAAATAATGAAGGATACAACTGGTAGATATGTATAGGCTAGCACAAAACTTGGGCATGAAAGTTAAAATTGTGAAGGAACCACCAAAGGATAACACATAAAACCATAAAGGATGACTAGTACATAATTGTGAAGGTACTTGAAGGAACTGAGAAGAGATTAATGAACATAGGAAGGGTGTGTTAGAGCATGATTTTGTAAAGAGTATATTATTTTCAATAGACATGGGAAATCTTGTAATAAATAACCTTCATGACTAGAGTTTTGTAGGATTAAATGCACATAATAATGATAAAAGAAGGCAGTGTGTTGTGAAAATAAGAAAGGATGAAACTGGGGGATAAATATAATTTAGCACAAAACATATGAATGAAAGATAAACTTGTAAATAAACCTCCAAAGGATAACACATAAAACCACAAAGGATGACTAATACACAATGGTGAAGGCACTCGAAAGACCTAAGGAGAGATTAATGCACATAGGAAGGGTGTGTCAAAGCATAATTGATTAAATATTATATTATGGTCAACATACATCGGTAATATTGAAATAAATAACCTACATAAGCCTTAGGTGGCACACACATTAGACATGCAAAAGTAGAGTAGTACATAAAAAGGCCAATATAGAACAATAACACACAAGTTGGGCATAAAATATTATATGAGGTCAATGAGTTTGACTTGGATGCCACATCATCCTAAAAAGACTATAAAACCACAAAAATTTGAAATGTTATAGGTCAACACCAAAGTTAAGAATCCAAACTTAAATATGAGTAATATATTAATTGGGATTTGGATGGATAAATCAAATTCATATATCTAACTATTGACTTAGCCTTAACACATTAAGAAACAACTCATTAATTGAATGATCAACTAGTAGATATTAAGAGGGATAAAAAATAGTTCTTCAATCACCTTTCATGGCCTATAAATTGGAGGTTGAGATGTATTACAAAGTAGCTAGAGGTGAAGAGAAAAAATATATCAAAATAGGTAGTAAAATATTTGGACATGAGAGGGAAAAATATTCCAAATTATAGATTGAAGATATAATAAGGCCTTAAGACTTAGTGAGCAAAGGGAGATCTAAGTGAATCCACTATTTTAGATAAAATTTAGCACATAGTATTTGAATCCAAGAAAAAATTATAAATTGTGTTGAGTGTATAGAGAGTGCGAACCAAGTTTATGGATTAGATAAAACTAATATTTCCATCATAGAAGTTGGGAATCTACAAATATCTTGTAACATTTGATTTTATGAATGAGAAGCTAAGGCTTTGGTTCCATGATGTGTGTGAATTTTTATAGGCTATGTGGAATGGCATCCCTTCACTAGGAACCCCTTCACCACGATACTACATCAAAAGTGATAGCAATTGAGATTTATAGAAACCTAAATTACAACATTGAAAATATAATAATAACTATTTTTATGGAACCTCATACTAGGTTTGTATGCAAATATGGAGCCCTATACCAGGCTCATATGTAAAAGGTGAAACCCTAAATTAGGTTATTATTTAAATATAAATTTTTGAATTAATTTATACAAAAAAAAATTATATTCAAAGTTTTTATGAAATACCATAATTCCCATAAATAAAATTATAAAAGTACATGAGTGAAAAACACCCATGCCCCCAAATATAATCCATCTACACCCCAATGTGATATATAATACCACTATGTTGAATCCTATAAATCTAAAATCCTTACTAATTTAACCCCTATAAATTGATAGATTTATTCATTTTGAGCCATGTAATATGTCTCATCATGTCATATAATTTATCACCAATTCTTGATAGTCATAAAAAAATTCACACATTTGCCTCACAATGTGCAAATATGTCTCGATCTAAATCTCAATATGTCTTATAAAAATAATTGTATATTTTCCAATGGTTGAGTTTTTATGAAAAAACACTAGTACATCCCCCTTTTAGGGTGAGGTATGAAGCTTAAAAATCACTCATCTTAAAAGAAAAGAGTTAAACACATCATGTTATACATAAAATATGTAAGTGTCCAAAGCATTTACATTAACATTATTATATTAAATCATCATGTAAATGTTTTGTCATTCATAAATATATGAATAATTTTACATAATACATAAACATGTCATGTTAAGTAGATATAATAAATATATACACAATAATAATCATTGTAGTAATAACCACCTAGATATAAACACTTAGTAAAAATCCAAGAAAAGGATTCATGATAGTAACCAAGGCACTAAAAGATGAAAAAACATCATAAAAGTTTATAAATATAAATATAATGTCATGATAGTGACACAAACAATAGATCATAACATGAAACTCTATGAATTGAATCTAACCTAACATAAAAAACATGGCCATGACATAGACAAAATGATACTCAACACAACCGATGCATGACATAACAACACATAGTCAATGAACTCATATAGACATGAAATATAGTGCTTAATGTAACACATATCAATGGTCACACAATGTAACAACAATAAATAGTCATTCATGAAGCACATAATGCAACACACAATGGTCACACATGGAAAACATGATGTCACATA
The DNA here is from genome assembly GCA_037957365.1 of Torreya grandis. NCBI lineage: Eukaryota > Viridiplantae > Streptophyta > Pinopsida > Cupressales > Taxaceae > Torreya > Torreya grandis. Next base: position 288,223 of record JARHVA010005392.1, read on the forward strand.
CATCAATCATCACATAATGTAATTATTTATACCTAAAATTTATATGATTGGTATATGGTTAATAATATATAAGTAGTTAAAACAAAATTGTGATAAACTAATATATATTAGGCCAATGAGTATTAAACTAAAATAAACAATATTATGAATTCAACAATTGAGATTGATAAAAATAGTAAATTATTGCTATTGAAAGATATTACAATAAATAATAATAATGGTACTTGGTTTATTTTGTGTGGGAATATATATAATGTAATTAAGTGTAAAGTATATAGGATAAATATTTTATATAAAATTTTAGATTATTTAAATTATACTTTTATAGCCGCAAAGACTACCATCAGATCTAGACACTATCATTGATGCTAGTGTTTAAATATGATGCAAGTGTCTAGTGTAGAATAATGATTGGATATGGATGAAACCAACTTCATTGTTTTAGGTTTTATATAACCTTATTATTGATGTATTTAGATATAAAACACAATCTATCACTATTAATTGATTTATCAAACCCTAACTCTTCACCCTTACTCACCCTTAAAATGAGATTTGATGAAAAATGGGTTATTGGGTTCATGGTGTTGAGCTACCCCAAATATACTTATGTAAATGGGAAATTCCCTCATATATAATACTCTAATGAGGGCCTCAAACTTATGTAGTTATCCCCTATGTATGGGACAATGTGTGTGTAAGGGTGTAATATGTTATATGATGATGCATATAATAATATAGATTTTAATTTGAAAAATATCACTCATGGATTTCTCTTCAAATGATTTAGAATTTTAATATGATTTATCCTATGTTTGATATTAAAATAGGAATGAATAATGTATAATATAATGATTGTGTAGTGGGTTGATTTAGCTTTAGTAGGTGTTGACTTATATTTTTTAGATGAGGAATGAGAAGGCTTGTACTTGTATTTATACGACACATTTTGAAAATATATCACAATAGGGAACAATTAAACAAATAGGCTAACCCATAGATTTGAATCATTTGTAATTTGGAATTCTTTTCCCAAATCAACACTAGATAAAGATCTAAACACTACCATCAGTGTTAGTGTCCTTCTATGGCTAGTAGTATCTAGAGGGATAGAAAACATGTATGGATATAAAATTGATAGTGAAAGATGTTTATCAAGATTTAATATTTTTGTTTAGTAAAGAAGACTTGGGTCATTAGGATGACACGGATCAGACTAAAATATATACATTTAGGCATAATGAGATGGTGAATGTAATAATTTTATTAATAGCAAGATATATAACTAAAGGGTAGAGCCTTGATTCATATTTATCAAATCTACAAGACATATATTCTATAAATATTTAGTTTTAGTGTTTACAATCACCCCCTTTAATATAGTAATGTATAAAGATGAAATTACTATTTTAAATGAAATTAATCCATACCTGGGTATGTATAACACACCTTGTCTTTTATTTAATCCACTTTGAGTGATTTATTGGTGTATGAACTATAAAAAGGACTAATAGTATAAATTAGTGCATAAAACCTTAAATTTGAAATAATTTAAATGAGTGAAAAGATAGAGAGCAAGGAAGGATCACACCTATGTGTCAATCAAATCATGTTGCCTCTTGATGACTTAACTTGGTAAAGATGTTTCCTTATGGAGCATTGAATCTATAAGAGGTTAAAAATTGAACCTTGGATATTTGAAGATGGATATTGGAGTGTATTATTCCCAAATCTAGTGTAAGGATAATTTTTGACAAGGTCATTGAGATCATTTATCTCAATTCGTACAACACAAGTGTGAATATATATAATATAGTAAGGGTCTATGATTTAATCAACTCATCCTATAAATCTAGTGAGATTTGATGATTTAATAATTTAAATTTATAAATTTGGTGAGGATAAATGATTTAATCACTTTAACCTATAAAATTAACCAACTACTACAATAAAAAATACTTGATAATAGGACATCTTGGTGTAATCGGTGCATCCTAGTGAGATTATAATTTGTAAGTTTTACATATTTTGGTGAAATAACATGTCATATAAACCTATAATATGTTTTAACTAGAGTATATGTGTCAAAAAATTTTAAAAATCTATTTAAAATCTATGAAAAAATTGGTAAAATATATAGGATTTTGACCCAAATCTTTATTTGAATCATGGAACTGAATTATAGTTTATGAAAGTGTAAAATTCATGTCTTTGTGACATGCCCCCATTGAAATATTGAGATACTAAGTAAGTTTATAAGTTTGGAAGCCATGTTTTTATGACATTCCCCCATGGAAATATTGAAATGATGAAAATGTGTATAAGTGTGGAAGTTATGTTTTTATGACATGACCCTATTAAAAGCTAAATATTGTGGAGGTGATGCTTCTATGACATGCCCCCTATTTTGAGGTGAAGGAGATATAAATTTGTAGGTAAATTAGCTAAAAATTATAATTTATCTATATAATATGTACACAAATCATTTATTATATATGGATAACATGTCAAAGTAGATATATCAATTAGGTTCATAATATGTGATCACATCAAGTCATAATATACATGATATAAATCATGGAAATGTATAAAGCGTAAAAATATAAGCTCAAAAAATAATAAATCACACATACAAGATCACTCAATGAATGTAAAATAATGTTCCAAAGAGACCTCATATAATGGGCATGATTAAATGCCACATAATCGAATGGGGGCATATTCAAATGTCTAATCAACATATAATTACATATTCAAATATCTAGATAATATAAAATGATACATGGATAATATATAAGGAACATATTAAAATTTTCCATAAGTAAGATAATAAAAAGAAAAGTAATACACTCAATCAAGTAATAAAAAAAAGATGAAACATAATCAACCAACATTAACATATTATACTAGTCCCTACATATGTGTTATAAAAAATGTTATGTAGCATAGAATGTCAAGCACACTGTGAAAGATGAGCATGGATATATAATATATTTAATTATTATCATATAGTATCAAACATGATAATGTAAAAATTATCATAAAGTATATGTAATCTATATCAATTATGATTAAAGAAGTATATGCCCCCAGTGTATTATATGACATGAGTAGATGAAAAGTCCACAATCTGGAAATGCATAGATCATGTGTCTAGATGCTTGTATCATGCTCAAGATGTGGGAAACATATGTTTATATATGAATGAAAAAAATGAAGAAATCAACATAGACTCTATGGGAACTAATAAAATATGGGAATGCTGAATATTCTTGGATTTTTGAATAATTTGAATGATTTTATATTTTTGGAATATTTGTTTTTTTTTGGATTTTTTGAATATTTTGGATTTTTTTGATTAGTGTGCATAAAATGGATCAATTTTATTAATATTTGAGTGTTTTTATTGAATAAGGTTCACATAATACTCCTATCCTCTCCTTAATTGATTAGTATGATTAAAATAACCATCATGTAATATGTGAACCAACCTTCCTTTGTAGGAGAATGAAATACCTTATTGTTTTTGATAAATTTTAGCTTCCATTTGGTATATCCAAAATTAACCCAATGTAAATATATGTTAAGATATATGTGGTATGACTGATAATGTTTTTTGGATAACACATGGTTCATAAGAAATTAGTAATATTATGTATCCCAATAATTTTTTACAACTTAATTTATGGTAGAAGTCTTTGATGGTATAAAAAAGTTTTCCAAACATATTTCATTACAAAATGTTTATTTTTATATATATTAATGTGGTTATGGTAAAAATGATCTCCCCCCATTAATAACATGATTGTAAAATCCTTTTGGTAAGGATGTTTCTTCATTGGTGAATTTGGAATTATTTATGAAGTATGTCCATTTAGTTTTACTCCCATATTGAGTAAATTTTGTGAAGGTTTCATATAAATATTTGGAATTCCACATGTTTTCTCATTATATTCACTTGGTAATTCATTTACATAATATGTATCATGAATAAAAACCATGTACTTTTTAGCAGATAGATTAATTCTATGTTATATTTGAGTAGGAAGCAAACATATTGATGAACATCCATGTATAGTTGGGTAAATGATGCATAATGTTTATGTAATTCCCTTTATTTTAGTGTAAAAATAATACCCCTACTAAATATTAATTTTATTTCCAGATCTAAATGTTGATATGCTAAGGCATATGATGCATTTTTAAATTGAATAACATAATCTTGAAGAGATTCGTCATCATTTTGCTTGAAGTTTTAAAAATGTTCCAATGTAAATTTTGTTACTTTGCATGTATTAAAGGCCAAGAAGAAAAATTATTATAATTTATTGAATTTATTTAAGGAAAAATTTGGTAAACTATATAAAAAATCACAATATTCATATGTAAGGATCATATGAAATTATTTTAACAATATTCGGTCATCTTTAGCTCAATTTTCAAAAGAATGTACATATGAATTATATGTCAAAAAAGATATTCATGTCCAAAAAATTAAGGCAATATTAGCATGATAAACTCTTGTGGATAAGGATATTTAAATACCCATTTTGTAAGATGATGGTTTTGGATAATAGTATCACTAGTAGCATCATTGTAACATGACATTTATAATTTGAGAATTGAAACTTTTCTTTGCAGCTCTCTTATAGTACTCATCACAAACAAAAGATAATTATTGAAGTTTACAAATATGAAATCATTGATTTTGATTCATTATTTATTTGAAACCTAGGAACAATAGAGGTATCATCATGAAGAGCATTTGGTTTTATCTTTGTAAAAATTGTAACATTTGATTTTATTTGTAATTTATCTTCAATTATAAGTTTTAGAAATTTTGGGTATGGTTTATCTTTTAAAAATTTACGAACCTTTGGTAAATGTTTGTCATTTAAATATTTTGCATACTTGTTAATTATAACTCATTTTAAAAATTTGGTAGTGGTATATCATGTAAGAGTTTTTGAATCTTTGGTAAGTATGCATTGATCGAATATTAGGGAAGCTTTGGTAATTGCACATTTTTTGGAAGTGTAATAATGATTGGTAATTATGCATTTATTTGGAGTTTCAAGGAAACCATGATATCTTTTTGAATATTGATAAATGTTTCATGATCAAAATATGGAAAATTTGAGTTATTTTCATGCACTATGAGTTAATTATTTAGAAATTTAGGAACCTTTAGTAATTGTTTTATTTTGCATTGAGGAATATTTCCATCATTTTTTATTTACAAATAGGTAATTATCTCATTGTGAAACTTATGAAAATTTTCATAATAAAATTAAGGAAGATACTTCTTATTTGTATCCACATTTATTTTGATAGGGGAAGGAACATGTTGACCATGATGTGATGACCTACCATGTTGGGGATTTAATAGCACATACTATGAAACCCAACATAGGCCTTAAATGATTGTTTTAAGTGGTATGGTATCTAATATAACCTTGATAAATATGTGTTTCAATGTAATGTATCACACATGTTCCAATTTTTGATCATTTTCTAATGTTTGGAATTATTTATATTCAATATCTATGGTTTGAAAAATGTATTCTTCTTCATGTTCATAGGTTATTCTTGATTTTACAAACTTTTCAATGGGGGATACCTTTATTTTATCTTAATTATATATATATATATATATATATATATATATATATATATCATAAATAATGTATGAAGTCCTAAGGGAAACAATGGTTGCATAAAAAGTATCAAGGGTTGGGTTTACTAAAATTTTAATCCTAAAATTTAGATGTCAGGCATAGGATTAAGAATATAAAAATATTTCAAGTACAAGAGTGATAAACTAATCTATAGTAGGAAAATCAATAGAAAAGTCAGATAATAAATATTCTAAATTTATACAAGTGAGATTGACAAAAATAGTAAAGTAATTTATGTTTAGGTATATATAGACTAGAAACATGTGGAAAGTATGCAAGATCAAAATTTTTGGTTAGTCATTAGATTCTAGAAATTATACTTCTATAGTTGTGGGAACTACCATTGAATATGGACACTACCATTGATGCTAGTGTCTGAATGTGATGTAGGTGTTTAATATAAAATAATGACTAGATCTGGATGTGACTAACTTCACTATTCTATATTTTTAGTCACATTTATATTTATGTATTTGGATCTAGGATAGAGGTTGTTACTCTTTGATGATTGATCAAACCCTAACTCTTCACCCTTATTTATCCTTGGAATGAGTTTTTTTATAAAAAATGGGTTATTGGGCTCATGGTGCTGAGCTACCCCAAAGACGACTATGTTAATGAACACTACCTACATAGTCGATACTCTAAGGAGGACTTCATAATTATGTAATTTTACCCTATGTGTAGGAAAGTGTGTGTACAAGGGTATAATATGATATGTGATGATGCATGCATTGATATAGATTGTAATTTGACAAATATACCTCATAGAATGCTCTTCAAATGTTTGAAACATATAATATAACTACTCCTATGATTATTATGAAAATAAGGATAAATAGAGTAGAATAGAGTGTTTGTGTAGTCAAATGATTTAGCTTTAGTAGGCGTTTTCTTGGTATTTAATATATAAGGAATGAGAAGGCTTAGACTTGTATTTATACCACACCTTTTGAAAAAATCTCATGGCAAGGTTCAATAAGACCAATAGGCCAAATCATAGGTTTCAAGTCATTTTTAATTTTTATTATTTTTTTAAAATGGGCACTAGATAGGCATCTGGACACTACCATTAGTGATAATGTCCCTATACGGCCCATAGTGTTCAGAGGGATATAATATAGTTATGGATATGAAACTAAGAGTGAAGGATGTTTATCAGGTTTTAAGCTTTATATGTAGTACAAGAGAGCTAGGTCATCATAATGATATGGATCAAAATAAGAGATAAGCATTTAGGAATAATTAAATCATGAATATGAGCATTTAGATAGTAGGGAGATATAGAACTAAAGGGTAGAGCCTTTATTTATATTTTTTAAATATAAATTATGTGAGATGATATACATATTTAGTTTTAGTATCTATAATAATACATAATAAATTATCACACCATCTAATAATCATCAGTATCAAACACACATAAAACATGTAAAACTAGTCTACAAAATCAATCCATGTCATCATCACATATAAAAAACATTATTTACATATATAATACCTCCATAAATAGGATACAAAAGATATATTAATGTATTATCAATCTAAGTAGCTCAATATGATAATAATAATGGGCATAGAAATATATAACTTGATAAGGTGTACTAATATGCTTCTAATGTAGTCATCCCCTAATATAGAAAGGTATCCCCGAAGTATAATAAATGTCCCACATTTAAATTTCAATTTATCATATACAAGATATAAATGTTGCATCCCACTCATTTATACTATTAAAATAATCTACTTAGGGAATGGATATGTAATTTACCATGTATATGGTGCACAACATAAATAAATCATGTAACTAACAAAATAGGTTATACACAGGTCATGATTTTTAATTTTTGAATATTATTTTTTTCAAACGTTAATAAAAATAATGAGAATTTTATAGTCTAATGATGGAATACAAGGTATTAATAGTTTCTTATGGATAATGTAGTGATAAAGTGCTAAATTCTAGATATAGTAACTCATAAAATACCCTTATGTCATCATCATTATCGATATCATATCTTTGTAGGTAAATCAACTTCATATTTAATTTTTTTATTTTTCATATGTTATTCACATGTATTACATTTTGTTCAAATGTATGTGAGCACTAATGATTTTTATTATGAAATAATACAATTTCACTTGTCCTTGAGTCTTTAATATTTTGGTGTTCATTATTTCTATCATAGATAACCTTGATTATATTACCTTCAAACATAAATGTAATACAGTTATTTGAAATAGCAATTAAAACTCACATTTTTCTAACTAATGTTATCCAAGTGTACTTCACAATTTCTTGCAAATACACATCAAAATATCAATGTATAGATAACCTTTGACCTACAAGTAATTGATAGTATATTATGCATGATCGATCCATTAAAATGTATACTATGTTGATGCATAACTTCCCTATCGATCTCATCAAATTAAATCTCTTGGTAATAATTAAATTAATGTATACCAAAATAGTTAGTGGGTTCTTTCATGGATGCTTGTATTCTCTATGTGATATGTTTCTGTACTAAGTTTTGTTAACAAATTTTATTAGTAGATTTTTTGTACCTATATTATCATTATGATCCCTTCATTCTTAAACTTTTTAATTTTTTTTATAAGTCTACACAACCATTCATATCATGCCTAATTATTCTATGATAGATACAAAATGACATCAAATCTTGATTTGATAATTGACCCACATCTCTATGTTGAGTGGTAGGTAGAACAATCAAATTATTTTCAAATAACATGTTTAATAAAATTTTATATCTATATTATAAAATAGTAACCTATAGTTTGATAATTTTTTTAATTCATGAGCTATACATTAGTTACTGAATCTATTGAAAACATTGGGTATTTATCTTTAATACACCATACAATGTGTTGTTCCTCTTGTTGTCTAGTCATACTAAATTTAATGAAGTAGTGTCTTATTAGATCACTTATCATAGACGTGTCATATCATGAATTTATATTGCAAAAATAATTCTCATTTCTATCCATATGAAAATTTGGAAGGGGTGACTTCCATTCATCCAATGTAATAGTGTTCACCATGTTCAAATCATATTAATAATATCCTACTCAAATGAGTGTAAATTTTAGATGAGATAAATACTCCATATATGTTTTTTATAACTTTTTTTATCATCATCATCTCTATCTTTATCTATAAATATTTTATTAAGATATTTTGAATTGACTATATATGGTATCTTATCTTTATGTATGTTAAAATAATTATGTGGTTCCTTTATTGTCTCTTATATTAAATATATATTTGGATTTGTATTTTATTTATTAAATTTACGTATATCCACAACTTCATATGTATGTATTATTTCTATGGGTATGACAGGTGATGGAGGTATTATAGATAAATGAAAAATATCTTACTTTGGAATACATCGCTTATTAGGTTATTCTAGTTTGAAATATTTATAAAGTTGATTATCTATTGAATAAGTATGAAAAAATCCATCATGGACAACTTTAGGCATATATGTATGGTAGATGGTACATATTTAATTTCATGAATCCATGCTCTACCTAAGATTAGGTTATAAGTTAAATGATTTGGCATGACATAAAACATAGTAGTTAACATTTTTTGGCTCACTATCAAATCCAAAGTAATTGATCCTAGCACTCGGAGAAGAACCTTATCAAATCCTCTAATATTATTATCTAATTTATGACTAAAGTACATATTTATACCTAATGTTTTTATAAATATGATATTAAAAATATTCAATCATGATCCATTATCTACCAATACCTACTTGACACCATTATTTAAGACTCCCACTTGAATGAATAAAGGGATATTTTTCTTTATAGTATGTTTAGTAGGAAAATATCATTTCTTGAATTAAATCATGTCCTTACCACTCTTCAATGTATGGATAATGGATTTAAAATTAAAAAGTTTTTCATAATTTGGTAAGGTTGTATCATACAATTGTAGATATATAATGTACTTATATATAGTGGACATCTTGAAAAACTCTATTATGAATATCTTAGTTAGATTATATTTAATTTAATATATTATATCATAATTTTTCATTTTAGGAGCTATAAATTTAAAAGGTGGAGGGAGATTAAGAGGGAAATTTTGACAACCTCCATTTTGAGGCATAGGATGGGGAACCCTACCTTTTCATGTTGTGATATCATGAATCATAGAATTTAATATAAGCCTAGGGTAAATAGTGGGTGTGGGATGGTGGCTATCACTATCTTGAAGTATAGGATAAGGAATATGAAAGAAATCATACATGCCCTTTGACATGGAGTAGTAACCAAAACCATCTCAAATTAAATATTTAAAAAATATAAGTTATTAAGGATATGTAAGTATTATTCATCATTAATTTATAACTTAGTTGTAATGCATAAAATTTTTATGCATTACATTACATGATTTTGAAACATATTACATATTTTAGGAAAGCCACTTGTGATTATGATAATAATAGATTGGATAAGAAAATATAAAATATGTATATCCATTATATCCATGATTTATGTATATTAATAAGAGGAAATTATAAATTATATTTTAAATCCTAACATAAAAATATGAAACCATAACACAAAAAGATGAAACCCTAAGGAAAAATGACCAGGGTTTGTTGCACTTAAAAGAATGCGATCAAGTTCACCATCATTTTAAACTTATTTTTATTTAGGATATATAAATAAGTAAAAATTATAAATATTTATATTACATAATATACAACATAAACTATAAAAATGTGAATGATAAAAGATGATCAATTAGACTTACTAAATTTAAAAATGACTAAGAGATAAGGTACTTGGTTTCTTAATTATTGTGATCATTATCTATATCATAGTCTATTTATAGAATTCAAAATGGATTTATGATCATTCATTTCAATAAATAGAGAATTAAAATCTTTGAGGACATTTCTAGTGAAACCCTAACACTTATGGCAACTAGATGAGTCCACCATTTGACAAAACTATACTTATATGATCCTTGGTCTCATTCTAATAGTTTAATTTATCTCATGAAACCAAAAATCCACTTCTAAAACTTGCTTGACCTATAAAACTAGGTTAGAAATATGGTTTTTATATCTTGTAGATACCTAAATTTAGTAATAGGTACTTGATAATGATTATTATTGACACATCCTAAACCACATGACTTGAACTCAAATATACGACTCTTATTCAACATTCCTCTATGCATTTTTTCCATATATGAGCTTTACCATTTATTTTTGTCATTACTACATAGAAAATTCCAAGTGAAATTCTAAAAATAATATATACCACCCTCAAACCATCTCTTACTTAGGATATTTATCCCTAGTTTTCTAGGATAGTAATGCCATCGTGAACTTTTTCACTTAAAGAGGCTACATATTGTGCCAAATAACAACTAGTTTCCAAATTTTGAAATATTCTTTCGGGTATTCCTACACATTTCATAAGGCCAACTAAAGTAAATTGTCATTTTTTTTCACTATATAATCAAATCAAAACTCATTTAATAAGTGATTGATTCTTGTTTTGGTAATATCTATTTAACACTTTTACACTATTACACAATGAAAAATATTCCTATTCTTTCCAAATTCAATATCAATCATAAGGAGAAACCAAAATACAAATCCATAGCATCTCATATCAATTCAATAGATATCATTATGAAGGATCAAAGCCATAATTATATCTACATACATATGATCAAGGAGCATGATTTGATAATCACTCTAGGTGGGAATACTTTGTTGGATTCATTTTCCTCTTTAGATTATTTGGATACGTAGGCAAATTTAAATCATCAAGGAGGTGATTGGGGTTAGTTCATCCCATTACATGGCCCCTCCATTTTTTATAGGTTTGTATATCTAATGAAGAACCTTAGGGTTTTAAGGAAAATGATAATTAAAAAATGATATCCACATCACACAATTTTAATCTAACCATCTAATCCTAATCAACAAATGTAAGCATAAAAGGTAGAATAGTTTGGTTTTTGTTACAATCAATGCAAACAACTTGATATTAAAAGTATGTGAGTAGCCTAAATTATTATCTAGGTAATATGTGATATCTAATAATATTCTTAGTTCTATTCCTAGTTCTACACTATCAAAATTTTGTTTTTTCTAATGACATTTTTATCCCATTCAAATTGAATAAGTCCATAGTCAATAAACATGAATGAGATGCATTGATATCAAGGAGCGTATAATTATTTATAAGTATTTTCAAGTTATTTTACTTATGAGGCTTAGTCACAGTTCTATCTTTTACTGGTTCTCATTATTTGATATAAAAAATAGTAAAAAAAAATCATATTTGAGCTAAGTACATCTCTTCTTATTACTATAAAAACATAAAAGAATTCCATATTTAATTATAAAATTAAAATTATTAATTATTTTAAATATTTATAAATATGACCTCTTTCATGTTTTACACTTATTAGAAAAATAATTTATTCTTAAAAAAATTATGGTAAAACATATTGGTGAACCCCTATATTTTTTGTCACTGCTTTCCTATTCATTTTTTTATGTGGTTTTATCTAATTTACTAATTTATATACAATAAAGAGATATTATCTTTGAGGTCACATATTAAGATTTAAATATTTATTTCCTTGCATAAAATATATTATTTTAATTAGATTTCAATTACTTATTTTTATCTATCTTATTTTTTAGAAACTATGTTCCCTCAATTTTAAAATTCATATGAGTTATTCTTCTAGGAAAAATTAACTTTAGTTTTACTTGATCCATGGTGTGAGGGATAATAATCTAATACTAAATCAATTAGACATCACTATATAAATATTTTATTCTCCATGTACCTCATTGTATAGTGTGAATTCCTAGGTTTTAATTTTTCATCGACAAGAAGCCTACAATTATTTATTCTTTTAGTGTACTAGTAAGTGGTTACCCTTAGGAAGTTACTCTCAACATACCCTAGATATGGGATATTATGGATATGGGATAGTGTAATACTCATTAGTTATTAAATTTTGGGTTGTGCTCACTATTTTATGATTGGGACTAATATACATGAGAGCCTAAAAATCAAACACACCTTGACTAGTTACATCTCTAATCCCATTTTTAAACATAAAGTTTAAAAATCAAGTCATGAAAATAATGAATGAATTGTGTTCACAAATTCTAAGTTAATTTATAAATTTTTACTTAGATTCATTACATATGTATAGTAATGAAATCCAAATACAATAAAAAGGATAACATGAATAATGTACAATCCCAAGCCTCACTCAACTCACATCATTCCAATAATGCTCCTAAAATGCAAACACCATTAAGTCATTTTTTTTAAAAATCATGTATGAATTTGGAACAAGAATATGTTTACATTAAAAATGTTATAAATCATAATACACACCTTATTGATGGACTTATCATGACCATTAAAACTAATAAAGCTAATACAGAGGAAGCAAATGAGGTTAATGACATAGAATTCACTTAATTTATTAATTATAACCCACATAAGATTGATGCATTATTATAAATCATAAGACACATCTAGGTTGAAAATGTATATATTTAACTTTTGATAATGCATTTACGTAGACTATAGATCTAATAAAATACTAACAAATAATATAATGAATGAATTAAACATAACATGAATTATTGTACACATAATTCCATAACTTCAATAAATAACACACAAGGAAATCATATTCAATATTTAATTAAGTATGCTTCATATTTCTTCATAAAAATGGAAACATTGATCATATATATATATATATATATAATCTATGCATATATACTATTATAATACTTTTCAATGTCATCAATATACTATAAAATATGCTATCAATTATATAGAAATCAATCCCATTCTATTACAGTATGAAGGAATATATATAATACAAGTTGTTAACATTATTAACCTCTAAAGACATATCACATACTTGTCAACCCATATATGATTTCCTTGTAACATCAACAATACCAAAAAATATTAACCATGAAACAACACATAGTAACTATGCAACAAAAAGAAACCATAATTCTATTCATGTGGATTGATGAAGTGGTTTGGCTCTCACATTCACCAACTAATAGAGTGAATCTCCAGAGGGGGGATAGTTTATTTTATGCTACACCTAAGACTAACACTACATATACTCAGCTACAATGAAAAGTTAAAGAAATAAACATGAAAACAAAAAGGGGTGATACACAAAATATATTGATTGATACCACTCATTTTTAGGTGCACTACTGGACAATAGGATTTAATTCACACTACACAACTCCTAATTTGATCCTATTGAATTGGTATTTTATGGAGAGGTTAGAGATTCAATGCATAATTAAGAGGGAGGAAGATACCCGCTAATAATCAATGCATGAATCAAATTGACACTAATCATAACCTAAAAGAATGACTTCAAAATAAATTGAGGTGAGAAAATAGTAAAATAAATCAAGGAGAACTAGTTAATCACTTGATAAGATCAACTATTCATAAGTATAAAATGAATACAATTATGAAAGAATTAAAAAATGTCATTTATTGTATCAAAAGGTGTAAAAAAATATTAGGTATTCACCATAGTCAAGTGGGGAATGCTTACAATTCCATTCAAGACCAAATTTATATAAGAAAAGAGAAGATAAATAGGAGAATGACATGGTAAGAGTCCATGATAATTGTCGTACAATCATAGTATCAGGTATAGGGCCAACATAAATAAGAAAATAGTCTTATAATTCCTTCTCATATATGTGTTAACATGGTATGATGAATATATCATAAAATTTAGCATATGAATGCATCATTACCTTCTATGACTCATTATTGACATCTTAAAATTGCTTCTCTCTCTTGGAGTTACAAGTTCACTTCTTGAAGGGTAGTTACAAGTTGCTTCCTTAGCACATGGCATAATTGGCATTCTTGGAATATTTTAATGCCATCCTTATTTATTAAATGAATTTTTCACATTATGAGAAAGTGATAATTAGGCATAAATCTATTCATTCTATGATACTTGTCCTTAGAACCTATAAGTCCATGTCAAAGCTTGTTTGGTTCAAAAGAAGGCAATGAGAATAGAAATTTCACTCATGTAAGGTCTAGATATTTGATTAAAGAATACTATATCAACTTTTTAACTTTATAACTATATTTTAGAAGACCATGTGATCCATTTTCAAGATTATATTCCATTTTCAACTTATCAACTATCTATTATGTCTTCATAACCTATTAGCTAGGAGTTTAGAGAGGTTATGTGTGTCCACTAATAAAATGTTCAATTGCAACAAGGTTTATTTATGTTACTTATCTAAAAAACAACTTTTTTAGACTCCTGTTTAGGTCATATTATTCCCTATTACCTATAAAATCTTAGTATATAATGCAAATACATTGAAACAAGATTGGAAAACTACCAAAGGACTATGTTCATCCATGTAGTCTATTAACATCATCGAATGGAAAATTTTCATGTGTATTTTCAATTAAAACTTTATTTTGGCAATTAAAATTGATTTTTATACCACATCCAAAATATCCTAAGGGTTCCATCAAATATCAATAGAGGTGTCATGGATTTTCTTATTACCATTTATGTTCTTGGGAAGGTCTATACCCTTAGCCTTCTATGCAAGTGTGCAAAAATTATTTATTTTAGGATTGGTTAGAGATTTAGATCCTATTTAATCACCATGAAAGGATTTGGGACCTCTTACCATCTCTATAAATCATCTTCAAATAGTTAGGGACCTCAAACATAGTCAAAAAAATGCAAATAGTAAATAATATGTAACTTAGACCATTTTATTATACTTTATTATTTGTACATTCCAATATTATTGATCTAATAGATTATCATTAGAATCACATATGTCATAAAGTTTATTTAATGTATTTAAATTGAATTATAACCACATATAAGATCATTTCCAGTCATTGAGCTCCTTCTAGGGTTAATTGGCGATTTTGAAGTCTCTACACTCTTAACAATTGTTCATAAAGAATAAGAAATTAAATAATCAATAAATGACAAAAATTTCAATTAGAAAAAAAAATTCATCATAACCTTTTGGAAATTGGTCCCGTTGATCTTCTCCTCTAACTTCTCATGTGTTAAATTTGACCTTCTTGGGCTTGTAGGCATGTAGGTCCATCTTGAAATGACTATTTTTATTTAAAAGACCTTAAAATTATTTTTTTATAGTTGTAAATTCTTAAATTGTAATTTTAAAATGTCCCATGAGGTTTATATATGGTTTATATGGAATTTTACTCCCTCAAACATGTTTAACACTTGATTTGTCTATGCCTAACATTTGTGGGTAGTGTAGTAACTTTAACCCTAACGAACCCTATTTAGTGTTTTATGTTCATATAAATGTATATAATAAATCTATAAACCTTATTAAATATTTAACACATATTGAATATCCTTAAAAATCCCAATCTCAACACAAAAATTTCACACTCCTTCCATTTTTAAAGTGTAGCCCTGTATGTGAGCATTTTTTGTTCAAACCTTATTACTACCCTATTCTTAGATTTGTTTTTTATTCCTTTAATGATATAAATTTATATTGAGATAAATTTAAATATTATTTTCATGCTTTATGAATTTTTAAAATGAGGAAACATATACAATTTTTTAATAATCTCTTCTATTTTGTTTGTAGACTTGACAGTCGACTAACACATGCATACATTAGTTGTCTTTTGCCTTATTGACCTTAGGTGATATTAAAGGATTTTTATATGATTTTTTATGATATCATCATAAATAATTAAAAAAATTATTTAAAATGGGTCTTAATTTTGATTTCAAGTTTTTTACTTGCTTTTCCCATAATTGAAACCCTATTTAATTTTATTAATCCAATGACTATGGCTCTGCCAATTGTAAATTACTTTCAAGAATGACCAAAGTGGTTTATCACTTATTTATATGATATATATATGTAAATAATTCACTTAAAATTATAATAAATTAATCCATTTTATTGGTTTCTTCAATATTGGATTCAAAATTAAAAAACACTCTCTTAGGCCTTCAATAGGCCTAATACTTTTTTCTAATAGTTCTTGACCTTTCCTTGATGGTTTCTCATCTTTTTAAAGGAATATAATACATATTAAATATTTATACATGTTATTTTCACCTATAATTAGGTTTTATATTCTATATTCACTCAAAACTTACAACCTTTGTCCATGTTTGGTGCAAAACTTATACCCTGTTGTAGATACTCTTTTTGAAAACTGGTTCTATACAATTGTATGTCTTCATTTTTTTCAAAAAATCATATAAATGGAGAATATGAGATTTATAATAATTTTTAATATGTTTTTGGATAATTTATATACTTAACACAATTTTAGAATCATCAAGAATGAGGAAAATCTCTCATCTTTCTTAGTAGGGTTTAAATATAGTTAGGCTTCATGAGGGCCATTCATAGAGCCAAGGAATCTAATTCTAAATATAACACCAATAATTTATTGTATAAAAATTATTCATTTTTTACATACATAACATGACCTTTATCATCTCATATCTGACATAAAAAACATCTTCGTGCTCAATATTTTTATGTACAAGTCTGTTGGGTCTCTCATTTAGAACTTGTGTGTTAGAACCAGCACTAGAAGACTATTATATATATAAATTAAAGATTTTAAGAAATTTAATAATTTTTGGGGGTTTTATTTAAGTATTAATCATGTGTTTTAACCTCTTTCATGAGACCAAAACCTAGTATTTTCTCAGACTGGCCCAAAACATAGACTTTATAAAAATCTATAGACCTGTATCTTCAAATTCCACTCACTCATGGATTTAATGATTTATTAGAGATGGTTTATAATTACTCCTTATACATTTTAATATCTCAAAAAACCATTCTCTTTAAAAAATGAGCTCATAAGTGCCTTTAGATAAGAGGAAACCAAGCTCAGACAGTTCAAGAGGGTTTTAAAACAACCAATCTTATTAGGGATGATTCATAAAGAACATTCCATAAAAATATGAACTCTTATTATGGATTGGTATGTAAATGGGTTACCTTAATTCCAATAATATAATTTTAAATAGTACATCCTCTCCTTCATGAACCATTCATTACAAACTGATCTTTTTTTACTATGTAAGTGACACAATGGAGAAATTGATTAAGTTTTTATCTTGTTTGGATTTTTGAACTCTTACCAAGTATGGTTTGGACCTAATTAATCTATATAAGAAATTTTATAATCTTATATGACCCTGTGTCAATGTTCTCTTTGATAAATATGCCTGAACCAACATGAAACCCTACATGATCTCTTCAAAACCTACCTTTTATTTTTATAAAATTTGTTTCTTTGATTAATTTCATATAAAATTTTCCATGGAGTCCTTATTGGTATGTAAAATGATAATATAATGTAAAAAACTCTCTTTTTACTATATTTCTTACCACCATGCTATATCTAGAATTGAATCAATGGACAAAAATGATGTTTCAAATGGTCATATGTTAAAAATGAAGTTTTAACACCTCTTAATTGGTTGTACAAACATGATGGAGTATGACATTATATTCATTGGGGTGTCATAAGGCCTGATAAACCTCTATCACATGGTACTAGGTCTTCATTCTTGGTGTTACTCAAGGGATTTATGTTATGACATTACAATAAGTAATATAAAAAAACAAAAGAAACCTTGATATATCTAAATATACATTAATCTTTCTAAAGTCTTGAAAAGTCAAATGTTGTTACCATATTATCTTTGATTCTTTAACTCAATTCACTATGGAACACCATGACTTATTGGATTATCACCACCTACTTGTATTCATCATGGCTCAAGTCTTCCTTAACTTGCACAAACTAACCTTAACATTTTATAAGTTGCCTTAATTTATCCAAAACTGTATTAGAAAATACCTCATTTAGACTTCTTTTCAAATTAAATTGATGCACTAGGTCATGTTTTAGATTATAGGGGTTAAATTTTTTCCTTGGAGGCAAAAATGTCAACATTTTTGGTGACTCATAAGGGTTTATTATCCTAATAAATAGTTGGGTTAGTAGCCTTATTAGTCTATTATTCTATGGATTCATTCATTAATTAGTAATTAAAATGACTTAAACATTAAAAGATGACTATAAGCCCTAAGAAAAAGTTAGAAAAATTGATAATGCCTTCTCAAACACAAAATAAATAATAAATACACCATTTGTGCCATGAGGAACTTAGGGCAAAGAGAAAATTAATCCACTAAAAAACATGTGCTATAAGCACATAGATAAAACAATAAACTAACCTACTATGTACAAGATGGGAATAACTCTAATCCACCTTGATCACAATAGAATCGTCTTAGGTATTATCCACATGGTTGATAGAGATGAGGAAAAAACTATTATTTAGATGTTATTATGTTTGGATTAACTCTTTTCCTACTTTTTAACCTCTTTATATTGTCTACAAGTGGATCAATTGAAGCAAACATATATCTAATATAGACAAATTCCTCTTATTTTTGAATGTCCACCTCATATTGCTCTTAATCAATGAGAAAACCCTCCAATGTGATCATACTTTATTTCATATGAAAATTCACAACTTCAGACTCTAATGGCTCTATATAACCATGTTCTTGGATTTCCATTACACCTTGAGATACCTCATTTTACTTGTCAACTATTGTATTTTGTTTAAGTTATTCAAGGAGATCCAAAAAATTATCTCTAGCTTCGTCAAGGTCCACTCAAGATATAAATTGATCAACATCTTCTTGAACATGCTTTCCAATATTGGAAAATAATTTATTGATGTATTCACTATGAGATGTAGGTTTGAAAAGAGTCCCAATATCTTGAATCAACTCAAAGTAATGATGCCACTCTTCATAAAAATCTTCTTGATTATCACTTGCATCTTATTTAAATAAACTAGGAGTCACTACATATTTATTTTAATCTTTATTTATCCCATGTTTAAAACTATAATCTTGTGAAACTAATTCTACAATATCACTAGTTGTTTCCATGTCATATTTAAATTTTTCATATTGTTCATGAGGCTCAATAAGATTAGAAACCAAGATGTCTTAATTAAGACCTTATTCATGCTTTGATGCAACCCAATTTTCTTATTAAAGCTTAACATTCTAATTGTGTATAATATGATCCATTAGGTCTAAAATAATGTGAATTTCCTCATGGAAATAGTTATTTCCTTAATTAACCTCCTCTTGATCATGAAATCTGATATCTCTTATTTCAAATTTAACTTCTTATTCACCAAGATTATGTCAAGAAGATCGATTTTCTTATTTTTTATTATCATTTTCAATAAAATAAGGGGAATCATATAATATGACTACATAATCTTGTTCACTAGGAACATCTTCATGATATAATTTTTGAGCCAAACTTACTTCTAAAATTTGATCTTGATTCTGAAGGACTACAACATGATATTATTATATGCCAAATAGAAGCTCATTTGACCAAAACAAATTTTGATCTTTCTCCTCTTGTTTCAAATCTAATTCTCCCATTTTAATGGCCAAAGATTTGGAATTTTGTAACCAAGGTACTTGGTCCAAGAAGGCTGCCATGTGGTCATGTCTTCATCTCCTCTCTTAACACACTCTCCTCTTCACTTTAATGTTCTTATTTTACCTTCTATACTACAAGTTCTCCTTCAAAAAGGGAGATAATGGGAGGGTAAGAGGTCCACTTGGTGACATAATAATATAAGAATTTATAGGTTTTTCTTTAATGGGCTTTAGGATTGAAGAGGAATTAGGAATAGTTAGAGATTTGGAATTAGTAGTTTCATTTAATAATTATTTGAAAGGATGGAAATAAACTTGTGTTAGATATGATTCATTCTTCTCTTTCCACTCAAAAATCAACCTCTCACATTATTATATGATTTGATCTTGATGAATGACTATAAATAGAGTGATGGGTAGAGGCTGAAGAAACTTGGAATATTTATTGGTTTGGATTATACAACCTTCTCACTCTCTTGATTTTGGATTGGCATAAGAGAAGTAGATGAGAAACTTGGAAACTTCTTTGATTGAGGAGCTTGAGGGACTTGAGGAAGAATGCATATATTTTTCAAAAGCATAGGCTATTTAATAATATTAGGAGAAACTTGGAATCTTGAAGTAGGTGGATTCATTTGAAGGACCTTGTCTAAAACTAGAAATATGAAGTTTTTCTCATTTCTAATTTACAATTTTTGAATCAATTCCTTATGATCTCACAGGTAGCTGGTACATTTAATTTTTTATATATTTTTTATATCCCTTAAATGACTTTACCTATTAATGATGTGTATATGCCTAATATGTAAGTTATTCTTTATGCATATTATAGTCTCTTTCCTTATAATTATCTATACATTATCACTCAAAGTCAATTTAGATTTCCTACATAATTTTTTCAAGATGGTTGGAAGGGACGTAACTTTTCTAATTCGAATCATGAGTAGGGGAGGGAGGGATGTAAGTGTCATGAAAAAACTAATATCTTGGTATTTTTGGGCTACTTGAGGTGAATCCAAAATGTTCTCATCTTGATATGAAGGACATGAAGGTAATAAATATGCATTTTAACAAAATTAAGGATTGAAATACATACTAATTATTCCTCTTGAGAAACTTGGACTACTTAAATAGTTTTATATAAATATAATCGCTATTTATGTTTGTATAAATGCCTTAAAAGGCTAATGTATTGAAGGACAACACCAAAAATCTTGAATAAATGAGGTACTTTACATACTAGTCCCACTAGTCATGTCAAAAACTATTATCACTTTGAGTTGCACCCTTTGAGGATGCATTTCAAATATCCTCACTGAAATCACACATTGGAAAAAATCCTAGACTTTGGGTGGCCTAAAAAGTGGAGTGAATCTCTAGAGAGGGTAGGTTTCCTTGATTCTATACCTAAGACTAACACTACACATAATCAACTATAAGTAAAAGGGAAAGAGAGACACATGTAAATAAAAAGTGGTAATGAAAATATATTTTGACCCATACCACTCATTTTCAAGTTCAAAAATGAACAATAGGACTTAATTCACACTACACAACTCCTAGTCTGATCCTTTTGCATTAGTATTTTGTAGAGAGGTTAGAGATTCAATGCATAACTAATAGGGAGGAAGATATTCATAGTAATCAATGCATGAATCAAATTGAAACTAACTACAAACTATAATAATGAATCTAAACTACATTGAGGTGAGAAAATAAGATATAAAATCAAGGAGAACTAGTTCATCACTTGATAAGTTCAACTATTCATAAGTACACAATGAATAAAATCATATAAGAAGGCAAAAATTAGTTACTTATTTCTTAAAAAGGATTATAAAAAGAGTAAGGATTCATAATAATCAAGTGGAGGATTTTTAAAAATCCATTCAAAACCAAATTTATATAATAAAAGAGAATATAAAGAAGAGAAAGACATGGCAAGAGTTCATGATGACTGTGATGTAATCATAATATCAGTTACAATGCTAATGGGAACAAGAAATGAGTATTATCATTCCTTCTACTATATGTGTTAAATTTGTGTGCTAAATATCTCATGAAATTTAGTGTAGGATTACATCATTACCTTTTTTGAATCACTATTAACATTTTAAAACTCTCTCTCTCTTAGAGTTATAAGTTCACTTCTTGATGGGTAGGAACAAGTTGTTTCATTGACACATGGAATACTTGGGATTCTTGTAATTTTTATATGCCATCCTTGGCTCTTGAATTAATTTTCACCTTGTCATAAAGTGATAATTAGGACTAAATATCTTCATGTTGTGATCCTTTTCCTTATAACTTGTAATTCCATGTCAAAACTTATTCGATTTAAGAGAAGGAAATGAGGACAAACCTATCACTCAAGTAAGGTCTAGTTATTTTTTTTTAAACTATGATATAAACTTGTCAAATTCATAACTATATTGTAGAACACCATGTGATCCATTTTCAAGATTATATGCCATTTTCAACTGCTCATGTGTCTATTAGGTCTTCATATCCTACTATCCAAGAGTTTAGAGAGGGTTGTAAGTTTTCATTAAGAGCATATTCAATTATCACAAGGTTTTTTTATGTTATTTGTCTAAAACAAAACTTTTAAGAGTCCTCTATAGAACATATTATTCCCTATTAATTGAAAAATATTAGTATATAATGCAAATACCTTGAAATAATATTGAATAAGTACCAAAGGAGTGTGTTCATCCTTGTAGTATCTTAGCATCATAGAATGGACAAATTGCATATGAATTTGAGATTTAAACTTGATTTTAGTTATTAAAATAGGTTTTTATAGCACATATATAATCTTCTAAGGCTGACATTAAATATTTAGAGAGTGTCATGAATTTTATTTTTACTATTTATGACTTTGGTAAGGTCTATACCCTCAGCCTTCTATGCAAATGTGAGAAAATTATTCCTTTTAGGTCCGATTAGAGACTTGGAAACTATTTAATCACCATGAAATTATATTTAAATTATTATATTATATCATGGGACCTCTTCCCAAGTCTATAAATCATCTTGAAATGTTTAGGGAGCCTAGACATAGTCAAAACCATGCAAATAATAAAAAGGATTTTATTTTAGACCATTTTATTGTACTTTATTATTCATGATCACACATCCAAAATACACAAAGAACATTATTATGGAGTATAAAACACTCTCCAATAACTAAGTCATCATAAAACATTGAAACAACCTCAAAACAAGTTTAAATACCCTTCTTGGGTTATTTACAGAATATGTAAAAACATAAAATCAACTTTGAACCTTAATATTTTTGACTGTACACACTTTCAAATATTTAATTCTATATTTTTAAATGTGCCTTGGAGACCTTTATAAATTATCTTTTAATATCATGAGGAAATTTGTCTTGGATCAAAATATATTGCCAAAATATAGAGCACTCATTTTTACTTTGTTAAATTCAAATATTCAAATACAAACGATCATAGTTAAACCTCAGAGATTATGCTCACATCTCATGTCCTTGTGTCTTTAGATTGATCATACACCATCAATATTATTCAAGCTTTAAATCATAGTGTGTCAATGCCCAAATGTTAAACCTTTAATAGTTGACCTCATCTCATGTAATCTGGTAATTTTGATCTCTTACACTCTATCAATCTCTTTGAGATTGTTCTCACTTTAGTTATGCTATACAGATATCACTTTGACCTATTGAATTTAATAAGCACTTTTGATCTCAATTTCTATGATTACCTACTCATCATTAATCCTTGGAAAAATCTTTATCTTTATCTCTGTTCAATATTAAACATTAAACACTTGACACCATCTCGCTACTTATTAACATCTTAGATAAATGTGCTTCATTGATGATGCTCAAACTTTATCTTGTGAAAAAATGACTATGGAAACTATTGCAATATGTCTGAGAAGCCAACTTTTAACCTTAATAACTTTTATTATATTTATATGCATGATCTAAAGTTTATATCATATGATCTCCTCACATAGGAGAATATAACCATATATCAGTATTATCATAGAAAATTTCATGTGAAATATATAATTCAAATAATCTACTCACTCAAAAAAAAATTCCATAGAGCTAACTACACAAAGAACTTGTCTAGAATGCCAACTGTGCACATCCATATCTTTTTTCATACTTTATCTCATGACCTTAAATTTAGTGCATATCAATTAGAAAATAAATTTAACAAACTCATATAATCAAATTATCTTGAAACATCCACATGTGTGAGATATGCATCACCAAATTTCTTACTCAACTCTTTCTTTCCTTATGTAAATTTGGCTAAGTATGGAAAACACTGTCGAATTGCCTGGGAGCCCAACTTTTCACTTGCAAATATTTTTTCACACTTAGTCACATGATATGAAATTAAATTAATATAAACTAAGTAAAAATTTTATCACATCCATATGACCAAATCCTCCTAACTCTTCCATATGTGGCAATGGTGACTTCAATAAACTGCCTACTCAGATTTTCTATGACTATGCCCAAAATGTCTAGATGAAAATAATGATCAACCAAATGAAATATACTCATGAACATAAGAACTAAAATAATATAAAACATAATAAATACATATTATATATCATAAAATCATAATAATCATCCCTAAACATCTATAACCATGCCAAAACTAAAGATCAACCAAGCATACTTCAAGCATCCTAAGACAAACACATTGTACACTTTGTCATTGCCACTTATAATACCAAGTCATTTAATTCACTCACATAGACACCTTCATGACATCACCATATCATCATTGAAAAATATCTAATAATCTCCCCCTTTGTCATTGATGTCAAGACCCATTATAAAACAATATACATCTCACCTTTCTTCTATTTCTTTAAATACTCTCAAAATAGGAACTTTCTCCCCCTTTGACACAATGAAAAACTAGGCACACTATGATCTCAAGGACTTATAAAGACCACCAATTAGGATAGGACCATATTATAAATATGATACAAACTCCCCCTTACCTTGAGCCTACCTCTTCTTGTTTTGATAATTTCCTCTTGCTCCATACCAACACTCTCTTCAACCAAGCATTGTAACCAATGAAGAAAGATCACACAAAAATATTGAAATATGATGAAAATCACTAATAAAAATATGAGAGGGACTTCCCCTAATAACTTTTAACCATTTCACCTTTTGAGCATCTTCAAATATCTACACACTATGAAGAACCATCACACATGCTTAGTAGCCTTCTCTCTCAAGCTACCACAAAGACCACCAATAGTATTTCATACCACTCACCAAAAAGGAAACATGATCTCAAACAACTTTATAACTCTCCTTGAAACATATATACCTTTCTCTTTTATACAATTAGATTAAAAATCACTCTTCTTCACATTAGGCTTGTCTAGTCTTCTTATATCCCTAACTGGAACTTACAGAGCCCATAAATTTTAGTAGACATAAATTAAGGATTTTAAACATTTTATTTAGATAAATCTCATATTCCCCATCAATCACACCAATTTGAATCACCTAACACGTCCTCTAAATCATACTTCCTTTATAAACCAACTTGTCAATTAGGCCTTCATCTTGACAAAAAAAATAAATAAATTGAAATTCACAAAACTTCAGATCTCTATGAATATGATTTGACAACCCATTTCACCCATTAAATATATTAAAAATCCTCATACCTCAACTCATAAGGTAAACCACTTTTCTAGCATAACCCAAAAACCCTAAAATCTCAAAAACAAATAGAGTCAATAAACCACCTTCTAGTTAATGTCCACCTCTAAAACTTATTGTACACCTAGATACAACCATCACACACTTATATAATAAATTTTGAGCCTACATACCTTTTGGAATATTGACTTCCTATAACCCATTTTAGGCATGCTTGCCCTTAACCCAAAAACTGAGAAAATTGAGAGCACTAAATAATCTACAATTGGCATAAATAAAATCATCAAGATATAAAAATACCTAAAACACATCAAAAATAAGTGTACACACCTTTTTGAGCATCAAACTCTTATTTATATTTCATCAATCTCATTATGCTATCTAGAAACACCCATTATAATTTTGTATAATACCTCCTTGACAAACCTCTGAAGCAAGCTCATGAACTTGTTTCTACCCCTTAACCAAAGAACTTCTAAGATAAACACAAGTCTCTATATACATTTAAATTATAATATTGAACACACAAAATTGATTTTACATAAGAAATATGTCTCCTAAGAAGCATAGGTAGAAACACCCTACTTCACATTGTCCTAAAACAATGTGAAACTAAGAGTTTCCCACAACTCTTCATATTCCTTCTCCTCCTTGGTCATATGATATTTGTATTTATTATTACTATTCTTAGGATTAATATAATCAGCATGCTAAACCCCTAAAGCATTATCCTTCTCTTTGAATATTGAATTGACAATACATGAAGATAATAAAGATTCATGACATACCTTTTCATCAAAAGAATCCACCTTATAGTTTAGAACCTCATCACTAGGTTATAACATTTTATTTTATTTTAATGATACTTGATAAGAAATAATATGATGTTCACTTGTATCTATACACACCTTAGGACTAGCCTTAACCAACACCTTGGTCTTCTCCTTGAGCTTGGTCTCTTCATTCTCAACATGAGCAGACAATGAGACGTATTGACACTCTTCAACTTATGAATCATTATCCACCACATCAAATAGATTACTTGGACCTATAGACTCATCGTGAATACATTTATCACCTTTGGATTCCATGACATAACTTGTCTTTTTTCTTATACTTTAGGATCCTGATTAAACCTATTATATCTTGTATACCTTTTCTTGTAGAATATAGTAATGTGACCTCTCTATTTACACTTGAAGAACACTATACCTTTTTTTAAGAAACACGTCTTACCTTACCTTATTTGGATATAAATTTTTAATATGGCATATGTCATGACAAATGAAACACCCTCGTTTTGAATAAGACACCTTGTTTAATCTTATGTGGACAATGGTTTGTAAAGTTTCCCACATCAAGACAGTTGAAGCACTTAAATTTATTCATACTTTTTAAATAAATATCCCCATCATAGATCCATGCAAACTCATTTATAATATGTCTCTTTCATTCTCTATCTCTATGCCTAAATTAATTACATGTGTAACAATAATCACTTAATATTTCATACCTCATGGCATTAGGTTGTTTGATCTAATTTGTCTTCATTATATTTACACCATCATTTCTTGACTGATTGGTTTCATTGAATGGATGAAAAACCTTACTCTCATTGACCTTCACGTTAACTTGAGAATCAACTTTGGACTCTTCATTAAAACCCAATCTAGATTTGTCACTAGCATACTTTTAAAAATTTATAAGATTATCTAGATCATTAGAACTCTTATAAAACATGACAAATGAATTAACCTTACTTAGTCTAACTCATCTTTCAAAGACTCATTTTTAGAAACATACCTTGAACATTCATCTTCTTTAGATTTTAGGCTTGTAGATAGGATTTCCAACTGACAACTGAGATGCTTGACTATATATTCATGGTCGTTTATATCTTCATTCAATATTGATTCATAAAAACTAAATTTCTCATTATTGTCCTTGATTTTATAATTCATATTGTTAATCTTTGTCTCAATATTTAGTTCTTTAAGGGAATTCATCAATTCAATATCATAGTCTACCTCATCTACATCACATCTAAATCACTCCAAGTAGACTCCTTTTGATATGAGCAACTTCCTTCCTAAGCCATGAAAAAAGTTTCATATTCAATAAGATCATCATCTTCATGATCATATTATAATTCAATATTTTCACTTTCATTTGATGAGATGCAATCTCCTTTGGTGTAGATACTCTTCTTGTTCTTGAAGGACTTTATCTTGTTGTTATACTTTTTTAATACTTTCTTCATGTATGTTTGCTTTTCTTCATACTAGCCTTAACCATGCTCTTCATAATCATTATTCTCATGCTTATGAGGTAAATTATGAGAAAACTATCCTATTTATCCACAATTTAAACATTTGAAGGGTAGTTTACCCTTATACTTCCTTGAGCCTATGTTTAATTTCTTAGTAATCAAAGTAATTAGTTCATCCTCATCAATATTAGATATGTCATCCTCTTTGGGTTTATTACCTTATAAATTCCTATTTAGATTCATTTCTATCATTAATTTTACTTCCTTATTTGGTGTTATATCATCATTTAATCTCATCTCATAGGTAGTAAGGGTTCCATGTAATTGATTCATATTTAACTGAATAAGATCATGAGTTTATTCTATATCAGATATTTTTGGATCAAAATTAAGAGATAAAGACCTTAATACCTTTTTAACTATAGTGTCCTCTTTAAGGTTATCTCCAATACCTCTAATGATGTTCATAGTCTCATTAACTCTATGCAAAAAGGATGCCATAGAATCTTCTTCCTTCATCTTGAGACTTTTAAATTACCTTCTATGATTCTGCAACTTAGTAAGCTTGACCTTTAAATCCCCTTCATAAATGATCTACATTTTTTCCCATATATATTTAGAAAATTTATAATGGATTACCTTTATGAAATATATCTATGTAATACCACAAGTAATGGAATTCATTTCCTTATAATTATTCTCAAATAACTTCTTGTCTACAATAATAAATAGAGGAGTTGTAGGAGAAATATAGCCATCCATAATAGATTGCCATACATTAAACCCTAGGGACATAATTTATGTCCTCATACTTACATTCCATTGAGCAATGGCTATTTTTTAGTAGAGAAACCTTCTTGATGACTACCGATATTTTACCTTGGATCACCTTCAAGATATCAAGCCTTTACCAAAGGACCTACTCTGATAACAATTATTAGAGGTACAATCATTGAGAGGGGGAGGTGAATCAGTGAGCCTAGATAATCCATATTAAAATTAAAACATTTTTAAACTCTTAATCAATTACCACAATCATTCATGAAGCATACACATCATTGATAAAAATGAACAAGAGAAATAATGAAAGATCAAGCACATAACACATGACATATGTGGGAAACCCTCTTGGGGAAGAAAAACCACTAGAACCTATAATTGGAATAATATATTATTATAAAAATAACCAATTTAGACTAGATACAACTAATCAAATAAAAACCATCCCTTATTTAGTGAGACTATAATCTCACAAGGTGATACCACACTTATTTAGCTGAGTAACCACAATAACTAGACTTTTAACAAGCTTCACTTTGTAAGGAGGTTGTAACCAATATATGTTGAGATTAAAAAAAAACACATATGAACAACACATCTCCTAAAAATTGAATAATTTCCAATCTAATGGAGACACAAAGTTTATTAGCTCTCTTCAACTATGCATAATCAATGCATCTAATGCCACCTTTTGGATCACCCTAGACCTCTTCACTCATACTCGACCTAAAAGATCAATATTATATCATAAAAAAACTGAATCATAGGTCATACATACAATAATAAATATGATATACTCATCAACTCATCTACTAGGCACTCTACCTCTCCTTCACTCCATAACTCTCACATACATTGCTCATACAAGTCTTCCACAAAATCTAGAAAACATCACATTTGGTTTCACTATTTATAGATAAATCATGAATTATCAAGTCCAAAATCTTCCTTTTCATGAAAAACACATTCCTTAACTCTTAAGGCATCTTATATGGGTCACACTTAAGCACAACACTCTTTGAAATAAGCCCAAGTCATTTTTTAGGTTTTATGATGACCCATTCGCCTCTTTGACACTTCTCTAAGAAAATTAAGAACAAAATAATGCAAGAAAACTTTAAAACACATGAAATCATGCCACATGATCTATAGGTCCTCATTAAGTTCCAACAACCATTATGGTATCCTTCTTCTTAAGCATAATTATTTCAAACAATATTCTATACAACAACTATTCTGAGTGAGCACATAGTCAAATTTTTAAGAATTTTTCATACTCAAGATAGATTTATCACACCTATAAAATATAAAAATAGAATCCTTATGAAATATAAAACACTCTCTTATATTTATGTCATCATGAAACATTGAAACAACCTCAACACAAGTTCAAATACCCTTCTCAGGTTATTTATAGAATATGCACAAACACATAGTCAACTTTAAACCTAAATATATTTAATTATACACACTTTAAAATCTTAAAATATATATTTTTAAATAAACCATGAATTTATATACAAATTATCTTTTTATACCATAATTAAATTTTTTTTGGATCAAAAGATATAGCCAAAATATAGAGCATTGGTTTTTCCTTTGTTAAATTTAAATATTCAAATACAAATGGTAATAGTTAAACCATGGAAAATATGGTTGCATTTCATGTACTTAAATATTTATATTGATCACACACCATAAATATTATTTTATTTTTAACTCATAATGATCCAATGCCCAAATGTTAAAACTCTAATAGTTGACCTCATGTTGTGCAATTTAACAATTTTGACCTCATATGCTCCATCGATCTCTCTAATATTATCCTAGCTTTAGCTATGCCAGAAAAATATCAATTTGAAATATTTACTTTAATTCACACCATTTATCTCAATTTTTAAAATCACCCACTCATCATTATTCCTTAGAAGAATCTCAATCTTTATCTCTGTTCAATGTTAAATATTGAATACTTGGCACCATATCATTTCTTCTTGACATCTTGGAGTAACATGCTCTGTCAATGATGATCAAACTTTACCTTGTGAAAAATTGAATAAGTATAGAAACCATTTAAATCTATTTGAGAATCCATCTTCAAACCTTAATAAATTTTGTTGGGCTTAAATGCATGATCTAAAATTTGGACCATATGATCTCCTCACATACGATAATCCAACCATATATCAATATATTCTTGGAACCTTTACATATGAAAGATATAATTCCATTAATATTATCACAAAAAAATTTCTACCACAGAGCCAAGTATTCCATGAACTTGTTTGGAAGGTGAACTTTGCACATCCATCTCTTTTGTCATGCTTCATTACATGACCTAAAATTTAGTGCATATCAACTAGGCACAATACTTAATAAACCCATATGATAAAATTATCCTAAAACATCCACATTTTTTATTTATTCCATCACCAAGCTACTTACCTGAATCTTTCTTACCTTATGTAAATTTGGCCAAGTATGGGAAAACATTTTTAAACTACCTAAGAACCCAACTTTGCACTTGTATATCTTTTATCATACTTAGTCGCATGACCTAAGACATAGAACATAAAAACTAAGTAAAAATTTGATCACATCCATATGAAAAAATCCCATTTACTCTTCCACACGTGTTAATTGTGACTTCAACAAATAACCTAATCAAATTTCATGCCACTAGACCTAAAATGTCTACATGAAAACAATGATCCACTAGATGAAATCCACTCATGAACACAAGCACTAAAATAATATAAAAAATATTAGGGACCTATTTAACATCCTAAAATAATCATACTCATATGTAAACATCTCTAACCATTCCAAAACTAAAGATCAACCAAGCGTACTTTAAGCATATTAGGACAAGCACATTGCACACTTTGTCATTATCACTTAGACTATCAAGGCACTTTATCCACTCGCCTGGACACCTTCATGACATAACCATAACATAATTGAAATATATCTAAAAAATATATTATCATGAGACTAAAAAAGGTCATCAATGTGATTTCAAGGTATTTTAATTAAATTATACCCACTTAGAATACCATTTTTAGTCACCAAGTTTTTTTTAGGATTAATTGGTAGTTTTGAGGTTTCTACACTCTTAAAAAAAATTTATAACTAATAATACATAAATAAAAATAATAATGCCAAAAATTTTAATTATACAAACCTTTTCATAATCTTGTATTGGTAATTGGTCCCATGCATATTCTCCTCTAACTTTTTACATGTTAAATTTGGCCTTTTCAGGCTTGTAAGCCTGTAGGTGCATCTTCGAATGAGTGTTTTGATTAAAAAACCATTAAAATTACTTGTTTCTAGTTTTAAATGTTTCACCTATACTTTTAACATGTTACATGAGGTATATACATGGTTTCTAATTAATTTTACTCCCTCAAACATGATTAACACCTTATTTGTCTATGATTAGGGCTTGTGGGCAGGGTAGTAACTTTGACCCTAATGACCCATGTTTGGTGTTTTTTTTTAATATAAAGATATATATTTATTTTATAAGACTTATTAAAGTTTTACCACATCTTACCTATCCTTCCAAACACAAAAATTTCACACTCCTATTTTTTAGGTGCAAGCTTATATGTGAGCATTTTGGGTTTAAACCTTATTACTACCCTATTCTTGGATTGATTTTTTATTCCTATAATGATATAAAATTATTTTTATATAAATTTGAAGATTATTTTACATTTTTAAATACATTTTCAACTAAGGAAACATACAAAAAATTTCAATAATCTCTTTTATGTTTCCTGTAGACTTGACAATCTACTAACACATGCATACATTAGCTATCTTCTTGAACTTTTGAATTTAGATGATATTTAAGGATTTTAAAAGATTTTTTTGGGATTTTATCATTAATAATGGAACATAAATTATTTATAGGAGTCTTATTTTTTATTTTAATTCTATTACTTACTTTTTCCATACTTAAAACCCTATTTAAGCCTACTAGAGCAATGACTATGAGATTGCTAACTGTAACTTCCTTTCAAATATGACCATAGTGGTTTATAAATTTATTATATGATATTTTAATGATAATATATAACTTAAAATGATAATAAAACAATACATTTTACTGGTTTATTCAAGATTAGATTCAAAATAAAAAATGCACTCTTAGGCCTTCAACATGCCTAATACCTTTTCTAAGAGTTGTTTACCTTCCCCTGATGGTTTCTCCTGTAATTAAAGGAATTAAAACCATATAAAATATTTATCAATGTTATTTAAACCTTTAATTAATTTATATATTCAATATTCACCAAAAACATACAACCTTTCTCCATGTTTGGTACAAAACTTATACTCTACTGTAGATACTCCTTTTGGAAACTCACTGTATACAATTGTATGTCTTATATTTTTTAAACATGAATATAAATTGAGTATATGAGTTTATTAAAAAAATTTAAGATGTGTTTGGATAATTTATTTACTTAAGACAAATTTATAATCCTTAAGAATGAGGAAACCTCTCATCCTGCTTAACATGGTTTAAAGACAATTAGGTTTCTTGAGGGTCATTCATATAGCCAAGGAATCTAATTATATAATGAATAGAAAGAATATATTTAAAAAAATAATTAATTTTTAAATACTCAAAATTACCTTTAACATATCATATTTTAGACAAAATTCATCTTCTTTATTGATATTCTGACGTATAGGTTTGTGGGGTCTCTCATTTGGATCCTATATGTTAAAACCAAACCTAGAAAACTATTTCTGAAATAAATTAAAGATTTGAGAAAATGGAAAAATGTTTTGGGGTTTTATTTAATTATACATCATGTTTTTTAACCTCTTTCATGATCCCAAAAACTTTCAATTTCTCAAACTAACCCAAAACATAGACTTTTTAAAAATATGCAAACCTATACCTTCACATTACACTTACTCATGCATTAAATTGTTTATTAGATATGTTATATGAGTAATTATTATACCATGAAATAGATCACACAACCATTATATTTAAATAATTATATCATAAGTGCCTTCAAAAAAGAGGAAACTAAGCTTAGGTGTTTTAGGAGGGTTTTAGAGTAGCCAATATTCTTAGCGATGATTCATAAAGAACGTGACTTAAATATATGATATTTTATTATATATTATAATTTAATATGGGTCCCTTAATTCCAATAATATAATTTTAATTGGTATTTCCTATTCTTCATGAACCATTCATTACAAATTGATCTTTATTGACTATGCAAGTGACTTGATGGAGAAATTGACTGAGTTTTTATCTTGTTTAGAGTTGTGAACTCTTCCTAATCCTGGTTTACACCTGAATAATATAATTAAGTAATTTTATATGTTTATACAACCATGTTCTAATTTTATCTTGGATAAAGGTGTCTGAACCAACATGAAACCTTGCATGATCTCCTCAAAACCTACCTTTTCTTGTTATGAAACTTGTTTATTTGAGCAATTTCCTATTGTATAATTTTACCAAACATTCCATGGAGTACTTATTGGTATAAATAATTATGTCATAATTTATAAAACTCTATTTTTATTATATTTCCTATTACCATGCAATATTTAGAATTAAATAAATTGACAAAGAGGAGTTTTTAAATGTTCATACATTATAAATGAAGTTTTGACACCTCTTGTTT
Source organism: Torreya grandis (assembly GCA_037957365.1). Classification (NCBI taxonomy): domain Eukaryota; kingdom Viridiplantae; phylum Streptophyta; class Pinopsida; order Cupressales; family Taxaceae; genus Torreya; species Torreya grandis. The sequence goes on from JARHVA010005392.1 coordinate 322,908, forward strand.
GGTTGTAAAAATATGATAGAGTATGACATGATCTTGAATGGGGTGTCACATGTCTAACAATACCTCTTTTACATGGCACTAGGTATTCACACTTGATGTTCCTCAAGGGATTTACGTTATGACATTACAAAAAACAATATAACAAAACAAAGGAAACCTTAATATCTAAAAAAATACCTTAATCTTTCCAAAGTCTTGAAAAGACAAATTATGTTACTTTATTATCTTTGTTTCTTGACCTCAATGCACTATGTAACACCATGAGTTCTTAGATGATCACCACTACTTTTATTTATCATGGATCAACTCTTCCTTAACTTGCACTAATTAACCTCTACATTTGATAAATTATTGTAATTTATCCAAAACTACATTGAAAAATACCTCATTTAGACATATTTTCAAATTAAATTGATGAACTAGGTCATGTTTTGGATTATAGGGGTTGACTTTTGACCTAGGAGGCCAAAATTTCAACAATACTTTCTTATAGTTTATTGGCGTGTAAATTTTTCTTAAGAAACTATTTTGGGTAATCATGGTATAAAAGGTTAATAAAATGGAATTGACATATAACCATTGGGGAAAAAAATTAAATGAGTTAAAGTATAATACATTAACATGACACTTTTGGTAAGGCTTAGCATTAACTATTAAATTTGAATGAAATTTTCATGTTAGATTTATCACAGTTTCGTATAAGGTAATGTTTTTAATGTGTTATCATAACCACTTGGATACCAATAATTTTAAATAAATATTTATTAAAAACTTTAGGTCACTTTGGATCTCATTTTAACCTTCAATTTTTTTGTTCATGTCAATTCAATGCTTAACTACTAATATTGAAGGTAATTTTTAAGTAGAAAGATTGGAACATATATAAATTAAGTGGTGATATAGTTTGAAATATTTATAAATTTGATGGATAACATAGACTTATAAAAATCCTTGGCCACCCCCACTCTTTGGAACATGCCAACTATACTTGTCAATTTATAAAACATATCCACATTCAATGTGAACTTCAAATAGGGTATATGAATTTTATTGGTCTCATTTGGTCATTCAAATAATTTTTAAATATTATCTATGGAATTAAAGCTCTATTGGTTTCTTTTTTTGTGTCTTTATTCATAGTATATAATTTTTGATTTCATTTTAAGTTTACATGTTCTTCTTGAATAGGTTGACTTAATTTTTTAGATTTTCTATGAATTTATAGTTCATACAATGGTATGAATTTGGTTTATTCATAGAATATAAGTTATATTTGAAAAGTGACAGTGATCCCAAGAAAATATAATTGATTTTATTATATTTTGTTTGAAATATTTGAATAATTTGTACTAAAGATCATATAAAATATTGAATTAAGTTCAAAAATGAAAATTATAAATGTAGTATATTTCCACTTTGCATGCATACTCTTGAATTATTTTGGGGTCATCTTGTATTAAATTTATAAACCTAGTTGTTACATTCAAGGGTTTAGTTTTCACTCATTTTTTGGGTATTTGTATCTCCTACATGTGATAGATATTATTTAAATATAAATATTTTCATATTTTATATCATGAGTTGAAAATCCATTATGTTTCCTTTAGATAAGTTCATGTAAGATTTTTTAATTTTTTCTATTTTGACTTTCATTTACTACATAAGCCATTGTTTCCAATATTTGTATTCAATCTTGGTTTTGCATATTTGTTACACTAATTCTGGCTCAGTTTGCTTATAGTATTAACTTTAGACATGGATATTGATAATATTGTTGCACTCAATTCATGGTTTGTTTAATACTTGATTCTAAAGTATGTAGCTTTCATTTTAATTTTAAGTTTTTATTGATAGTTTACACTTAGCTTTGAAATATTTTTCATACTCAATTCATAAGTTTGGCTCTTACACTCAATGTTTTAGTTTTAGTTGTTATGACATCAGTATGTGATAGATTTAATTGTATGAAAATAGGGTAAAGTTTTTTAAGGTTTTGATATATCACATAATATGAAAATATTAAGCTTTTACTGTAATATTTATTCAGAATTTTATAATCTTATCATATTTGGATTTTAGTTTGATGGGTTTTGTAAAAAACAAAATACGACTTGACTATTTCATTTAGTCTAAAAATAAATTTTTAAAAATATGTCAAGATGATTGCACAGAGATTTGATTTTTTATGAAAGGGTTATATTTTTTTAAAATATGGAATTTTCTTAAAATAATGTTAATATTATAATTTTTTAGGTTTCAAGTTTTTGTCATACAAAATGATTTAGTTCTTACTCTGGGTAAGGTTTACATTGTGACAAGAAATAAAATATTTAAATATCATATATTTCATTTCATTCAAATATGAGATTATTTTTTGACTTTTTATTGATTAATACTTTGTCTTCCTCAAATTTAAATGAAGTTTTAAAATAGTTTATTTTATTATAACTAGTTTGCATACAAATTTCATGCTATTGAATATATGTATGTATTTAAAAGGAGTTTTGGTCAAAATGTTGGAGTTTTATATTTTTCATGCAATAAGTTTTGGTTTTTAAAATTATTAATATTTTTATCCAATGATAATTTTTAATACCATAGATTGCAAAAAATTGGCGTGCATCACTTAAAAAATGTTGAAGTGACATAATTATATAAGATGATTTATTGGATAATGAAATATATAAGTATGCCTTAGTTTGCATCAATTTATTGAAATTTATATATTAGTTTCATAAAATTGAAGTTGTCTACAAATAATAATAAAATTATTTTTTATGATAATTTAAAATAAATATTTATAAGTTTTGAAATACTTAGAATGAGAGTGACAATTTTACATTATTTGATGCAATGATTCTTAATGAATGACTTCAACAATTTCTCACCAAAGGTTTCAATTATAATATTCTATAATTTCAAGTTGGTTTTTTACATAAAAAACATTTCCATACAAATGTATTTTCATATAGTTTTCATTTGAGTTTGCCTTATAAAGATGTATTACATTTTTAAAATTATACGAATATATAATGATCAATTTTAAATATCTATTATGTTTTCCTTTTTATTATATAAATATAATATGTTAGGTTGGATTAATGGATCTTAGAGTTACAACATAAATAATGTATGGACTAAAGGGTGCCAATAATAAGACAATGAGTTCCTACTTGGGGTAATTATCGATACAAAACTTATAGGGTTTAAAGGGAAATTAGTGACTTTAAATGAAGTTTAAATCATGAAAATCATGTCTCCATACACTTCAATGTTAATGAAAATTATTTATATAATGTTTTCAATATTTTTCCTATTAATTATTTCATTTTCATGGTAAAATAAGTCTTTACATAGGTAATTATAAATCACATCAAATTAGACATAGTTTGTTAACTCCTTTTTCCCAAAAGATTACTTTACACAATAAAATGCCTACACATGTTGATACTATGCATCAAAATTTGAGATACACTATTCTAATACTACTAAAGTTCTAGTTTCCATTGCTCTTAAACAAAATACACTTTTATTGGTAAACTCACTAGTTGTGCTTCACCTCTGCATGTGGTAACACATGTATTAAAGAGGATCAAGTTATATGTTTATGATGAATTTAGAGGAGTCACTAGAGTGGTGTTGTTTAAGATACCTCTTGATTATATAGAGTATCATACTAAGCATGGGTTAACATTGATAAAATTGGTTTTAGATAATGAATAGTACCTTTTATGTCGATTAATATTTTATTTTTATAATTTTTTATTTCTTTATTTTATATTTGGTTTAGATAGTGGTTATTTTTTATTATTTTGTGTGGATCATGGTAATGATTTCATTTTGAGATGATACTTCAGTTTGATTACTTGTATAAATGTGTGTTTTTTATATATTTTAAAGTTTTGGTCTAGTAATTAACACTTTGTTTACATTAGTAATAAATTGATGAATGTTTAAATTTTTGTTTTATCATTTCATAATGATATAAATTTTAAAGTTTATAATGCGTATAGACTAATTAATTTATATTAAAATTTATGATGTTTTGAATCACATAATGATTTTTATTATATTTAATTAAGTTATGAAGTGGGCCCTTACCCATTAAAGAGTTGTTTTATCTTATTAAACATTTATGTTTGAAGTATCGATAAATTTATTTTGAACTTTAATAAGTTAACTTTATGAATTGATTCGTAAATGTCTAGTTAAATTAGTTAAAATTATTTTAATTTTACTAAAGGTAAATTATAACTTAATATTATAACTAACTTTCCAAATAGAGACCTTAAAAGGACTCGAAGACATCAATCAAAATGAGAAGAAACATAAATAATTTTAAGGATTCCTTATATTTCAACTTTCATACTACACTTTATCCTCTAAGATAAATATCTGAGATTGAATGTTACTTACAAGAAGAAAAAACAACATAATTATCTAATGGTATAGTATATTGCTTGGTAAGCTAAAGTATATCCATGTTAATTATTCTATTTTTAAACTAATAATCTAAACATGGCTAATATTATTAACATTTTGATGACTATATAATAATACAATCATATGCATAGTTTACATTTTTTATTTTCCCAAATAATGAAGAATACTTTACATATTATGTTATAATTTTTTGAGTTTTCATTTTTAATAATTTATATATTAAAAAAATAAATCATGTATTAAGTCTATTATTTCTTAATAAAATCATTAAATTTCCAAATTAGTTCCCTTATTTATATCATTATGTTATTCACTTTATAGTTTTGTTTCATAGTATATATTATCTTTATTTTGACTTATTTATTTATTTAGATTAATTGTTTTATTTACATTATCTTTATTAATCTCAACATGTATCACATTATTTATTTATTTTAATTAGTATTCCTTATTTCATTCATTATATTTCTTCTCTTTATTTTATTCCTTAGTTTTTTTTTCTTATTTTAGATATCATATAAACCCGGTAACTAATCTTATCTAATGCACTAATTTCTAATATTTTTGATCTACAAATGAACTTGATGCACTGGGGTTTTGTCCCAAGTTTGTTCATTCTATCAATATGCTTTGTTAGGATGTTAGGGTCTGCATCACTATCAATGGCTCTCAGGCTCAACCTTTTGAGCTCCACAAATCCCTTAGATAGGGTTGCCCCTAGTCACTTTGATTTATGTGTTAGATGTTGAAGGTTTTCAATATTTTTTAGCCAATTATGCTTCCAAAGGACTGGTCAAAGGTATCTCTTTGCCTAATTATAACCACCAATTAATCAACAAGAACTTTGATAATGACTCCTTTCTTACCCTATAGGAGGATGAAATCTCTATCAAGCATGCCATGGAATGTTTAGATATTTTTTCCTTGACTTTGGGTTGTTTATCTAGTGGCATAAGACCCAGTGCTACCACCAATCCTTTTCACTAAAACCTCCTTGGATAGAGGGATATATGTTAAAATAGATCCTTCTAGGGATCTAGTTTAAAATTTTAGGCATTCATTTTGCTTTCATAGCCTCTCTTGTTGGTTTGTGGTCCTATGTGGTCCAAAGAGTGGAGAAAAATAATCTCTTTATAGATCACTAAGCCTTTGATCTTGGCAAAAAAAATATAGATTTTTTCTAAGGTGCTCACTACTACTCATATTTACTACTCTTTTGATTGGGCACCTTCAATTGCCTCTTATGCAAATTGTGATAAAATGTTAAGAGATTTTATTGAGTCTACTAAGCCATCTATTACCATCCTAAATAATATGGTGGGTTAGGGTGTATTGACATAAAAATTTAGGGCATCACTCTTGGTGCCAAATGGGTCACCCAAATCTTGTAAGGTGACGAAGCCTAGAAAATTTTATTGTAGCACTTTATTTCTTAAGGAGGTTATCTTGATAGAAAAACTTAGTAAGATATAGGTTTTCATAGTTCACTTATATCACTAGTGTCTATAAAATTAGGGGGAATGTTTGTCATGTAGAATATATATAAGGACTAGGAAAATATCAAACCTCACCCTAAATAGGTAGGGGAGGAGTTTAGAATAATTCTTTTTCTAAACTCATACTTATTATAGTGGTCTCCTCAGTTGACCTTTCACAATGTCCCCTTTGCCATATCCCCCTGAATCAAAATCTTAAAGTTATTTAATAATGGTATTCTTATGATTTGTGATCTATTCTATAAGGTTTCTATGGATTGGATTCCTTGGTCTATGCTAAAGGTCAAATTTTATCTTAACAAGGAAGATGCATAATTAGTTGATAAAATATAGATTCCATACCTAATGATTACTTACACAATATCAAAGTTTACACTCTCACTCCATGACGGAAGGACTAGTCTTGACCTATAACCATGCCATTTCATCATTATTCTCCTTAAATATGATATAATTTATTATCCACTCAACACATTAACATAGAGGCTCTTAATCATTGATGGTCTCTCCAATCCCTTCATCGAGTTTGGGCCAGGAGGTTTTATCACATTTGGGTGGATTATATTGAACCTAAAAAGGATAATTTCTTTTGGTGTATTCTATATCAATGTTTACCCATGGGAAATTAGCTCAATCACATGGGGTTCTTAATCCCACTTGCCTGTCATATCAACACCTAGAAACCATCAAATACCTTTTCTAGTTTTACCCACATGCTTAGTTAGCCCGAAGATAGATTCATACCCTTTTCAAACCCTTCAAGTTTGATATGTTCACCTAGAAAATTACTCTCTTATGGGACTCCACCCTTTTACTTAAAATATATAATATATTTTAGCAAATTTTCCATACTGATATTTTATTTTAGATTTAGAAATCTAAAAAATAAGAATGTTTTAATAATGAGATTATGGAAAAAAAATTATATAACTAATCAAGTTGATATTATTTTTAAAGTTACCCTCCAAATTTAAAGTCAAACATACAAGGTTTGGCTAGAGCTTCATCATCTATAAGTTCTCCTAGACCATTGGGGGAATGTTCCTTATGTAGTCAATAGTGATCCACTTGATCCCCCACCTCACCCCTCTCCTCCTAGGGGTCACGAGTGTAGGGGGATGTGTCACCTCTATCAAATACAAAGGTCTTAAATTGGAAGAACTACTCTCTTTGCTCATTCTATCCATCTCCTCCAAGAGGACTTGATATAGGTAAAGACATTAGTGGTGGGGGGTGGAGACCCCTACCGTAAGACAAGTTCCTACATCTGAAGCTAACCATCTCTCCCTCCCTATGGGATTTTTAGAATGATTATAACACTAAAAAACAAACAAATGTTTGGTATCCCCTCCCTATGGATGAAGATACCCCAACTCAAGATGGCCAAGAAGGGAAGACTCAAGACCCTCTACCTCTACCTCCTCCTTTGGATTCCATGTTTAAATCTACTAATTAGTTTTTTAATTGATATTTGTGTTGTTATATTAATTTTTTTGGCTTATATGCACTTTATTTAATTTAGCTATGGTTATCAATTGCCTGTGGCTAGTTATTTTGGACTTTGGTTTCTCCCAAGGCTTTTTATAGACTAGTTTGGTTTTTGGGGTGTGACGTTTCCACCCATTTTTTTTGTATGACTAGCATTCTAATACTATTTTTTATTTTTTAATTAATATGAAAGTGATTTTCAATTAAACAAATATTGTTTATCTCTAATATTTTCTTTATTATTTAGCTTATTCATTTAGTTTATTAGTTATTTATTTTGTTTTTCTTTATTTTTTGTCATTGGTTCCATCTAATTTTTTTATCTATTTCAATTCATATATAAAAAACATTTAAATAAAGTGATAATAAATATAAAGTTTCTCACATAGATAAACATGATTAATTTATTTAGAACATTTAGTCCTCTAAGAGATTGACTCTTCAATAGGAATTACCATGTCAAACAAGATTTATAATATAGGAAAAACTCTAAAATGAATTTTTTTTTATTTGAATCTTTATTTATTTATTTACCTTTGGTTATCTTGAAATAATTTTATATTTTTTTATCTTGAAATATTTTAATGTTAAATCTTTTACTTTAATTAATAATGATTCCCAAACTTTGGTTAAGTCTTAAATGTTTTTTAAACCACCTTACATACTTAACCATTGAAAATATTGTTTACATCTCTTCAATTGATTTTTTAGTCTTAGGTACATAATATTTTATTGGTATGATTCTTCCATGACCTTTGTGATAGGCAAACATGAATATTAGTTGATGTTACATTTTCCACCATCAAAACAATTTGTGACTCTATTGAGGATTTTTAATTTTAAATTCCTTTTTTATTTTGATTTATTTCAAGAATATTTTCACTATTTTTATGTTTCATATTTTCTATTACCATTACTAGGAACCCTCTTGTTATCCATCTTGGTATTGACATTGCTACTAGACAAGTTGAGATTACTACTAATTTAACCCATGCCAATTGGTATAATCACCCACAAAATTTGTAGTGTATTCTCACTATTATTAATTTTGAGGAAGAAGAGGCATTGAATATTGAAAATTACACTTTATTTTTAAAATAAAACTAATGACCATGTTTTCAAAAGAAACCAAAATTTGAGACTTGAAATATTAAAGGTCATAGATACCAATCCTCAACCCTATATAATATTTCTTTTGGATAAACCCCTAAAAAATGTTAACTATTTCTAAAATAGTTGAGAAAGAAATAAATATAATTAGAGATGTTATAATAAATTTGTAATAAAATAGGGAACATGATGAGTTAACTAAAGTAAATCAAATTCTAATGTTGAAAATAACACACTAATCATTGAATGTGTGGAAATACTATTGATATTATAAATTTTCCTGATAAACTCTCTTCACTAAAAGAAGTAAACATTCAAAAATTCTCAATTAATTTAGGATAATATTTTGAAGATAATCTTGATACATTTAAATTTATTATTTCATCTCTTATAATTATTAATGATAAATCATCTCAATTTTTTTTTTTTGCATAATTTAGAAGGTAAAGTCCATCAAGATTTCATTGGTTTTCATGTTAAAGTAATTCATGAATGGGAAGATATTCAAGATTGGATTTAATTATGTTTTAGTAAACCTAAATAATATCTAACATTAGTTAATAAAATTGAGAATATATCTATTGACATTTTGAAAAAAATATGTATAGTTTCAAAATAAGATTTACTAGACTTATCAATAAAATTTTGCATGATTTAGGACCTACTAATAAGTTGGAAAGATTTTATTATTGTAATAAATTACCCTTAAAATATAAAATGGTGTTAAAGGATAAATATATTTCATAATATGAGGCCACTATTAATTTATTTATTTAATAAAAAAAAACTTAAATGTATTGGTTTTAAAGAACGAGCTTCTTCTAGTCTAACTTATGACAATGTGAAAAAAATTATATCCATAAGCAACCTTGGGAGAAATTTGGTTGCCATTAAGAGACAATTGAATGACCAACCTACTTCTTCAAGTAAAATGTAAAATATTCACTATACTATGTCACAAAATAAAGTTAATTCTTGTCATGTATGTGAAATAGATCATGAACTAGATACATTCAAAACTATTTAAAACATTGAATGTTTTATCCAATGAAAAAACAATATTTCTATTAACTTGGAAAAAATATAAACATGTGTATTTCTAAAGAGAATTCAGGTGAAATCAAGACAACAAATTTTATGTTGTTAAAATAAGGATAAATGATTATGATTGTTTTCCTAAAGATAATTCCAATAAAATTAAAGTTAGTAATAATAAATAATATATTTTATTTTTATCTTTTTAGAAAATATAATTTAGATGTAGGAGAGCGAGGAAAGTAATAATAGAAAAAAGGTGGAAGACCCCAATTTTTTGAATTTAAGATTAGGTGGGAAAAATAGTCCAAGACTAACAAAACCAATGAGGACACATGGGAAGATCTAACCAAATCATAAAATGGCAAGAATGTCAGTTTAAAAAAAGGTGAAATTACAAGCATCGATCTAGTGGATTAGGTGACTATGGAGAGGGTCCCATTACAAAAAGGTTTTGTTTTGGGTTATAATACCCCATCGTTATCTTGGGCATACAAGGTTTTGGAAAAGTGACCAAAGAGTTAAGATACATCTGACTTTCATCTTGAACCTTCTGTCAAAGATAATAAGTATTAGGTATACATTCTTGACAACCTTGTATAAAAAGTAGATCAAATACTAGAAAAATCTCTTCTAGAAAAGGTAAATGGTTTCAAACCAAAAATTGATTCCTTTAGAAAGTGGGCTAATAATATATGGAAAACCAAAGGGCAAATTTAGGTTGTAACCCTTACTATAAATTTATTCTTTATTGGTTTTAACAAATAGGAGGACTACTTAAAAGTTTTGATGGAGGGACCCTAGTTCATGGTAAAATCCAATGTCTCTTTAAGGCACTAGAAATATGGTACAAACTTGAATAACATAGTAATATAATATGTACCTATGTGGGTTTCACTCCCCTAGATCTCACTTGGATACTAGGATCCTACTATTATTCTCAGCATAACAAGGGATCTTGGTTAACCTATCATGATTTATCTAGTCATCAAATCCCATCGAATAATGGTCACAACAAGATTCTAGGTATTTATTGCTATTAAAAAACCACTTCTCCATTCTAGCATGCTAAAATATAAATATAGAGTTTGGTATCAAGGCATTGTTTATGAAAATATTTCTATGATATGAAATAAGTATAACATACTTATCCATATCTCAAAATATTTTCCAATTATCCCTAAAACTCCCTAGGTAACTAGATAGGTCTAGTCAAGAAAATTGGATCCAAAGGGTATGGCTAGTATTCTAGAATCAAGTGGAAAAGCTGTCAATCATATACTACTCCATTGAAATATCTAGCAAATCCAACCTATTTTTCTAAAAAACATTGTATCACCTTTGAAAACACCCTTATCAACCCACACACTAAGGTTTATTATGATACAAGGTTAGCCAACCATGGAGAAAATATTATAAATTACTACAAGGAGCTTAGCCCCTCATATTCTTAGTAGAATCATCCCAATATGCATGATTTAAAACTATAATAAACATGGGTGAATTAGATGTACCCCAAATAACTTCTCCCATTATTGAACTAGTGAGATCCAACCCTTTTGAATATCTTTGTAATAAAATACCTTTGTTTTAAGAAATAGAGAAGAAAGGTTCCCTAGGATAGGAAAAAAAACCTAAGGTATAAGATACCCTTAAACCAGGAAACAGAGATAAAATAGAAGCCACCCTAAATTAGGGAGGTAGAGTTACTCAAAATAAGGTAGAAGACACCCCAACTAAGGAAATGAATTTATTCTAAAAAGGCTATTATCCCACTTAAAAGAACTAGGTCAGTTCTCTACAATCACCCCTTCTTATAAATCCAAAGGTGAAGAAGAAAGGTGGACCTAGGATAAAACCACAAAAGGTAAAAATAAAATTGAGGTAGGGGATGGACCCAAGCAATCAGGCAAGACTCCATAGCTAATTGTTAGGAATAAGGAAATAACTAGTGAAATAGCCAAGGGTAGTCAAAGGACCCTTAAACTCACTAGATCAAAAGAATGAAACTAATTTATTGGAATGTGAGGGGGTTAAATAAACCCAAAAAATATAATTTAGTTAAGAATATAATAAAAATAAATGAGGCTCATGTTATTATTTTAAAATAAACTAAATGAAATGTTTGAGAAATGTATCAATAAATTATGAATTAGGCCAAAACACATCATTGTAAGTTCTAAAGGGGACTTGGGTGGAATTGAAACACTATGAAACTTTAAATAATTGGAAGGTGAAGTACTTAATAATAATAATAATAATAATAATAATAATAATAATAATAATAATCATCATCATCATCATCTAGCATTATTTTTAAAAATAAACAATCAAAATAAAAATGGATATTATATAATATTTAAACCCCAAATTCTAGAACAAGGAGAAAAATTTGGGAGGACTTGGTGGCATTTATAAAATTTATAAATCATTAGAAATGGGTTATGGATTGTTATTTTAATTCTCACTAACCCTAATGGAAAATAAGGGTGGATTGATAGACTTTTTGGAAAGCATGGCAAAGCTTAATAAATTCATCTATGAAGCAGTCCTAATATATGTGGAACTCAAAGGGAACCAATTCATATGGAAAAACATAATACTAGACTCATATCTGATTTAAGTAAGGCTTGGTATATTTTTGGTGTCTCTAAATTGGGATATTCATTATTTCATCTCTTTGTCCTCTCTTCCCAAAATTGGTTCAGACCATAAACATATCATATTTGAAGGGGAAATGGTTCTAAAATTTAAAAATATTCCCTTTAGATTTGAAAATATGTGACTTCATCACCCCAACCTCTTTGAATTTGTAAATGTGTGGTGGCAAGATCCTTTCTCAGGATTACACACACACACACACAAACACACACACACACACACACACACACACACACACACACACACACACACACACACACACACACACACACACACACACACACACACACACACACACACACACACACACACACACACACACACACATTAGTAAAGAAAATTAATCATTTGAAGACCAAATTAAAACTATAGAACAAGGAGGTCTTTAACAATTTTCTTACTTAGAAGAAATAGATAGAGAAGTAACTTCTAGTTATAGATAACCAATTTTCCATTCATGGGTCTATGTAAAGGAAAAGGAATTACTTAACAAATACCACAATCTAAAATGAAAATAACAATATTTATAGAAATAAAAGTCTAGATGCTTATGGATAAAGGAAGGGGATTGAAATACAAAGTTTTTTCATCAACATGCTTCTAGAAATAGAAAGAAAAATATGATCTTTGAGTTACTACAAGAAAATGGAAGGAATTTCAAAGAAATTGATGATATAAATGACCAATTCATCTCTTAATTTTGATTTTTTTTGAAGGAAAATGGCTCACCTGAAATAAGTTTGAAATAAAAACTCTTGTATAGAATTCCAAGTCTACTCACTTTGGTTTAGAATGCAAAAATACTAAATCCTCCTTCAACTGATGAAATCAAAGTAGTGGTGTTTTATATAGAGGAAGGTAAAGCCCTAGGATGTAATGGTTTACCTACTCTTTTCTTTTGGAAATTATGGGACATAATTCACTTGGAGGTGGAAGCCAAGGTTTCTATTTTTTTTAGAGATGGTACTTGTCAATGGTGTACACAAAAGTTACTTATCATCCACTAGAGGTCTAAGACAAGGGGAGTCCTTACAACCATATCTATTTTTTATCCTAACTAAAATATTGTGTAGACATATTCAAGCTACCAAAACACAAGGTCTCATCAGTGAGATCATAGTGGCCCATAACATCAGTCTAATTACTCATGATCAATTTAATGATGATACTTTATTACTTGGGAAAGCATCAGTTATTTAAAACCTATTTCTCAAAGAAATCCTTATTGAATATGATAAAGTATCTAATTAGTGCATCAATTTATATAAAATATTAATCTTCTTCATAAACACATAATTAGGTCTTCAGAAGAATCTAGCCTTTATACTTAGTTTTAAGATAAGCATATTTCCTTCTAAACAATTGGGGATACCCCTTTTTATGGGGAAACTAAAGGATAAATATTGGAATCCCCTTATTGACAAAATTATAAATAAATTAGCATGAGGAAAAGGCCATCTACTTTCCCAAATAGGTAAACTATAAATGCTTAAAATCTAAATGTAAGGCATTTCAATCTATTTTATGTCCATTTTCAAGTTTTTGAGTAAAATAGTTGAAAAAACTAAGTAGATCCAACACAACTTATTATGTAAATAATTAGAGGAAAAATTATAATTTCCACTTGTACAATGGGACAAAGCATGCCTCCCCAAACAAAATGGCATATTGAGTCTCAGAAATTTGAGAAATATGAATAAATCCTTGCTTGAAAAATTTGGATGGAAAATATTAAAAGAAGATAAACAATGGAATCATATTAATAAGGAAAAATATTTGTAAGTAAAATATAAATATAGTTTCCTTTAGGAGGAAGGTCCAACAGATGTGTCATCTTTCTAGAAGGCCATTTATTATGTAAAAATAATTCTTCAGAAATCATATAGATGGAATGGTAATGGGAAATAGTGTATTTTTAGGATGATCCCTACATTTATCTAATCCCTTTAGGGAATCAAGATTCATGGAGAAATCAAATCTTGATATTTAAAACCCCTTGAGGTATTAAAGTTAAGAACTATTGGTCACTATAAAATAATATTCCTAAATAGAAACCTCTCTACATAAATTTACTTAATGAGTAGGACTCCCAGGCTTTGTTTAGGCTAAACTTGAAACTTTAGCATATTCACATCCCTTGCCTCCCAAAGGAGGACATTCTAATCTAGATGATTGAAGAGAGTGGCTCTTTATTAGTGAAATAAATTTATATGGTGGATCTATAACTTGAATAAGAATGGGATGCTTGGGGTCCCTTTTGGATCAAAAATTTAATTCCTAAGATCAACATATTCTACTGACTAATGACATAGAATAGTATCCTCACCATTAAAAATTTGGTAAAGTAGGGAATGAAAATCCCCAATAATTTTACCCTATATCAATATTATGAATATTTTTAAAATAATATCTTCTTGGAATGCATCTTCATCTCTTCTATCCTAGACCTTCTACTTCAACACTTCCTTCTTTCATGGGTGCATCCTAGTTCTATTTAGGATCTAGTCATTCAATGGAAACCACCCTAGGGTATACATTCCATAGATTTATTATGGAACATAACTCTAATAAACTTACTTTGGTCTATTTGAAAAGTGATAAATGATCATCTTTTTACAAATAGAACTTCTTATATGGTATGTGTTTTTTGGTGTTTGTGTTCTTCAATCTCGATGAATTAGAACACTTTTCATTCTAAGGATAAGGCTAACTAATCCTCTATTGAGTCTTCAATTTTTTATATTGTAAACTCTCCTATATTTTATAAATTACTATATCTAGTGTTGAGATGATTAACCATGTGGTGAATTCCCCTAACTGGGTAGATGAAACTCAAATTTGATAGAGCCAATAAAGGCAACCTAGGCAATGTAGGGGAGGTGTTATTAGGTACCATGATGGGAGATTGATCATTACATGTTCTAAACCTTTAGATCATCAAACTAAACATGTTATTAAAGCTATGCAATCCCTTTAGGGAATTCAACTTCCTTTCAATTCCTACATTCCTATGTTTGTTATTGATGGAAAATCCCTCAATATCCTAAACACTTTATCAAGAAAAATCACTCCCTCACACACTATTGAGTCCATAATCAATGATTCCTATTTTATTATTTACACCTTTACTAATACTTATATCATCCATGTCTACTATGAACTTAACACTACCACTGATTACTTAGACAACCATAAGGTCAAAATTGATAAGATACCCATGTTGGATGGTGTTAGTCCCATCCTAACCCAAATTTTAAATATTAGTAATGATGATGGCATGGATGAGTCATAATTGTTTTATGAGCTGATCACACTACAATATTATCATTGGAATATATAATACTATAGATATTTCTTTCAAAATATTAATAACCTCTTTCAAGCTCAATAGTTGTAGGTTAAGACCAAAATTACCCCTAATCCTATTACAAAAAGATAAATAGTTTTCAAACTCAAATGGGGAGTTATTGGGAATGCCTAAAACCTATTTCATGTTCC
Organism: Torreya grandis; assembly: GCA_037957365.1. Classification (NCBI taxonomy): domain Eukaryota; kingdom Viridiplantae; phylum Streptophyta; class Pinopsida; order Cupressales; family Taxaceae; genus Torreya; species Torreya grandis. The sequence continues at coordinate 338,639 of JARHVA010005392.1, forward strand.
AAAGTTTAGGGTAATATGAAGGTTTAGAATAAAATTTGTAAAGGGGCCATTTGTAAATATATGTAGATGATTAAGGGACATGACAAAGAAATATCAAAGGATTTTGTTCTTACATGGAATAAATAGATAGTTAGGATGAGGGGTGTGAAATATGTGGTGGCTAATGTAAGTATTGGAGAATTAATTAGGATGTACTATGAGGGGTTTAAAGCTATCGAAGATAAGATATGCAAAATAGAGATAATGCAAAAGTTTTTTTAAATAGATACAATGTTGAAGATAGATAAAAAGGGCTTTTTGTGGTAGGATATCCCCCGATGTTACCGAGAGATATGTCTATAAATAATTAAATATTTAACCCTTGAATTTAACTATATGTTTATTTTTTTCCCACCATTTTTTAATTCTCAATCACTTCTATGGTTATAATACCAGTCTACATTTCTACCTTTTAAATTCCTTAGAAGATATGGCCCTAGTCTATTAGATTAGTGATAAGAATGAAATCATCTACCATGGCCTCATTCTTATAATTTTTTTATATGGTAAAACCATGAAAGGTAATCCTATCTCCCTAGCTAAAGACACCCTCGATGATGACACCCATATTAAAGACACCCCATATGAAGACCCTTTTAAGGACACATCTAGTTTACCAGATAAAGAGTAAGTGTCTCCTACTCATGCCCTCCCCAAACCATTCTCCACTTTTTATATCCACTTCATGTCTCCCTTAAAGTGACCCATTGACTTTTCCCATACATCCACATGAAAAAATCCCATAAATATTGTCATATCATGGAAAGAGGATGATGGATATATGAGCATATAAACCAATAGAATGATAGATATAAACACCAAATGTAGAAAGAAACTAGGAGTATTTTTGGATAAAATATAAGGTATATGGAGGGATATGAACTCTCTCATAAAGTATTGGAATGCCCTAAAATTTGAAACTATCAAGCTTAAGTAGGAATTAGATAAGGAAAATGGAAATAAACCTCCTTTAGAGAAAGAAGTTGGGCCATACAAGAACATACTTAAGAGACTTAACCTACTCCAAAATATAAAAATAAAATCAAAATCCATAAAAATAATTCCAAACAAGATCCCCCAAAAGGACCTTCCAAGCAAACCCTAGGAAAAATTAACCAAGAATTGCTTCTAGTGAATACTAAGGAAACAAAACAAGGTGTATCACGAGAGAAATCTAATGCTGAGGAGGCCTCATTTTCTATTTAGGTTATATTTTTTTGGTTATTTGTATTAGTTTAATTTATTTTTGGACTACATTTGTTTATCTAAAAGACTTTTATTTTGTATCCCATGGGGATTTATTCTTTGACTATGGGTCTTTACTAGTTTTAAACTTATGGTTTTTGGAGCATTATAAAACAAAGTTTATTTTACCTATCTAATAAAAACAATAATCAAACTTCATCTTATAAATTATTGACTCAACATAAAGGTAAAACTACAATGAAAAATAATAATATTGTAGGTACTTCAGATGATAACCCTTATCAAAGAAATACTTTACCTACCAGATATAGTAATTCACTATAAAAAATAGATATAATAGCATAAATTATGATAAAATAAATGAAAAAACTAGCCCCTATAGGATTATTAATGATTTATGTAATACTAAAGTTGGTTTCTATTTGCTTCAAGCTACTAGTTTGCATGGTCAGCTTGAAAATGTAAATGAAGGTATTAAAAATCTAAATCTTAAAAAAGATTAGGTTTAAGAAAAGAGATGGATGATGATTAAATAAATATGTATTTTTTAAAATAAAATGGCTCAACTTCTAATTATATTAATCAATTTTTTGTCTATAAAAAATATTGATGAGATCATCCATAATTTTATTCTTGACATAAGTCATTCAAAACAAATTATGCCTAAATTAATATTTTATCAATTAGTCATCCCTTATGAATGAGATAATAATAGAATTAATTTTTTTCCTCATGTCAAAATAAAATATGTGATAATTTATATGATATAGCCATCAAAATTACACAAGATGAAAGAATAAAATGTATTAGTAATGTGCAGATTTTTGATATTCTTGATAATTATGGCATGCTTCTATGAAGGGACTAGTCTAAATCCACATGTGCTTATGTTGGAAAATATACCACTTGGGTCCCTATTTTAAATGAAATTTTAGTCATGCATATATAAAATTAGAATTTTACTCCCATTGTACTATTCTAAATAACATTAATTATTCTAAAACTAGAATTAAAACATATTGAATTCAAACTTTGGATGAATCAAACCAACAAAATACTAGGAAAAAATCTAGAAAAAATTAGTATTTATTCTTTTATGGCATGTGTTTGTGTTGACATTCACACATCAATCATATGCATGAGATATAGGCAACAAAACATGCACAAGAAAATTTTAATATACATAGACAAAACCACTTTATATGAGCATGACCCAAGTAGATTTTTCAAGTAAGGCAAGTGCAGGCCTGACATAATAGTCAGAAATTCAATAAGAGTGATAATGTTATAATGACAAACCTATTAGATTCAACATGAATTATAGAAATAAAATGACATAATTTATGACTAATGGCTGGATTCTACTAGATAGTTAGGAAGTAATGAAAGATAGTGAGGTAATGGGTAGGAAAGGTATTAATGAAGGTGTAAGACCTAAAGATGGGGGGGTTGGCAAGTGATAATGAGGTTCTACATATTTCATAGAGATTAGATATGTTATGATTTATTCTGTTGGTTTTGAGCATGTTTCAATACATGTAATATTAAGTTAATAATTAATTTAATGATTTTGTATCCTTATTATAAGTTTATAATATTATTAGATGTAGCCTTATTGGTAGGATACTGTATGTATATTATATGATGTGTTTATGATATGTTTATATAAGCACATTTATTTTGACAATTTTTAATGGAAATAACACACATTCTAAAGTCCTGATGCACATTACTAATGGCATATGAGATAATGTAGACTTGGCTCCCTTTACACATAATTAACCTTAACCTGCCCTAGATCCTTTCTCCTTATGCACAACAAGTGAGTGTGGAAGGTTGTTTCCTTATATGATATGCTAGTATAGGGAGATTAGATGGTAAAATGGATTGAAATAAAAAATAAAAAATAGTTCCTTGGCATTTATACCTCCAACATTTTGGTTTTTTTTCTAGGATGAGTTGAATTGTGTTACTAAAGTGTTATACAATAAAATAGAGAGTGTGAAAATGTAGCTAACTAGGTCCATATGCATGCAAATAGAAAAGAGGGTAGAAGAAAAAATGGGCATTGTTTTTTAAAGTTATTGGAGAAAAATAAACATTTGTCATTGAGAAATAAAATAATCATGAGATCAAGAGGGGAGAAAATAATGGGATTTAGAAAAGAGTGATGGCTGAAAAGGATCCTATATATAGGGGAGAGTCTAAATATAAAAGTGCTATGAGGAATAATGTAGCACATGGATGGAATGAGTGATACTCTCATATAGATTATGATCACTCCATATATTAGAAAGTGTGAATTTCAAAGTTTGAGTGAAATCTAGAAGATAAATCTAAAGTACTCAAAACAAAGGACATTCAGGAAGAGACTACTAGAGGAATGATTGTTTTCATTTCTACTTGAAGCATACGCTCATGTGTATGGTTATTGGTGTAATAAGTAATTATTTTCTAAGTTGTAATAAATATTATTATTCAATTTATTTTCTACATTTACTTTTTTTACCTTAAGGTAGTATATGGTAGCTATTTGACATTGTATTTGTGTGCCTTTGATGTAATAAAAAATGCTCACATTGTAAGTCTAGTTGAGTGAGTTAATGAGGGATTTTTTTAAGATGCCTTACTATATATTTATAAGTTTATGGTTGAGTGTTTCCACATGATTTTTTAACCCCTCCCTTATTAAATTATAGCTTTATTTATTGGTAAAATTCAAGACAATAAAATGGTGTACTAGAAATGATGATGGAATAATAGGCAACTTGGGATGTGAATAATGATAAGGAAAGGTTTAGATTTAGGATCGACTTGAGATAAAATATATTTAAGGAAATTAATCTCAAAAATATAAAGGATTCATATATCCTATGAATGTATAATAAATATGTGGGGAAAGCAAGTGCATGGGTGTAAGTGCAACACCCAAGAACACAAAAGGTAAGGGTTCACATGAAAAAGGTTCTACTAGTTTTTTAAAATTATTAACTACACAAAATGATATCACTCTTAAGGAAAAAAAATAAATATATAGGAAGAAATGAATGGTTTTTATAAGGATGTATAACTAATTTTATGTCGGGTAATGTTATAATACATGTGTGCCTCACATGCATGATACAAAGGAAACATGATCCACACAAGATAATTTTATTAGGTGCAATCTGAACCCATATATGTGCATTACCCAATAGATTTTTATTTAAAGGAAGGTGTGATCATAACATGAAATTAAAAATATTAGTAAAAGTGATAAACTTATAGTCATAAACCTATCATAGTTAGCATGATGGCCTAATTTTGAAAGATGGGAAGTAGTGAAGGATAGTGAGGTAGTTGACCTCGATCAAAGCACATATTTTAATACCAAATGGGAAATAAAGTTAGTAATTTTAGATGAGATACTAATTAAAATGAAAGGTGATTTGGATCCCTATAAAATTAATGAATTGAGAAGAAAAATATGTTTGAAGGCACAAGTCTCAAATATATGGGGTATGAAAGTGATAATAAGGTACTACAAAATTCTTAGAGATTAGATAGGTTACAATTGATTATATTACCTTTTATAATGTTTAAATATATGTAATATTGAGTTTATACTTAATTTAATGATGTTGTATCCTTTTTATAAATGTATAATTTTATTATATGTATCCCCATGGGTAGGACAGTGTACTTATATTATATGATGTGTCTGTGTTATGTTCATATAATTTTATCATTTCTACCATGTTTTTATTTAAACATAACACAAGATATAAAGTCTTGATGTGCACACATAATAACACATAAGAAAATGTATAACTATCTCCAATTACACATAGCTAACCCCAACCTACCCCATATCCTTTCTCTCTTCATGCCTTGGGTGAGCATGTAGGGCTTATTGCCTACATGATATGCTAACGTAGGGAGATTAGAGGAGGAAATGGCTTGAAATAACTATACCAACAATCCATTATAAATTATACCTCCAAAATTTTATTTTTATTATTGATATAAATGTTTTATTTTATTGTTATATACTCGAAATTAATTAGTTAGAGATCTATGCTTATGATCTACATAGTGAGTAGATCATAATTCAACATCACTAGATAGATGAGATCTCAAAATCCATAGATACGGTGAGCATAAACATATGTAAATAAACATGAAATAAACCATAAATATGGAACATTCCATCTTTAGGAATGTTGAGAGGATATGTAGAGGATGTGAAATATATGGCTCTAACTCTTGTGTAGAGATAACACACTTTAAAGAAATTATCAGACATATCATGGAGTTAGAACATGATATATAAAGAGTTGAAGTGAGGACTAAGTGTTAAGAGACAAGTGGATTTGTACCTGATGTACCTAATCCTATAACACAATCCCATACTTCCCTATTATAGTTAGAGGGAACATTCTAAGATCCATCAGGATTGGAGGCTGAAGAAATAGAAGTAGGGAACCTACTTGAGAAGGTTTTTTGAGTCCCCTACTCAAACCAAAAACAAAACATCTATTAAAAATATTTCATCATCGAAGAAGGATAATGATATAATATTTATTATTAATATGTGGTCTGAGATTAAAATCCATAGGAGGAGGGTAACCCTTACATGTTCTATAGGGAAACTCCCTCCTGATGTAGACTGTGACCATAATAGTCTAGTAGATATGTTATACCATGGATATGAAAATTATAGAGTAGTATGGAACAAAAAATGATTTAGACCATGTGTATAAGTGTGAGATAATTTTAAGGGCTTGAAGGATTTTATAGTTTAATTAAAAGGTGTATCAATTTAATACCACTCTATGAGAGAAAATGTATACTTGGTATTGAAAGGTTGATATGATGTAAACAATTGCTGACTTTGCCATTTTTAAGACCATGTTTCTAAGGTATTATGATGTATCAAATATGTATCATCAAGATATTTTCACATTTAAGGACATCAATCATGAGGATTTATATATTTAATGTGCCTATTATTTAAGGTTTAATACCTTGGTATTGAATCTCATACCAATCTGATGTACTTTACCCATGATTGAGTTCTCTAAACACTAGCAAGCATTAAAATCCATGTTTAGAGATGAAATCAAACATAAAATGGATGAATAATATATATTAGGATTGGAAACATAGGTTGCAATGATGAGGTATTAGTTGAAATAAGTTCTAACTATGTATATTATCAAAATAGGGGATAGTGATGGTGGTCCCAATAGACATGGCACACATAGGTACTCACACATTTATAAGTATAATATTTGTGATGTCACATGGATTATAGGTCATGATTTATGATATTAAGGAGAAAGAGAATCAATGAAAATTTACAATAGGTATTCAACTAAAAAATTTAACCATGCATGGGATCAAAGAAGACAATGGCCCATTTATAATCATACTACAAGTGTAGATCTTAGATCATTTCCAATGTGCCTATCCCACCCACCTTGTTTATACATATTATCAAAAATGACACAAGATAAATGAGTATTTATACCTTTATGCTAAGCTTAAACTATGGACTATGTTTGGGAAGATGAATAGGAATTCATACCACCCATGTAAATCCTTGAAGAAACTTAAGGATAGATATATGCCCCAACATGAGAAGTATGTGAACATAATGCATACTAATATACACCCATAAACCAACTTTTATAATTAGGTGTGATAGTAATTTTTTTTTAAAATTTTGTATGTATCATCTATGCATTATGAAGTGATCTCTAGTTATCCTAAAGGAGAGAAGATTTACTTTAGGTAGAAATCTAAGTGATTCGAGATTAAGTGGATATCCTCTCTGACTGATGTAATTGGGAGTTTATAAGGATTGAGATAGTTAATATTGAGTTCCCATGAGTTGGTACTCTAGTAATACTTCAAATAGGTTACTCATACATGAAGGATGATAACCTAGAAAAGGATTACACTATAAATAATGATTCCCTAGTAAGTAACATGAAGCATGTGATACCTTCTACTGGCCTTACTCAAGATGTAAGAAAGATGTGACCTATATCAGTGCTAGCCTAGATCAAATGTGCCCCTTGGGTATGTGAATCATATGAGTAATATAATTTGGGTTTGGTATTATGCATTTTTATCTCCCCCTTGATCTTGATTTGTAAGATGAACTAATTTAGACCCTAAGAAAACCATCAGTAGCAGATGACCATGGTTAATGAGTCTCAAGGACAAAAATACTAAGGAATGAGATGGAAACCCATCTTTCAATTCCACCTTATAATCAATAAAGATTCACCCCACTAGTTTAACTCATGATTTTATTCATCCCTTTAGTTAATATTGTGATACTGGAGATGTGTGGTTATCTTCATACACCCAAAGTGAGAAAGGTGCCTCAAATTAGAAAGGAATGGTTGTCTAAAATTATTTATTCTATTAAAAGGTAATAAATATGATAAATTGGTAAAGATTTATCTGATCTCTTGATAGATATTCATCATTATGAGGCCAATCCCCTCACCTACCACCACCTTAGAAGTTGTTGGATTTAGTTAGATGGGTCTCAGGAGACCCGAGAGCCAATGTGTTAGAGACATAATGTAATAAATATTACCTAGCCATTATTATATCAATTTTTATTAATGTTATAATTTATTTTGGATAATAAAATGTGCTCACTTCTTAATATCTAGCTAAGTGAGTTGAGTTAAGAATTTCTCCAGACAGTCCCTGTAAGGCCCCTCATGAGAAAACAAGGTGACTATGCTAAATTTGATGGTTATAATCCCTTAGTGGTGTTGAATTTGAAGGTAAGAGGATTATGAAATTTTATTTGGCCATTATGATAGTGTCTTTCATGGGTGAAATAAGTATGAAGGAATAGGTCATTACCAATGAAGGTAAAGAGGACTATGTCAAGCATTATTGCATCATGTGTGATCCCACCTCTAACCTAAATACTGTAGTAGACCTTAAATGATAATAAATTCAATGTATTATATGGAATTAAACCCCTTAGTTAGTCTTTACATGTTTAATCGGGTTTTAATCACTAATGAGTTGGTTAAACCACTTTTGGCTGGTCTTCTTCAATACATGAGGATAAAGTAGACCAACATCTAGATTACCTTGTTGTAGAATTATAGGCTTGTCTATTAATTACCCTTACCTTAAGCCCTAATTAGGGAGGTGGATTATCTTAGAAGCAACCATAAGAATTTCTAGAGCTTCCATGCATAATTATGGACTATAAAAAAGAGATCACCATTAAGAAGGCATGGGATGATTAGTAAAAGTGGTAGATTGATCCAAGGAAAGAACATACACATGTCATATTATGATTGTATTACAAGTAGAAAAGAATGCCTATTTGAGGAAGGGGATCTCTTGGAAAAGTTTTCAATTATTTGGACTACAAATTTTAAGAAATTCAAGGATAAACCTAAAATAAAAATTAACAAACAAGAAGAGATCCTAGAGAGGGAGAGTGTTAGCTAGGTTGTAACTTGCAAAAAAGATCCATGGAGGGTCCTAGATCCTATGGTAGGTATCTTGTTGACTAGAATATCTTGATAATTTAATAAATAAATTTTTTTGTGATTATTTATTGATATATTATGTTAAATAGGAGTAATACTAGTTGGTTTAGTTCTTTCCTTTATGTATTTTCTCTTTGGTTGAGCTTGAGTCACCCCATATTGTTAGTAACTTTATGTGGGAGTTTAGACTGAGATATTACTTCATGATATTTTTAGTTGTATTCTTATTACCTAGATATTATGGTTTCATCGTGTAAGAATCCTGATGTGTATAAATGTCACATTATTCTTGGAAGAAGGGTTAGGCCTCTCATGTAGGACATGATGGTATATTTTCAAATCCCTCTCATGACTATTTATAGAATTTATGTCTCATTGGATGTATGCCTATTTTTAACTACCTGTAAGTGTGCCTTATTATGATTTTATGTTTATGTCAATATATTTGAGGTTAGTAGCCTCCTATCTTAGAGATTCTTGGATTATCACCTTGTGACTATATCCTTGTCCCGTAAGATATTGAATGTTGTTTGCCTTGATTTAACTTTCACGATGATGTGAACATGCACAGAGAATGGAGTCCTACTTCGGGTTTCCTAAATAAATAACTTGATGATGGAAAGACATTGAGAGGTGATCCCACCTTTGGTTAACCAAAGTTGTACTTGGAGCAAAGAGGATATTGTTTTCGGTTATTGATTTATCATTTTTGGCTACTTTATTTGTTGGCTAGAGGCTAAGGATTAATTATTCTCAGTTAATCCTTTTGTACTTATATTTTAGGGATTGAGTGTGGGTTATGTGTGAGCCACTATATTATGTATCTAACCAATTGAATGTATTGATTATTACTATATATAACTACTCTATAATTTGCTTCATATATAGGATTAATATACCTCCTTGAGAGGGATGCTTGTTGTCAATAGAATCCCAATGGATCCTTGTATATTCATGCTTGAGCTTGGCCAAGTTATCCTTCCTAAATACATGTCAATATATAGTTTAATATCTTGTGAGTGCTTGATGTATAAGATCTTGGGAAGAGTCATGTATGTATCAAATTCTTTAGCCTTTGAGGCACTTTTGAATGATTAAAAGATCAATTTTATTTCTTAAAGATTTGTCATGAGTGACTATCCTTTTAATAATTATGTGCGCGCACGCGCACGTGCACACACACACACACACACACACACACACACACACACACACACACACACACACACACACACACACACACACACACACACACACACACACACACACACACACACACACACACACACACACACACACACACACACACACACACACACACACACACACACACACACACACACACACACACACACACACACACACACACACACACACACACACACACAAAAACAAGCACACATATTATTGAGAAGAGCTAATGTAATAAAACTTATCTAAGAAGGTGAGAAATTTATTTAAAAATATAGGAGATTGTTGTTGGGAACAATAATATAGCTTGTTGAAATGAGCTAAACATGGATGTTTTCTAGTATATTTATAACAATCATGAATAAAGACTCTTATATTTATACCCTTGAGAAGGATTCATTATGTAAAGGAATAAACCTCTTTATTCTTAAGGCTTATTAGATAGGATATAGCAAGTTATTTGATTATATCTCTATTGAGAATAGTCCTTAATTATTCCATGTCTCTCCTTATAAGTTTTATGGTTAATTTATTTGGATCAAACTTGTGAAAGATTGAGTAGTCATATTTATGAACTATGGTTGGTTATTGGGAATAAAAATATTGTTATCTAATTAAATATTTATGATGTTTTTGTGGATAGAAAGGATACCTTATGAACTTTCCCTTTGGATTTTGTAGACAAGTTATGCTACCTATAATGAACCCTACCAACAATGAGATCAATTAATTATTTGGAAGAGTTTTATAAATAATTCTAATAATAAATCAATATTATCAAGGATACAACCTTACTTTATCTTGAGACTCCTACACATTAATGGAATTTGTAGTTTACCTCATTGCTTAATTCTAGGAATAAGTCTTTGAGCTATTTTTGGGTACACAACCTATTAAACACTAAACTAGGCAATTATTAAAATGAACCATTACTTTAGATATGGTGGATAAAGTAAACTCACTTTACATTCAGTTGATAAATCAATTAAACAAATGAGTTTATTTGTTTAGAATCACATTCTTTTCCCTAAGCAATCTTTTGATTCCTTCTAGCTCAATATCTATAATGTAGGATTTTATGTTTTACCTTACTATGTTTCTAGTTATAGATCCATCTCTATGTTTTTTTAGATCATGCCTTAGCTAATTACCATGTTTTGGTGGCTTTTGTCCTAGTCATTTAAATGCTAGGCCAAATTATTCTATGCACAATAATGGAAAAATTGTCCATCAATTACCTTAGTCACTTTTTGAATTGATTGGTGACTTTTAATTAGTTGTTTCCTCAACATTTTTACTTTGTTGGATTACTTTTTTAGCCAAATTCATCTAAATTATATTTTCCTTAGATGCCTCTTAGTTGGGCCTTTTTATGGCCTTTTTTCCTTAGTCATTTTTATAATTTTTGGTGAGTGGTTTGGAGCAAACCATGTGTCAATCTCTTGAAAACCAAGAGTGACATAAGTTGATCTATTGTATAGATTCCTTTAGGCTAGTAGAGAAATGAGATGATACCATGTAACATAATCCTAGTAACTTTTAGTCCCAAGGATGGTTGTATAATGAACTTGGCCTTTGGGCTAGCAAAGTTATAGTATGCTACCATGTGGCATCATCCTAGTAACCCATGGCCTTGGAGATGGCCATAGATGAATATTTTCCTTGAGGTGAACATGAATTTACCAGATAGAATCATACCAATAACTTGAAATCTAATAAAATATTTGGTAGAGTACAAATCCTCTAGGCTAGTGGGCTAGCATGATGTTGCCATGTGGAATCATCTCGATGACCTGTGATCCTAGAGAATACCAGTTTTCATTTGGATTTTTTCCTTAGCCAATTTTTGGATTTTTGAAATTTATCTCGATGATTCCATATGGCATCATCCTAGAAACTTAGAGGATTAGAAAACATCATGTACTTAATGCCTTAGAGACCTACGGTATGGTCAAGTTGTAGCATATTGAAACTCATAGAGTGGGGAGGATTGTATTTGATGATAGACTTGAGGGCCCAAAATTTTGACATGTAGTGAGTTCACGTCATTTGGTGGATTTAGCTAGAGGAGTTAAGAGGTCACCACATGGTGTTAAAATACATTATTTTGGCCCAATTAAATATTATAGTCATCTCTATGTAAATTATGCATAAATCATTTGGGTGAATTGATTTGGGTGTAAATCTATATGAGTTATGGTATGCATCTATTGAATGCTTTATGGTAAATTTTCAACTCATATTATATGTTTGGAATGGGTCCTGGTATCAGTCCATACACTTATCAGTTTATTAGTGGTAATTATGTGTCATGCATGTATTTTGAGAAAAAAATGGGCATGATATTTGGTATCAAAACACCAACTTAAAATCTAGGAGCTCTGGGGATGTTCTATATGATTTCATTACCTTTATAACTTTGGTTTATTATGATTTATGTAAATGGTATATGGTTCATGTTGATTTTTCACTTATTAAAACTATAATTTTTGTGGATAAGATGCCACATAACAAAGGCATTAAGAATATTATAGATAGGGATAACCAAGATTCTAAAATAATGTAGCAAGTTGAAATCCATATTCAAATTCTCGAAACCCTAAAATTAGTGGTGGTTGTGTTATAGGAAATGTTGGCCCAGATTTATAAGCTAAAAAAATAAACCTTACCACCATAGAGAAGGGATGGGAGGATTGTGTAATCTTCAGAGCCTAATCATATACATTTAAGTAGGACCCAAATTCAAGAGTACCATAGGAAACATGATACTCAGACACAAACTCAATTTATGAAGACTCCAAATGTAGGATTAGGGCATACGTTAATAAAATGAGTTGGAAATTGACCTTCTCAACATATGTGCCTTATCTAGGGAGTTGTTGGTCTTTATGCATGAAATTATTCTAGGAACATTTGATAAGGAGATACTTTAGTTTTAATTTGAACTAGTTCAGAGAACCAAAGTTTTTTATGATCCCTATTATACTTAGTTTTGATTATTCTATCATGACAAGTGTATATACCTATGATAATAGTTTATATTTGAAAGGATAGTGGGCCTTCTTGTAAAAAACACCTAGTGATATATATTTATATATATATATATATATATATATATATATATATATATATATATATATCACTATAATTTCATATAATAATTTGAATGCTACTTGTCTATTATGGTGCTTAGCTTGAATAATTGCACTTCTCTATGTTGATATTATAGTAAGAGTGGACTATAATTTTGAAATAAGTTGGCTTTTAATTCTTGAACTAATGTTTGGATGCTATTAAAATTAAACTAATATCTGTGAAAAGGTTATAATGATCTCTCTTTTGATAGTTTGAGATTCTTTGGATATGTTAATGCATATAATTGTAATGTAGTAATGTTATAGAAAATGTGTTATTTATATTTAGATAAATAAAACCACTCAAGGAACCATGGGATGGAAATACTCTAGTATTAAGGATATAGATTATACTATGAATACATTTGATATTGTATTATGCTAACCAGGATGAATGGTAATCTTACATTTTGATTGTGAAGAAAGATGAAACTCCTTAAAACAAATTGAATCAAGTATGTCTCTGCATAATTATTCTTTCATGAAAAGAGCATGTTATAATTAGATAAATTTAGGCTGTTAATCACCATATTTATATATATGAGCACATACTTTAATATTATGAGTGTAATATAAATGGTTATGATTGAATCTTCTTGGTTTTGAAACATCTGGATTGGATTAAGGTAACCTTTCACATTCATGATGTTATGATGATAAATTAATCAATAGATGAGTCTACATCTATAATAATGATGAGTGGATAAATGAAAGCCTAAATGGGCTAAAAATCATGTTAAAATACTATGAAGTCATGTGCCAATAAAAATTAAATTAATACATCTAGTATTGTTAAATATTCGCATGATGAGAACTTATATTAATCATTATAGTTAGAATTGTTGATTTCCTTAGGCACTTATATAGCACTATGTGTCAATAAGAAACAAAAGGTGGTGACCATAGAGGTGCCCTTATCTTGAAAATATAGCTTGGGTTGGTATATAGAGAGGGAGAGGGAGAAGGGGGCCTTGCATAATTTTTTCCATAAACATTATGTCTACATATACATGTGGGACCTGATTATAGGTGGCATTATATCTAAAATATCATACTAAAGCAATTAAGGTCTAATTTCAATGCCATATTATACCTTGGTAGGTGGTGAATTTAGATTATATGTAAGTATGACCTCTATAAAGGCACAAGGTATTGTCTACTCTTATATATAATTTGTGTAGTGGTAGTGGTCTAGCACCCTTCTAAATGTTATCACTTGTAATGAAACAACAATGAATTCAACATGATAAATTGATAATTGATTCCATGAGGAGTTTTATGGGTAATGGTTTTTGGGACCAATGCCGTCTTACCTTATTTTGTATCCCCTTTTAGTGACTCCCTAAGTGACATAGTGATCATATTATGATTTGAGTTTTGATATATATGCTAGTCAAACTTATTTTAAGTTCTTTGAGATTTTATTTTATTACTTGGAAACCACCAATGTTTTCTTATTGACTTTAATATTTTGAGCTAAAGGTTGATCATGGGATTCATTGATAAATTTTAAGTTGGATTTTATTTCCTTATTAAGACTACTTGGTCTCCTTTTATTGATTTTTCACTTACATGATCAACTAATGTTTCTTCAAGATTGTGATGTTTTATTATGCTAGTTTCATGTGTTAGTGTGTGCATAACTATCACTTTAGGTGAATATAAAGGATAAGAATGGAAATCCCTCCTATAATTGCCATGGTGGTAGAATGTTTGACCCTCTTATGAATGTCATAGTGGAATAATGGTAAGCCCTCATATACTAGGCATGGTGGTAGAATGATTGAACCTCTTATGAATGTCACAATGGAAGATGTTAAACCCCCTCATCATGAGACATGATAGTATATTTATTAACCCTCCCATGACATAGTAATATTAGACAACTAAGTGTCTCAATATCACTAATGTGTCTCTTCACTCTACATTTTAGATGGATGGGGGACCCATGTCCTAAGATCCCCTCATGTATTGACTATTATCTTTACTCTATGCATTTTATTGGCTAGTGGACTGGTGTCTTGAGGGTCCCCTACATATTGACTATATTGGTTATGGATTGATGTCTTAAGGGCCGCATACATATTTATTAGCATATTGATTCTTAGATAGTAGACCAATGTACTAAGGGCTACATAGAAATGAATAACACATAATTATTGTCATGTTGGTAGCATATCAAATCCCTCTCATGAAAGATAAAATGGAAAATTATTTTATCTTCTCATAACCAATGATAAAAAGCAATAAAGGGAGACATCCTTTATATATCTCAATCTCTCAGCATGACTATTATTATATAATAACTTGAATACTAATATTTTATTCAAGAGTTCTTTAATTCCCTCTATTGTTCATTTAAATGCTTATAATTTTGGTATTTAGGATGAAGAATTCCATAGATATTGAGTTTCATATGATACTTGGGATGGTAGGCTAAGATCCTAAGAGACAAATGATATATTGAATGGAATGGTTTCAAGTTAAAAATATTTCATGAATGGAATATAAATTAAAAATGGAGATAGTCCTATGTTTGGATTCTTATACAGTAGAATTGGTGTGATGGGAGGCATTTTCCCATGCTCTACTTATTTATAAGATCCTTTATGTATCAAATGGCACTAGATATGGCACCTCAGTATTGACCCATATGTGTTACTTAGTTCTATATGATCTCATAATAGTATGGCCATGAATGGATACCTATGATAGAATTATGATTTTTTTATGATTGGAAACCATCATCCTTCTTTAAGGAGTTGAATAGAAGAGTGATGGAATTCCAATGCATATAAAAAAGGGATTGTGAATCTCAATGGATTAAGACAAATGTGTTTTTCAAAATGATTTACATCAGAATGAACTACCTCATTCAAAAAATAATTATAATTCAACATGGATCTAATGTAATCAGTGAAATACAATATGGTAGTATAGCCTTAAATCAAGTGAGGCTTGATGTGAAATTGGATAAATTTCAACTCTAAATTATAGGGAGTTATTGAAAATAATTTCAAGTCATTATGATCAAGGATTTAATAATCCTTATGAGTTAGTCTCAAGAAACTCTTATTATGCTAAAATTTTAGTAATAGTCTTATAGGAAAATTGTGGGAAATAGAGAGGTGGATTCCTCCTTAATTTTATAAAATATTGTTGTTCTAGTATGCATGTTATTAGATGTTGTTGTGACACTAAGTGATGGTGGTATGTGAGTATCATCTTCATGAGGGTTAGTTTTTTAACCTTACCATAATCATTACTAAATAAATTTGTGTGAAGAAGAAATTTTGAGTAAGTGGAACAAATGCTTAGATGCTGAAAATGAAATTAATGACTTATGTTGAAAAATTGAACTGGTTATGTCACACCATTCATCAGCCAGTAAGAAAATTGATATCTAAATATTAATAATACAAGGTTATATAAACCTTGAAAATAAAAATATATCTTAGAAGATTATATCTTTGTGGGTCAGACCCTCATATGTGTTTAGAGAGCCTTAAAAATTATGGATGAAGAAAGTTAAGGGCTATTATAAATTCAAGAGGAATAATATGTTTGGTTCCAAGTAGGGATACTCTCCATATCTAAGGGTGTTTAATTGGGATGTATAAAATAACTCATATTATGGCCTGCTTGGGATAGCACATGGATAATTTAGGATGATGTTCTAGTAGACAAATGGATTTAAAAACTATGTTGGAGGAATAAATTAGTCCTACATCAAGGATTAT
The DNA here is from genome assembly GCA_037957365.1 of Torreya grandis. Lineage (NCBI taxonomy): Eukaryota > Viridiplantae > Streptophyta > Pinopsida > Cupressales > Taxaceae > Torreya > Torreya grandis. The sequence continues at coordinate 355,469 of JARHVA010005392.1, forward strand.
TCCCTCTCTAAGGGGGAGAATGTAAGGCCCCTCATGATAAAACATGGTGACTATGATAATATCAATGGATATACTCCCTTGGTGGTTTTGATCATGAATGTAAGAAGATTATGCAAATGGATTCAAATATTATGATAGTGGATTTCATGGGTGAAATAAGTGTGTAGTAGTGGCTCATTTTCAATGAAGGTAAAATAGACTACACTAGGCATTATTACATCATGTGTGATCCCACCTTTAACCTTAATATTGTTTTAGACCTTAATTAATCCTAAATTTAATGCCTTATATGCCATTAGACCCCTTATTATTTTTTAATGTGTCTAATTATGGTTTAATCACTATTGGGTTGGTCACACCACTTTTTTTTGTCATATTAAATGCATGAGGAAAAAGTAGACTAATGTGTATATTACCTTATTAAAAAATTCTATATTTATCCATTAATTTCCCTTGCCTTGAGAACTACACATGGAGGTGGATTATCTTAGAAGTAACCATAAGACTTTTCTAGAGCTTCCATGTGCCTTTATGGGTTGGAAAAAATATGTTTCCATTAAGAATACAGGGTCAATCCAAGGAAAGAACATACACATGCCATGTTATAATTAGATTATAAGTAGGAGAGAATGCCTATTTGAGTAATGGGATCACATGGAAAAGGGTTGGGTTATTTGGATTGAAAATTTTAAGAAATTTAAGGACCAACTTAAAATAAAAAGGAAGTAGTAAGAAGATAACCTAGAGAGGGAAAGTCTTGATTGGGTTGTAACCTATAAAAAAGATCCATGAAAACTCTTGGATCATATGGTAGGTTTCCTATTGAATGTAATATCTTGATGATTGACTAAATAAAGGTTGTCTGATTCTTGATTGATATATTATGTTCAAGAGGAGTAAGACTGCTTGTTGTACTTCCTCCCTTTATTTATTTTCTATATAGATGTGCTTAAGTTTCCCCATAGTGTTAGTACACTTGTGTGTGACTTTGGAGTGATATATTCCTCCATGATAGTTTTCACTATTGTATTATGATTACTTTGATATTATGGTTTCATAGTGTAAGACTCCTAATGTGTAGAGAGGTCACATTCTTCATGATGGAATAAGGGTTAGTCCTCTCATGTAAGATATGATGGTATATTTCCTAAGCCCTCTCATGACTGCTTATAGAATTTATGTCTCATTGGTTGTATACCTATTTTTTGCTACATGTGAGTGTGAATTATTATGATTTTATGCTTATGTAACTAGATCCAAGGTTAGTAGGCTCTTATCTTAGAGATGTTTGGATTCTCACCTTGTGTGTAACTATCTCCTTGTCCTCAAGACATGTTGATTCTTATTTACCTTTATTTAACTTACACCATGATGTGAACATGCCTGGAGATGGGAGTACTACTTAGGGTGACTAGATAAACCACTTGATGATGGTAAAAGGTTGGGAGGTGAGCCCACCTTCGATTGGCCAATGTTGCACTTAGAGTGAAGAGGAACTTATTTTAAGCTACTTAATACTCATGTTTTGTTGTTTTCTATGTTGGATAAAAGCTAAGGATTAATTATTATAAGATGAACCTTTTGTATTTATGTTTTAAGGATTGATTATGGGTTGTGTGTGAGCCATTATCTTATGTATTTCACTAGTTGAATGTATTGATCATTACTATAGAGAACTATTTTATAATATACTTAGCATATAAGAATAATAGACATCCTTGAGAGGGATCATTATTTTAAATATAATCCTAGTGGATGATTAATCTAGGCCAAGTTAAGGGCCTTTATATATATATATATATATATATATATATATTCAATTGAATATCTTGTGATTACTTTATGTATACGTTTTTGGGAAGACTCTTGTATGTATCAAATTATTTAAACTTGAGGCACTTTCAAATGATTAAATAGATTGATTTCATTACTTAAATATTTGTCGTGAGTGGTTGGTATTTTAAGTATTATACATATGTATATATATGATTAAGAAGATTTAATAGAATTAGACTTATCTAAAAATGAGTGGAATGTAATTAAAAATCTAGGAGATTTTTATTTGGAATAATAATATAACTTGTTGAAATGAACTGAACAAGGATTTTTTCTAGTATGTTTATAACAATCATGAATAAAGACTATGTTGCCTCATATTGAACCCATTTTATAAAAAGAGTCTTGAGAGTTATTAGGACTATTGTATGTATACCCTTGAAAAGGAGTCTTTATGTAAAGGAAGAAATATCTTTGGCCTTAAGGCTTATTGTATAGGAGATAATGAGTTATTTTATTATATTTTTATTGAGAATTGTCTTAGATTATGCCATGTCTCTCATAATTTTTATGGTTAATTTATTTGGATCAAGCTTATGTAAGAATGAGTAGACAAATTTATGAGTTATGCTTGGTTATTAAGAATAATACTATTTTTATCTCATTTAATCTTTATGATGTTGTTGTGGAGCGAAAGGATTCCTTATGAACTTTCCTTTTGGATTTTGTAGACAAGTTATGCTACCTATAATGAAACCTAGCAACAAAGAGATGAATTAATTAATTTAAAGAGTTTTATAAATCCTTGTTCTCCTAAAATTATCTTAGCAAAGATGGAACCTTAGAATGGATTGAGACTTTTACACCTTAATGTAATTTCTAGTCAACCTCATAATCTAATTCTATGAGTGAGTCTTTGAGCTATTTTTGGGTGCACAACTTGCTAAAGACTAGACAGAATGGTTTATTAAAGTGAGCCACTCCTTTAGATATGTTGTCTCAAGTAAAATTACGTAGCATCTAGTTGATAAATAGAATAAACCAATGATTTTATTGGTTTAGAATCACATTCTTTACCCTAAGAAATTTTTCATATTCTTTTATACTTAATAGCTACAATGTAGGCTTATAGGTTTTACCTTACTATGTTTCAAGTTATATATCCATCACTATGTTTTATTTAGATTGTGCCTTAGCTAATTAACATCTTAAGGTGGATTTTTCCTTAGTTTTTTAAATTCTTTTCCAATTTATTATGTATAGAATAATGGTGAGATCAACCCTTAATTACCTTAGTCACTTTCTAAGTTGACTGTGAATTTTTACTTAGTCATTTTCTTGACCTTTTTTATTTATTGGATTATCCCTTTTAGAAAAATTCATCTAAATTGGACTTTCCATAGATGCATATTATTTGGGCCTTTACATGGAATTTTTTCCTTAGATGTTTTTAGGAATTTTTGGAAATTAGTTCAAAGGGATCCATATGTCACTCTCTTGCAAACCCAAGAGTAACATCTGTTGGCCTACTATACAGATGCCTCCAAGATAATGGATTAGTGGGTTACTACCATGTTGAATCATCCGAATGACCCACAACCATAGCGATGTCTGTACAAAAAAATTGGCCTTTAAGATATAGAATTTATAGGATGTTACTACATGGCATCGTTCTAATGACCTACAAACCTAGAGATGGTCATATAAGAAGCTTTGCATCTAAGTGAGAGGGTGAGTGGGTTGTTTCCACATGGTGTCATTCTAATGACTTGAAATCCTAAAAAGTATTAGTTAGAGTGTAAATACTCTAAGATAAAAAGTTTGTAGGATGTTTCCAAATGGTAACATCTCAATGACCCATATTTTAGAGAAGACCACTTTTGAATTGGATTTTTGTCTTAACAAATTTTATTCCTTTTTAATTTTAGCTAGATGATACCATGTGGCATCATCCTGATATCTCAAAACATTATCCAATAAGCTCAATGTATTAATTCCCCAAAGCCCTTTATGATTGTCAGGTGGTAGAAACTCAAAACTCATATAGCAAGGAGGCTTTTGTTTAGCCATTTAATTGGGGGCATTAAAATTTGATGCATGGAGAGTCTACAACCCCCAATATATTCAAATAGATTAGTCTTGATTTTGTCACATGGTGATTGATTACATCAACTTTGGACTGAGTTAAATTTGATGTCCATATTGATGTTAATTATGTAGAAATCATTTAGACAAATGGATTTGAGTGTAGAGTCAAATGAATTTTGTTATGCATCTACTAAAATGCTTTATGGGAAATTATAGACTAATGGTTTATGTTTAGAATGGGTCTTGGTATCAATCCATGTCCTTGTTGGTTTGTTGGTGGTAATTTTGTGTCATGCATAACTTTTGAGGAAAACATGGGCATGGTAGTCCCACACTATAAGTCCAAGTATCTGTAGTGAGGTTGGGAGAGCCATATAATTATAAAAGGTGTGTTTATTCCACCAAAAATAACGTTTTTAGTGGTACCCAAACAAACACATCTCAATATAACACTACACTAGAGAACAAAATGTAGATTTTAGTGTGGGGTAGGAAATCATGTCAATAACAGGAGAATAAAGGAATATAATGAAGATGTTTGGAAGGAAAGTACACATTAAAAGATGTTATGAATCACACAAAATGATAAACAAAATATAAAATGAGTAGGAATGTTGATCGAGTCAAGGAGTTAAAAATGAAAGGGTAGGTGTTACATTAATACATAATTAAAAAGGTATAGATAGCTAGACATCTTGATGGAGAGAAGAATAATGGTGATAGAGCTAATGTACACAAGGATTGAAATGATCTAAGGTTTGATCTAGAGTTATTGATTTTAGATCTGAGTGGTGAGGGAAGTTAATCTTCTATGGAAGGATAAGTGTGATAAGGATTTAGGCATGTGAAATATATACCACCTATAAAATTTTCAAATCTAAAACATGACTTGAATAGGCTACTATATGCATTAGGTAGAAATAGGTGGAAGTATGGAAAAATTCCAACCTATCAACTAGTTCATCCAATCACTTATTTTTCACCTATATATGTGTTTGGAATGATGCACCATGGTAAAAATTTATAAATTAGGATAAAAAATGAAATAATTCATTGAGAACTTAAAAAGGTATCCTTGAGAGGCCTTCTTAGAGAGGGATAAAAAAAGTTGAAGACATATGAAGGAGTAAATTATATGAAGAGGGTAAATTATCTAGAGGTTATATATGATGATCAAGAGTTAATGAGACTAAGATACCAAACTAGCTTATGGATATAAATCAATTGATCTTAATAATTATACAAAATAGAATATATGCTTTAAATTAGGATATTGCTATAAAAATAGAAACCTACAGGTAATAGGAGAAATATGGACCCATCAACTAAAGGGAAAGAGATGAGTATAATATGAATCAATAAGATTAAATTATATCCATCATGCATGGATGGATATAAAATGTATAACATATAATTATACATAGACATTTCAAGTGAGATTTATGCATAAAATTAATTTGAAGCAATGGAGATGATGTGTCAAGGTTGACTAGTGTAGACACCCAAGAAGATGAGTTGGTCATGTCATGACCTGAGGATGTGTGTAATGGTTTTTTTAAAACTAGAAAAATTATAGAATTTTAGGAGAGAGTAAAATTATGAGGAAAAAAATAAGACCAGAAGGCTTTATGCTACTATTCTAAGTAGTGTTTAGGTAGACTCACCAAGAGATTAAAGGAAGTCCCTAGGGGATGACACTAGATGAGATGAAATTGGAGTCCACCCCATTTGATTTTCTTAAATATTTTAAGAAGCCCCAAGAGCTTGATACAAAGTAATTTCACCTAATTTTTATCACATAGATGATTTTCCCTCTTCAATTTTGTTTACTTGGTCACTCAATACCCCAAGAAACTAACATCCCTATTAAAAAATGTCACAAATGAGATAAAATCACTTAGATGCATTAAATATCATATATATTCATAGGAGGATGCATAGAAGAAGGATAATGAGAAGTGAAACCTATTTATTAGGTGACAAACATGGGATGGGTAACCTTCCAAAAATATTTGAAGTGGTCTTATGTAGGTAATCATGATAATAACAACAAAGGAATACCTAGATCCTAGGCATGAAGAGGGTGAGGTTGAAGGCTTTGATAAATCATGATAATTGGTGAAAAATGGATTAAGCCAATAAGATGAGATGAAAAGAGAGCCACTAGAAAGGATAATAAATAGGAAGGCACATAGAGATGACACTAAATACTTGAGAAACATATCGTAATTATTTGCATAGAAAAGGCTTGTAGAACCATGGAGTCCAAGACAAAGTAACTGATTATGAAGAATATTTTAAGGTAGATAAATTTCATATGGAAGGTAAATAAAATAATAAATCATTATCTAAGGATAGACATCTAGTTTAGTGTGGGGAATTTTTGACCCCCAAAATTGGATAAGTACTAGACAAACACATTATTGTGTGCTTTATGTGAGTTCAATGCCACTAATCAAGAGGCACATGGAATCCAATACACATAAATTATGTGCATGCCTTAAAGATTTGACATAAAACTAGGTGTTAGCTATTATAATTGGATAACATATGCTACATGAAAAAATGGTTATATCTAGTGATAATTAACCACATGGACCTAAGAACTATAGAGGTAATAATGGGGTAAATTTATAGGAGGAATGGAATGAAATAGATCTTAACAATAATATATCATGGTATGAATATGTATGGCATGGTAGTTGGCTTAAGACTAAGCTATACTTTCAAATATGGGATTGGAAAGGAAAGGCTCAAGAGAGGAAGAGATAATTAAGTGGATAAGATATTAGTCAAATAAGATTTAATCCATTTAATGGAGCAAAGATAAGGAGTGATGGACCATAGAGATTGAGAGCCAGTGAGACAAAATAGAGAGAAGTAGGGTAGAATAATGATATTAGATTATACTAAGGAGAGATAAAAGATAAATAACCTCAAAATTATAGATTGATAACACCTAGTGTGTTATAATAAATAATGTTTTCCTTTATATTTAACATAGATTGGTTCTAATAAATATAATATATTGAATACTTTTCTATTCTATGATTATATAATAGTGTTTATGCATTTTCCTTGAGTTATTTGGTTATCTCCATCTCCTACTCTTATAGGGCATTTCTTAATCATTTCACACAATTAACATGACCCCAAACTATATCCTTCATTAGTTCACACCTTAGGTTATCTCGCATGACTCTTTTTCCCTATATGATATTCCTATGTGGCAATTATATACAAGGAAAATTTAAGCTAATATATAAATCAATCCTATCTTAGAGAAGATAAATCAAACTATCCCATTTTCTTGTTGTTACATTTATAAAATCAAGTTCATGACCAATATGGACTTTCTAGACCTAACTAATGGGTCTCTTACTACATAATATCACTTGAGAGGGTTACAAATCCTCTAGTAAAGCAATACCACACAATAACCGTAGATAGGTCCTATGTTTTTTTATCAAAGTAAATGAAAAATTAAATGAAATATAATCTAGTGCTCACTAGAGCATGTGGCACAAAATGGGGATATAAAACATAAAAATAGACATGAAAATAATAACTCTACTCAATTCAATGTATAGGTAATCCTAATGCATGGATAGATAAATATATTCATAATCTAACACATGCAAATCTATCTACTAATAAAGAGGATAAATAGTTAGGAATACTTACCTTTAAGACAAACCCATCAAGCTTTAATCTCTCCTTAGAGAATGGTTTTTTAAGAGTTTATTGTGGTTTGTAATGATAACAAATATAGGTCAAATCTAGGCTACATGAATTCACTTATGCATATAAAAGACTTTTCCCACAATACAATATTCTTCTCTCCAAAAGAAGTATGAAAACTTAAGAAATGGATCTTTAAGAAGAATGGTGGATAAGTAGATGTAAAAATAAATGATTATCTCTATCTATCTCTAATGAAAATGGTGAAAATGATGTTTTCATATATCTTGATCTAACCCTAAACCCTTTAGAATGTTTAGCTAACACAGTCATCTTAGTTGACCTAGTTTTTAAATAAATAAAGTAGTTAGGTTTTGGACTAGGTCAGCAAGGATAAATTAGTCCTGTAATTTGCTCATTTTTAAAAATAGGGTTTTCTCATGTGAATTTGTTTTATAAATGACAAAAATAGGTTTTGTCTTAGATAGGGGTAGTTTGAGGTAATGAATTTGTTGGAGTGTGTAATAGAGGTGTCAAATCTTATGGACATGTTTAAGAGAGGTTTGTATTGGTTTCAAGTGGTGGTATAGGGGACAACAGTCATAAAGAGTACTAATTGTATACCCACCCCTTTCCTGATGCACCATTTAATTCATTCAATCAAAGATATTGAGTCTTGATGAGTTTTTACAAGAAAGAAAACATCAGTAATCGATAAAGTTTTAAAATATTATATGTATACATATACCCCAATCAAATCGTATTATGTGTCATGTAGTTATAACATGTGATGGTTATTTCAGAGAAGAACATAGCAATTTAAAATTATGAGATAAGTAAATTATAATAAGAAGTGAATAATATAAATTAAAGGATATAATTTAAAAATACATACCTTTACTTACCTTAGTGTTGTAGAGTAGAAAGGAGTTGAGAGCAATGTGAAGGTGTTGAATGTAGGGAACATTAGCAAAACCTATAAAATAAGAAAAAAAATTGATTTGTTTATAAAATATACATGTAATATGAGGAAAATATCTCTACAATGTTAGGATTCTTGAAAATTTTATTTTTAAAAAAATAACTAGTAGAAATAAATTTATGAGTGAAAAATGAAATCTATTGGTTAATAATTGGTAGGTAAATAATTTTGAATAGTAAATATATATAGGGTGGAAATTAATTAATTTTTTATTTATAATATTGTAATAAAATATTTTTCTAAGAGACCTAGTTGAGTCCTAAGAGTGATCATCGTGAGGAGATAATAAATTCAACATGGATGATGCCTAGTGGCCACAGGTAGTGCATCTTAGATAAGTGATGCATCATTTTTTTAAAAATCCTATTTTTAATTGAAATTAATCTAGATATATAAAAATATATATTATAGTAAATTTAGATACCAGAAATGACCCTAGGAAATATTTAGGTAAACTAGGGGTTAAACAAGATACTAGGTATGAAAGAATTGAATAATAAATGCCTAAGGCATTTATGGTAAATGGTTGAAAAGTCACCCCATCTTTTAAACAGAGTCTCTCCTACTAACTTAGTTAGAAAAGGTGAGAGAATTCAAGGTGTTTGACTATACAAAAAAGAGACAAATTAGTATTGATGATGGTGGTTGACTACATAGCAGAGGGCCAACTCAATTAGAAAAGTAGACATGACCAATTAAATACATTCTTATCAATGTAGTACATAGTAAAAGGTTGATATAGTTTGTTAAATGGGGAAAAATTAATAGTAAAGGTTTTATATATTATGAAAAATATGAGAAATGTATGATTTAATATAAAAAAGGTTAATTATGTTTGTAAAGATGGGTTAACTACATAATAGAGGGTCAATTTAGTATGGCAAAGAAGTGATAGTGCTAATTTAGTATCAAAAGGGATGACGGTGTAGGAAACTAAGAAAAATAAGTTGATGAAATAATTAATTTTTAGTATTTTAAGAATTTATTTTAATTATTGCTACATCA
>JARHVA010005392.1:372500-432500 GCA_037957365.1 Torreya grandis
ATGTAAATTGATATTACATGTATGAACTATTTTATCAATCAAGGAATTGTGGTGAATGGAATGTCTAGTTTTGGCTAAAGTAATTGGTATGTCGTCAGAAGGTTGTTGATGGGATCAAGGTTGAAAACGAGGAAGTTGAGTGCTGATGTGAGGAGAAATATCATAAATTTTGATCTTGAGGCTCATCATATCTATCTCATCATCATCAAAGTATAATATGTTAGGTGAAATATCCCTAATCAATTTAGGATGACCATTAAAACCTCTAGTGAAGTTAACTAGATAGTTAAAGTTTTAGGATCCTAAAAACGTCAAACTAGGTAAGGGTTCAAGGGTGGGTATTTTAAAGACACAATTTTATTGGAGTTGTTATAAATTATAAATATTAATGTCCCTTTAGATCTTGTATATATCACCATAATGAGTAAATATGACACATTTTCATGTAGATGAAGAAAACTAATCTCATACGATGAATCTAATGTCAACTTAGTAAGATATTGTAAGGATGTGTAAAGTTAAATATCATGACTTTAAGATGGATGGTAATAAGAGTAACGGTAATGGGAAGCCAAAAAAAACCTAGAGGAGGAATTTATCTTGTGCCATAGCCTTGGCATGTACTACAATTAGATTTAAGGTTATATTAAGAGTATCCAAGTGTTTTAATAAAATAAAGGGATGAAACACATGTCCCTGGACATTCATTAATTAAAGCACACTTAAATTGGATATCACCTATTTGGATGTTAATGAATAAATGTGGATCATCTGGATGAAGTAATATCTCATAGGGAATCATAAAATAGATAGGGAGTTTAAGTGAGATGGAAGTGTCCACTATTTCATCAACATGAATGAATGTCTCTTCACATTGTTTAAGTATGTTATCTTAGGATTTGGATAAGGTAGCATCTTACCCTATAAGAGGAGCATTAGGGATGTTCATTTTGAATAATAATTTCATTATGAAATTAGTATGATGGGGAGAATTTCTCATTAGCTTTAATAAGGGGATCTAAGATGGAAGATGGGAAAATTACACAATAGGATCCCATTAATCATAACCCATGAGAGGATTGTTAGATATAAGTGCATAGTGTTGCATGAGTTCCTAGGAAAGGGGATTTAATGTTAAATTAAAATTGTGTTGATAAGGTATGGCTAGTTTAGGTTTGTTGAAAGTGGGTTGAGTGTCTTTAGATGAGGTGAGGGTTTCATGAGGTATGTTTTGGTGAGGTATAGGAATTGGATAAGGAATAAAAGCTATATCAATTATATGAGAGGTATGGTCAATTTGTGTTTTTAGAGGTGGTGCTTGTATGGGTATTGTTTCTTCATGCCCCAATTTAATTATATGATATGGGGAATTGTATTCAATAATGTGAAATGTTGAATAGGTGTGATGTGTAGGTGTTGGGTTTGAATCAATATAAGAAACTAATATTCTCATATTAGTCATATTAACCACATTTTCAACATTGGTGTTAAGGTCTATAAGACTTTCAATGATTTTAGTAATAGGGGTGGGTTGTTTAATGTTGTCTTGGTGGTTAGGAAGGGGATCCTTGTATATATATAAATTAACATTAACTTGTTGAGATTTAATTTTTATTTTGAGTCTCATGAGATTTATGTTCTATGTCATAAGATTGTTGAGATTTTAGTTTAATGGATTTTTGGTCAAAGTTAGGACCAAGAAGAAAATACATATATTAAATTTATTAATTTGTTGAGACTAACAAAATTTATTTTGATCATACCATGAATTCATAGGACTATTGGGGTCAAGATCTCATGGTAGAGGTCTTGGAAGATGTTTATGAATTTATGATAGGTAAAATGGTTTATGAACACTAGTATCATTATTTTAAGAAAATGTGGGAGTATGATTAGAATTGTTTTTAGGGGAGGAACATGTTCCATGGTGTTGTTTTGAGTAATAGTTTGGATGGTGTATATGGTGTCATAAATGTCAGTAACATAATCATTAACTGCATGATGTTTTTTATTTTTAATAGGCATGTGAGTTCCCATTTTAGGTTGAGATGGTTCGAATTGAGGCATGAGGAAGTATTTTAATTTGTATTTTTTAAGATATTTTCCAAAGTTTTTGGAGTAAGGGTCATAACACATATTTTAATTTAGGGTGGAGAGCATTAGTAAATAAATGGAAGATGTTTTCATCCACCATATTATTCTCAAATTTGTTAGACATTTTTTTTCATCATTTGATGAAGACTCATGTCATTTTGATTTCAATTTATTTACAATTTATAAAATGAGCTAATTTATTTTTAGGAAGATCATTAGTTTGGAATTCTTGGACCAATGATTTGACCAAGTATTCTTGGCTAGTAATAGAGTGTATTTTTAATTAATTGTACAAAACTAAATCATCTCTCGAAAGTGTTTTAGATAAGAATTTAGTTTAAATGAAAGTATTAATCTTAACCCAATCTTTGTAAAGATTTCCAAATGTTTTTTGATGCAAGGTAGGATCTATAGATCCATCATAAGTGATGGTGGGGGTGATAACTCATATATCAATATTGGCAATTAGAGGTACAAGATGTTAATTTTGTAAATTTTTGATAGCTTTGTTGATAAGTGGATCTTATGGTATGAGGTTACTATGTGAATACCTATAAGTGTCAGGAGTTGGGGGGCATTAGGATTTTACACTCCCCATGGAACATGGTGAGGTTGGTTTTGGAGATGTATGAGGTGATTTTGCATTTACAACATCTGATTTGCATTGTTATTTTGAAAAATATGCATTTGGTTAAGCTTTTTTAATATAAGTCAATCAGTTTGAGAAACATTTTGGCTAGTGGATGTAACATGTGATGCATTAGTATAATGTGAGGTATTCAGAGCTTGAGGTGAACTATTAGCATGGGATGAGGTAGTATCATGCACTACACTATTGGAATGATCAATATTGGTAAAAAAACAAGCATTGCTAGCAAAATAAGCATTAAGATCATGGTTAGGGATGTGGGTAGTTTGAAGATCCCCACGAGAAGTTAAACCTACCATGTTTGTAGAAATACTTGGCATGGAGGTAGAAGAAAACATAGAGGATGATGTCATGGTGTGGGAAGGAGACATAATAGAGGGGAATGGTTGAGATGAAAAGAAAGGGATTACCCCAAATCCTTGGGAAAATTTATTGGAAGGTGAATGGGGTTCTCTTATATGAGGTTCCTTCATGAGATTGTAGATGGTTGTAGGTTCATTTCCTTTATGTTGAAGGCTTTCATTGATGAAAAAAGTATTTCAGTTATGTACTCAAGGTCATGCTCATATTATAATGAAAATAAGGGGTTAAGTGTTAAGGAAAAATGGGGAGGAGTCCTATAGTTGGTAGTGAGGGTGGTAATGGGTGCCAAAACATGTGTCTTAGGAACGCTATTAGGATTCATAAACCTCATCGTGTTTATTTGATACAGGTATATATTATCCTCAATTAAGAAATTAATTATGAGGGAGGAAAAATAAAAAATTTAAAAAAGGGAAGATCAATTGTTAGGATACTAGGTCAAACCATTCATCACTGTCCTATAGGATAGTAGATAAGATAGACTAAAAAAGATATAGTTGAACTAGTCTACTATGTTTTTCAGATAGTGAAATCTAAGGAGTCTAAAAGACACATAATTAGATAGGTTGACTATGTGTTAAAGGAAAATAGAACAAGAAATTTATAAGAGACTAGTTTGAATAGAGTGGCTATGTTCTATGGGAACATAGAGATCGTAGGAGACATAGTTGAGCAAATTATATCACCCTAAATCCACTCACCCAAATAATTATAATAGTGCTACTAAGTTATCCCATTATCACATTCCTTAGCCAATTAACCAATATCCTACTTCATATATAAAAATCCCCCACATCCCATAAACCTTATTCTAGCCTCACTACTAATTAATCACCCTCATTAACCCACTAACTAGCCTATTTACCTACTAATATATCTACTAACCTACTTGGTAATTTTAAAATCCTTTGTTGACCTATACATCTACCACCCTAATAAACTATCCATTCATACATCCCTACTCCCTAATGGTGATTCTATAATTGGTTAATTCTAGAATCTCTTCTAATTTAAACCTTCTTCTCTAGAATCCTATACACTAGAGGTTTTTAAGGAATTAAAAATTACTTATAAATTCCCCAACAAATTAATATCAGTAGCTTAAGATTAAATTTGATCCATTGATTTTCCATCTCATGGCTTATATAAACAAGCTATACCTCCATGACCAACTAAATTTGAAACATATATAGCTTACTTGCAACTATAATTCAATCACTTCCATAGCCTTGTCAAGGCCATCAACAAGTTAATAATCCATTGAAGCCATTATCAAGTTCAATCAAACAATCCAACAAATCACTTATTTCACCCAAATAATTTTGAAAATATTGGAGAGATATAGGAGACAAAAGGATGGAAAGTAATTCTATTGTAAGTATTTGATTGTCTCATTATGCTCTTCATTGAAGTTTTTTTCATTTTGGGTTTTTATTTCTAAAAATAGTAATATAGGGAATAATCCAAAATACACTCAAACATTGGCAACCATAATGGGAGATACTCCCTAAATCTAACCTATTGTGATTATTAGAGGAGATTTAGTGACTTATAGGTGTCATTAGATGAGAAACAAAGGCTATAATTAATAAATTCATCACATAAAGGTGAGTTGTAATATTGCATTGGTATTAGTCATATTGAAATCATAGTATTGTAGTTATTTAAGTGGTATTGTGTTGATTGTGATTTTTAACCACTAACAGTCTCCTTATTTGGCAAGTTTTTATACTTGAGTAATATTGCCACTTTGAAAATAGTGATATTGCATTGGTAATAGTGATATTACTTTTCTAATCATGTTTTTTCAAGATTTATAGGTTGGCCTAACATAATTAATTTTTTATTGATTTATTACACTCCATGAAGTCATATTCACATATTTTGGGTTACTAGGGAGGGGTTTTATATCTTATATGTGTAGGAAACAAGTCCAATCAAGAATATAGCTTTTGATAACTAAGGTGAAATATCACTACTTTGATACTTACGACATTAACTTGTAAATCATGGTATCACCATTGTAAGGCATGATATTGTCATCCCTACCAAATTATAAATAATTTATCTATTAACCTATTGACTTGTAGTTTTATATATTTGTTCTCTATTTTATGGGAAGATCATTGGACATATATTTTTATAGATAAAATAAAAACCTCCCTTTTGAAAGATTATTTAACTATTTATGTCTTGGATATTTTTGGCTAACCATATTTTGCAAAAAAGGATTTATGTATAATCTTGTTGGGTGTTATTAGTAGGAAAACATAAAGGAGTCATTTATAATTAGAACATCACATTATTAATGTTTTTTATATTTGTTTTAATACCTCTATTTTCATAGTGGTGGTTTTGTTTAGAAATATATGATATTGTGTTTATAATAGTGAAATTATGATTTGAAAATCTTTTGGGACTGTTATGATTACTATTTGACATTTTTAGCTAATAATATAACTTAAGGTTAGTTATGATCAAAATACCTTTCTATTTTGTATAATTATGTGTGGGTTATCCATTTTGCTAGAAAATATCTGTAATGTCCCCTTTTCAGGTGACATCTTTAGACTTGATGATTAGCCAATTATGCGACCTTCGTAGGCTGATAGGATGGATAGAGGGTCATGATGGAGATTGGCTTGGCTTTAATTTACAAAATTTCTACAGTTGGTTTTCATTTAGGCTCTTTCAAACACGTTCGCCTGAGCTCCTATTATTTATAGATATTTGACATACAGCAGACTGCCCTTGTTTTCATATGGTCATATGTAGAATCACTCCCTGATTCACCAGCTTCAGACGGTTTGAGGATCAGACATGTATTGAGGGAAATATTAATATTTGATTGATTTAATCAAATATTAATTATTTACTCTAATTTTAAATAAAAACCCTAATTCTAATTTAAGAAAACCCTAATTAGGGAAAGCACATCTTTTTGAGGGTATAAGGGTTTCTCATGGAGGCCATTATTGATTATGATATGATTATTGATTTTGATATTGAAGAATTCTTCTGTGAAGACTGAGCCGAGGGTTCTAGGATTCCATCTGCATTGGAGAATGTCCACTCTTCAGTGTGTGTGATTCAGAGGCTGTGAAATATAAGCTGATATATTGCCAAATTGAGAGATAGCTTCGTACAGAAGGTATCACAGAGGTTTACAAGTTTGAGAGATAACTTCACACAGAAGTTATCACAATATTTTAGGTATTTATTTTATTAAGTTTGATTCAATAAATTATTTAGATAAAGCTTTTTCTGTATTAGAGCCATATATTTTTAGATCAGGGGTTGAAACAAATAGGGGGTGCTATATTGGTGGCTGTATAAAGTCCATACAGATCCATACAGATTCACATAGATACTGACATCGGTAGGCAGAGATCCACAGAGACCAACATCGGCCATCTTCAGACCAATGTCGATAGAGAAGCTGACCGACAAAGACCAACATCGGCAGAATATCGATCGACGATGGCATAATAATTGACATCGGTGACTGTGTGTTAACATAGTGACCTGAGCAATTTAGATTTAGGATTTATTTCCAGATTTGCAAGAGCCCAGGATTTTAAGATAGAATATTTCATATTATTTTATTTGTATGACAGAGACTCAATTTGTAATCGTCTAGAAGAACAATAAGATCATTGATTACTCAGTTGATAGATTATATTGTGGTTTATGTGTTTATTTGAATTTATTCTACAAAATTGTATCTTTGTTCAGAGCTTTTGTCTTTCATATATCCCTGTTGGTTGGTGATATTACAGTGGTATCAGAGCTTTTTGTTCATAAAAGGAGCCCCTAATTAACGGACATTACAATGGTATTAGAGATTTTTGTTCAAGAAAGGAGCCCCTAAGTAAGGGACATCATAGTGGTATCAGAGCAAAATTCTTTCCATCCTGTTGGGTAGTTTGGGTAGACCGGAGCTAAATTCCTGCCATCTTGTTGGGTAAGTCTAGAGCTGATGTCCTGCCATCCTATTGGGTAGTTTGGGTAGCTTGGTCATTAAATTAGTGAAGTAATCATGGGCATTCCAAGTACTTTAAGTACTCAGAGATAGTGGGACTATGATATGAAGAAGTTGAAACTAAGTTTGAAGAGGTTAAATGAATTTCTTTCATACCTTACATTCAAAGACAAATCCACATGGTATATGACAGCAAATGATGAGTGGGAGTTATTAAATCCTCAAGTTCAGGAGAGGTTGTCTTTTAATCGCTTTGTTAAGCTGAGGAGAGAGCACTACGGATCACTTAGACAAGATAGCAGCCTATCCCATGATTATTATGAGACAAGAGATAGTGAAGATGAGGATGAGTCTGATGCTTGCACTTAGAGTGGGGAGGTGTGCTCAGATGTTAGTACACTGAGGGTTGATGATCTCTCAGCTATGACAGAGATTATAGAAGAGTCCCAGGATCTAATTATTATAGATGACACTCAGGAGGATGCAGTGGTTGCTAAGGAGCATGTTGTTGGTGCTGACACATAGGTTCAGGATTTAAGAGTACCTGGTCTTGATGAGTCTGGGATACCAGTGGAGTCGAGTCTCCAGATTGATTCTTCTCACATAGATGACAGTGTGGTATAGTTGATTGTGCCACCTTTATAGAGAGATCAGTTATGGTGTGTGGGGGAGTATGTTGATGCTTCCTCATATAATTTTTACTACACTAAATCATTCATGGAGTATTTTCTAAATAGTGCAGGTGTTCATCTGGACTCGCATAAGGTGACGGAAGGTGTTCTCATCTGAGGTACTAGTGTTATTAGTAGATTGGGTGGAGAGATTATAGTGATTCTTTCTACTATGCTTCCTCACATGGATTTTGAGATTGGGTTTGTTGATCAAATTAAATAGGGTCTTATCTAACCTAAAGCCACTTGGAGTCAGAGATTGGAGTCATCTGTTGATTCCCATTTTAGTGATGGTGAGCCAGTAGCAGAGTTTGGGGGTTCCTACCAACATTATACGATGAGATATACTCATTATTTTTATTTTAACCCAGAGTTAGATGATTTGATTTCACGCAGGTGTGGATTGGATCTAGTTTTTTACCATCCATGATGGGATGGATTGACACCATCTTTTGTAGATGGCATATGTAGTTGCAAGTTACACAGTCTATAGTATCGACACATCTAGGGCAGCTGTGATTTTAAAGATTGGTTGAGTTGCATTCGCTAGTATGATTGTCGATTCCTCTTGGTCATACTTTAGAGGATATTGAGGGAGCTTGTGTTGCTTGTCATCAGTGTAGCTCATGACTACATCTGGGATCTAGGTGGATCGAGTGGTTCATTGTTCCAAGATTGCTTGGGGACAATTAATTTTGAGAGGGGCAAATTGTAATGTCCCCTTTTCAAGTGACATCTTCAAACTTGATAATTAGCCTATTATGTGACCTTCGTAGGCTGATAGGATGGATAGAGGGTCATGATGGAGATTGGCTTGGCTTCGATTTGTAGAATTTCTATAGTTGGTTTTCATTTAGGCTCTTTCAGACATGTTTTCCCGAGCTCCTATTATTTATAGATATTTGACATACATTGGAGCACCCTTGTTTTGATATGGTCATGTGCAGAATCACTCCCTGATTCACTACCTTCAGATGGTTCGAGGATCGGACATGTATTGAGGGAGATATTAATATTTGATTGATTTAATAAAATATTAATTATTTGCTCTAATTTTAATTATAAACCCTAATTCTAATTTAATAAAACCCTAATTAGGGTAAGAACATCTTTTTGAGGGTATAAGGGTTTCTCATGGAGGCCATTATTGATTATGATATGATTATTGATTTTGATATTGAAGAATTCTTCTATGAAGATTAAGCCAAGGGTTCTAGGATTCCATCTGCATTGGAGAACATCCACTCTTCAGTGTGTGAAATTTAGAGGCTATGAAATATTAGCTGATCTATTGCCAAATTGAGAGATAGCTTCATAAAGAAGTTATCACAGAGGTTTACAGGTTTGAGAGATAACTTCACACAGAAGTTATCATAGTATTTTAGGTATTTATTTTATTAAGTTTGATTCAATAAATTATATAGATAAAGATTTTTCTATATTAGAGCCATATATTTTTAGATCAAGGGTTTAAAAAAATAGGGGGTGCTTTATTGGCGGCCATATGAAGTCCGTACAGGTCTGTACAGATTTGCACAGATACCGACATCGGTAGGCAGAGATCCACATAGACCGACATCAGCCATCTTCAAACTGACATCAGTAGAGAAGCCAACCAATAGAGACTGGCATCGGTAGAATATCAACCGATGATGGCATAATAACCGATGTCGGTGAATGTGTGTTGACATAGTGACTCGAGCAGTTCTAGATTCAGGATTTATTTCCATATTTGCAAGAGCCCAGGTTTTTAAGATAGAATATTTCATATTATTTTATTTGTATGACAGAGTCTCAATTTTTAATCATCTAGAAGAACAATAAGATCATTGATTACTCAGTTGATAGATTATATTGTGGTTTATGTGTTTATTTGAATTTATTCTACAAAATTGTATCTTTGTTTAGAGCTTGTCTTTCATATATCCCTATTGGTTGGGGATATTACAGTGGTGTCAGAGCTTTTTGTTCATAAAAGGAGCCCCTAAGTAAGGGACATTACAGTGGTATCAGAGCTTTTTGGTCAAGAAAGGAGCCCCTAAGTAAGGGACATCACAATATCTTGGTATAAAATTTGGGTACATTTTTAAAGTTTTTTAAATTTGTCATAGTTATCTGTAGGAATTTGTATTTCTTAAAAGATCTGAGATAATATATCAAAGCATATACATTGGTCAAAGGTCATATATTTTTAAATTTTTATACTTTTTTTCCAATATTGATAATCTCATAGTAGTGTTATCATTTTAATAGTCATAATTTTGCTTTAGCTATCATGGTTTTATAGGAAAATTTTAGCTGACTATTATGATTAAGTATCTATGGCAATATCATAACTCATGATCAGTAGTTTTTATTGAAAGTTGTGACATCGTAGTCTCTATTTTTGATTCTATTTTTAACTATGTATTAGTGGTTTTGTAAAGGATTAGAGGTTTTGCCTTAAATCAGAATACTAACTAGTTTCGTGTAGGACCTCTCAAGGCAAAAGCACCCAATTTATTTTCTTAACCCTTGTGTTTGTAGGAAGAGTGCCAAAATCTTATAATTTTGTCTTGTCTCTTGTATATATTATGTTCTATGTGACTTGATTGCTCATTTTTTTTGTGCTTCCTCAAATAGGTAATTAATCAATAAAATTAGTCATGCTTTCTTATTTGTTAACCCATTGAGTCTAGGATAACACGTGACACGAAATTCATCCCCATATACAGTATTAGTCATTAAGGGTTGGTTTTATGGATTTCATAACCATGAATTTGAACAAACTCCATGTTTTGGTGGAGTATAAATATCAAGGAAAGTTGTATCTAGACCAAGTATATGACCTCATATAGATCATCCATGAAGGGGAAGAGTTAATTCTCTTAACCAAGCATTGGACAACACCCTATATAGATTTGGGCCGCACCATACCCAGTGTGTATTAGGGACTCCATTATAAACCTTTGTGTAAACCTAAATTAGGACCTTTCATATATATTAGGCATGTTAGGTTGTGGAGCTAAAAGCTTCACTGTTATGCAAATGGAAGAGGTTATTAAGTGTCACAGTAATCGATGTTAGTCAGGCCAACCGACATTGGTCAGGAGTAGACCAAAAGCTACCAAGATTGGTCAGGAATCGGTCAACATCGGTCATCTCCAGATAGATAGTAACCGACGTCAGTCGTCTGTGTGTTCTAGAACTGGTCTAATTTTAGATGGACAGTCAGTTTGCATGTAAAGACTAATTTTAGTCTTGAGTCTACGTTTCTAATTATTGTTTGGTTTGGGATATATTTAATAGACCCATGGGGCTGTATTGTAAGGTGAAGGATCAAAAGGACTTGTCAAGGACAAGTACAAGGGTTCTTCCAAGTGTAAAATCAGTTGATCTACAGGTGTGCATGATCAGGGAGATCTACATGGTAAGTACGGTTAGTTGATCTACAGTTGTGTGTGTGCAAGGTCAAAGGACATCTACGGGGTAGCAGGATCAAGGAGACCTACAACACAACAAGGAGCAAGATTAGGGAGATCTACTTGGAGTACTTTGAGTACTTGGTGGATTGGAAGTAGGTAACAATGGTTGAGTTGATTGTCACTTACTGGTGGAAAAAACAACTCGGTTATTGAGTTCATTGTGTTTGTAATTGAGAGAGAGAGAACTCTTGAGGGAGAATTACTGTATGCCCAAGAGGTGTGGAAAGAGTGTGATTTATTCATTGTATTTCCTTTTGGAAGAGTATTAATACAAGATTGTATTGTCTCTCATATTATGTGTTATTTCTGAATTCTAGTTACATATTACTTCTAGTTTAATTTTGAGTTTAGTTGCTTATACAAAGGTAATCAATTGTGATCTTAAGGAGTAGGATCCTAACAAGTGGTATCAGAGCTTTTGTGTGTTCTAGATTCTTGACAGCTGGTATCAGAGCTTGTGTGTATTAGATCCTAACAAGGCATTTTTCTATTAGAGTTAGGATCAACTCCTAAGAAGCCATTAAGTGCAAATAAATTTGAGAGGGTTTGGTTGATTCCGTAATGGGTCATTAGCCTACAGCCTCACCTATGAAGCCATTATATCATGATAATGTTAGGTTACACACCCATTTAGTTTACTAAATTAGTATTTGTGACTAAGAGTGTTATTTTCATATTGTGATTAAACCTATGTTATTTATAAATTGAGTCAACCAATCCCATTTTTATTATAAAACATCTAGACAACCCTAGGATAAATACCATTCTATAACCACATCAAACATCCATCATGTCTTATCCATTCACAATATTTATGTACAATATTAGTATTGAAATTTAATCTCAGTGGTCACCCATCTCACCAATATTCATCACCATCCTTTGACTAGTTATTATCAACATACATAACCTTGATAGGTTTTTAGTCTAGTACCCATCACTCCCTTCTCATTTCATTTTCATACTTAACACCCACCCAATTAGTATTTTTATAGTATGAAAGTCACTTGATCACATCACTTCCTTAATCTACTTACTATATTAAACGCTTGTAAGGTTTTGGATTTTGAGAATTCTTCGTCACTCTAGTCTTACATCCCACTCCCAGAGGAGAAGACCGATTCACAAATGACTTTTTCCATAGAAAAGAAGCTAGAGAACAATTTGGGAAACACACACACACACACACACACACACACACACACACACACACACACACACATGCATTCATATATATACATAAATACATACATACATACATACATACATACATACATATATATATATATATATGTATGTATGTATGTATGTATATATATGTATGTATGTATGTATGTGTATATATATATATATATATATATATATATATATATATATATATATATATATATATATATTATATATATATATATATATATATATATATATATATATATATATATATATATATATATATATATATATATATATATATATATATATATATATGAAAATTATGACCAAATATTATCTAAAGTCATTGGAATGGGGGCACATTACCCCTTGGATTTGATTTTCATATTTTGAAACACCTAATGCACCCATCCACTTGGCATAATATTCCCCATTAGCATACCCATACCAATCAAGCACCTGATGAGGATGACCTTGTGGATCATGAACAACAACTTGAAAACCAATAATAACAAGTGCCTCTCCAAAAAAAACCACATAGAGGATGATATGATACAAACCACCATTAAGGATCATTTGGATCAACTCATGCAATAGATTAATTCCTTGTCATCCTAAATTTTCACACAAACTCAATGACCATCCTCCCCAGGATAAAATGTCCATAACTCTAATAGACCACACACAAGTCATGCCCAAAATTATAATACCCTTGTGGATCCATCATTTTCATGGAAAATGATTAAATAAACTCTCCAATATATTGACCTTCATGTGAAAATAATGAAATATAAATATGAATATTTTTTCTCTTTTCCCTTAGATATGAGCATTCTAAAAATTATTTTCCCACATCACTTTGAGGCACGCAAATTTAAAAATATATAGAGGGAAAGGATATCCCCATGATCATGTTGAAAATTTTTATATGTATTTCCATGATGTTTCATATGATTATTCCTACCTCCTAAGACTTTTCCCAAAGAGTCTCATAAGACTAGCATTAGAATTGTTCATGCATTTACCAAAGGGGTCTATATCTAGTTTCAGAAAATTTATTGAATAATTTGTACACCATTTCTACTTCAACATATAACATGATATTTCCATTATATACCTCTACAATACTAACCAAAGTAATTGGTAAAGTTTTTACTCCTTAAAATACTAGAGAAGCCTAACAAGTCACGTCCAATGTATAGTTCTATAAAAAACATTGGCCAAAATATTCATCAATAATCTCACCACATAACTAAACTATCAATTGAAATTACAATGTGCCGAATCATTTGATGAGATTATTGAAAAGGGAAGAAATAAAATTATACACTTTAAATGAACAAAATCAACATCGAGACAACTCATTTTTGGGTAAACCAAAACTCTTCAATAAGAATAAAATTGTTATGGGAGATGAAGTTACAAACTCAAAACAACATGTTCAAGTAGTGCAAAAGAGGACTCCTATGGATTAAAAAAATGTGTCTTCCATCAGAGTGTCACAAGGTAAAATAAATACTAAAATAACAAAAAGACCTCTTATTAGTCTTGGAGTGCCTGTTGAAGTGGTCCTTTAGCAATTCATAGTTTCTAACATGATTTCTCTCCTTGAGATCCAACCTCTAGATGATAGAAAACCTTGACCCGATTGGTATCATGAGGATGAATTCTATCAATATCATATATTCAAAGTTAATGAACCTAAAAAATGTATGAAATTAAAACATTATATTTAGGATCTCAATGAAAAAAGAGATATTGAATTATAAGGGGAGAGTACGTATAATCAATCTAAAAATCAATAGCTTGGTATTTATCAAGATCCTTTACCCAAGCATGGTCAAGTAGATCAGGGTCAGGCTCCACTTCCAATAATACAAACTATCATTCCATCACATACCACTATATCAATACCATTAAAATATATATCCCCTAAGATCCCACTCCACCATCACCCACCATACTGAAGATCAATCAGGCCACTACTCACTACATAGTTACTGCATGACATATTAAAATGGTAGCTCTTGGGGTACCTCCAAAGGACCCATCTACATCAACATCTAAAAAGTTAAATATTTCTAAGAAAATTAATATGTATTTTGATAAACATTATGATATAATCCAATAAATTGAGAAGACCCCTTCCAAAATCTTGCTCATGAATCTTCTCAAAACATCATATGTACATCGAGAGATCCTTAATTAGGTCCTAAATGATCTAAAATTCCCATGAGATATTGGCACTAGTTATTTCCAAGAGTTAGTGGGTCATCTATCTTCTTCATAAAAAATAACATTTAGTTCCCAAGACATGCCTCCCATTGGTCCACAACATAATTACCCATTATTCATAGAAATATCCATCTCTAACCATTGTATCCCTCAAGTACTCATAAATGGAGGATCTACATTGAATTTATGTAATTTATATTTCTTGAGGAAATTAGGGTATTCTGAAGCATCCTTAGAGCCTAATCTAATCATGATTAAATCATATGATGATAATGAATGGCTATTTAGAGGCACCATTTATCTTCCCATTATTATTCAACCTATTATACAACAAACCTTAATTCACATTGTGGATGTTGATTTTCCATACAATATACTTATGGGATGTTTATGAATATAAAAAATTCAATAATTTACTTCCACTCTCCATCAATGTCCAAAATTCCCTCACTTTAGCATGAAAGTCACAATCTCTAGGGAAATTGAGTATTTTTGTAGCTACCAAATGGGTCAATCTCAACCTGCATGCTATTTTCCTAGCACACATGGCTCTCTTCTAAATCAAATAACTACTAAATATGTCCACCTTAATGATCTAGTACCTACTTCTAATCCATCACTAGATGTTGTTAGGG
Source organism: Torreya grandis (assembly GCA_037957365.1). NCBI lineage: Eukaryota > Viridiplantae > Streptophyta > Pinopsida > Cupressales > Taxaceae > Torreya > Torreya grandis. Next base: position 387,767 of record JARHVA010005392.1, read on the forward strand.
TGTGGAGCCTAAAAGCTTCACCAAGGAGCGCATTACCAAAGTTGCAGGTTTACACAGTCACCGACGTCGGTCAGGAGCGACCGACGTTGGTCAGGAGCAGTTGAAGAGACACCGGTGTCAGTAGGGATCGGCCGATGTCGGTCAGGTGTAAGCAGGTAGGAATCGGTGTCGGTTACCTGTGCGTCTAGAGAGCTATTTTTGAGGACAGAACCGAGTGTTTGCATGATGAGATTAAGTTGTAGTCTTAAGTCCGCATCTCTATTATTAGCAAGAATGTTTTTAGAGCCCTTGTTCAAGATGCTTAACTGTTGGTTGTAAGTGCATGCTCAAGTTTCCTAATTCTATATGTAGGAAAGATCTTCTTAGCTTATTGTAGTAGAACATTGTGAATGTTGAAAGAACAGTATAGAATTGTATAGGTGAATCAATCCAAGTTGTTGGAGTTGATTGTACTTGAGAGAGAGAGCTCTTGAGGGAAAGAGATCTAGAGAGAGATCTTGTACATCTGAGTGAGGTGTGGAAGAAAGAAGTTTCTTCAATTATATTCCTTCTGTAAAGAGTTTAATACAAGTTTTCAGGGTGGTTTCTTGTATCTCTTGTTCTTTGCTATTTATCATTCTATTTACTTATCTATCTGATTTAATTCCATGATTTATTGCTTTCATAAGTGGTATCAGAGTTCGGTTGTAGGTTTAGAGCTTGATATCCATAAGTGGTATCAGAGCTTGGTTTTAGATTTAGAGCTTGATATCCATAAGTGGTATTAGAGCTCAGGTTCACTAACACGTGGTTCAGATCTGTGTAGTGTGTATTGATTACAGGTTACTCACAGGGGTTTCTACATGGATTTCTATTTGAGTGGGAGAAGCAATGGCAAAAGAAAGTAAACTGAGGATGGAGAAGTTCAATGGCAAAAATTATCAACATTGGAGAATGCAGATAGAGGACTATCTGTATCAGAAAGATCTATACTTATCGTTAGGTGGGATTGTAAAGAAGCCCACGGACATGGATGATGAAGAATGGGAAGTTCTTGATAGAAAGGCTCTGGGGTCTATAAGACTGAGTCTAGCATCTACTGTGTATCTAATTTATCACAAGAAAAGTCTATGGTAGAGTTGATGACTACTTTAGCAAATTTGTATGAAAAACCCTCAGCTTCTAGTAAGGTATATCTTATGAAGCAGTTATTTAATTTGCATATGCAAGAAGGTGGATCTGTATCTAATCACCTAAATGATTTCCATGGAATTGTTAATCAATTAAGTTCAGTCAATATTTTATTTGATGATGAAATTAAAGCTCTTTTAATATTATGTTCTTTGCCTGAAAGCTGGCATAACTTAGTAATGGCAGTTAGTAATACTGCATCTACTTCAAATATTTTAAAAGTAGAGGATGTTGTTAGTGTTATCTTGAATGAGGAAATTCACAGGAAAAGCATAGAGGAAACATCAGGGAACACTTTAAATTTTGAGAGCAGGGGAAGGCAAAAAGAGAAGAGTAAGAGGGGATCAAGATCTAAGTCTAAGGTGAGAGGTAGATCCAAATCCAGAAATGGCAGGAGGCCACAATGTTGGAAATATGGAAAGATGGGGCACATAAGCAGAGATTGCTAGTCAAATCCTAAGGAGCACAATCAACACAAAGGAAAGGAAGAAGCAAAGGTTGCAGGTATTGTACAAGATGCTTTAATATTCTCTTTGCATAATAATATAGATTCTTGGGTTTTAGATTCTGTTGCATCTTTTCATACTACCCCTAATAGAGAATATTTTAGTGACTATATCCATGGAGATTTTGGAATAGTGTATTTAGGGGATGATGAGCCTTGTAAAATAATTGGCAAAGGTAAAGTGCAGCTGAAAATGCAGAATGGCAACACATGGGTGTTGAGAGATGTTATGCATGTTCCTAGCTTGAAGAGGAATTTGATTTCTACAGGAAAGTTAGGGGATGAGGGTTGTACAGTAACTCTCACAGCAGAATCTTGGAAGGTGACCAAGGGTGCGCTTGTTATGGCTAGAGGTAAGAGAGTAGGTACTCTCTATTTATGTAATTGTGTTACTAATATTTCTCCTTCTATATTATCTACTTCAGATGTGGATGCTAAACTGTGGCAATCAAGGCTTGGCCACATGAGTGAGAAGGGGATGTCAATTCTTAATTCTAAAGGTAAGCTTTTAGATTTGAAAAACATAGATCTGGAATTTTGAGAGCATTGTGTATTTGGAAAATAAAAGAGGGTGAGTTTTCTCAAGACTAGGTCAACAAAGAAGAGGCATAAGTTATAGCTTGTTCACATAGACGTGTGGGGACCGGCTCAGGTAGCTTCTATTGGACGATCACAGTACTATGTTATGTTCATAGATGATGCTATGAGAAAGGTATGGATCTATTGTATTAAAAATAAATCTGATGTAGTTGAGACTTTTAAGATTTGGACAGCTATGGTTGAGAATGAAATAGGCAAAATATTGAAGTGCCTGAGATCTGACAATGGTGGTGAGTTTTGCAACTATAAGTTCAGAGATTATTGTTATATGCATGGAATCCACAGGCAAAGGATAGTTCCAAGGACACCTCAGCAGAATGGAATTGCTAAAAGGATGAACAAAACAATAATGGAGTGTGCAAGGTGTATGAGATTGCATGTTGGTTTGCGCTTAGAGTTTTGGGCAAAATTTATTGACACTGTAGTGTACCTGATTAATAGAGGACCCTCTACAGCGCTGAATGGTGGAATTCTAGAAGAGGCATGGATAGGTAAAAAGGTAGATCTCTCATATCTCAAAGTTTTTAGTTGTGAAGCCTTTGTGCACATAGATAAGGAAAATAGAAAGAAGCTGGATGCTAAGTCTATGAGGTGGACATTTATTGGCTATGGCTCAGATGATTTTGGTTTCAGATTTTGGAATCTAGGAACTAACAAGGTAATTAGGAGTTGTGATGTTGTTTTCAATGAAAAAGTGATGTATAGTGATCAGATGAAGAAGCCGAATCAATCTGGGTAGAGCAATGGAGAATTGGACAAGGTGACAGTCCAAAATGAGCTCGCGAGAAAAAGAAATAATCACTTGCAAGAAAACACAGAGACTGATGTCTGCAGGGTAGGAACTGACGTCGACAGAACAAAAATTGATGTCGATAATAAAGGGACTGACGTCAGTAGGATAGGCACCGACGTCGGTCAAGAAGAACCGACGTCAGCCAATAATAGGTCTGGAGATGACCGAGGTCGGTCACTGTCAGAGAATTTGTGCAGACAGCATGTTGTGAACGAGTCTCAGATGCCCATCAGGAGGTCAAAAAGGGTAAGTAAGCCTCCAATTTGATATTCCCCTTCATTATTCTATTTATTGCTAACTGATGGTGGAGAACTAGAGAGTTTTGAAGAAGCATTACAGGTGGAGTCCAAGAGTCAGTGGGAGCGTGGCATGGTTGAGGAAATGGAGTCCTTGAGAGTGAACCAAACGTGGGATTTGGTTGAGTTGCCAGCTGGTAAAAGGACACTGAAGAACAGATGGACCTATAGGTTGAAGGAAGGTGAGAATGGATAGATGAGATATAAGGCCAGGTTGGTAGTGAAAGGATTTGCACAAAAGCCAGGTATTGATTTTGGTGAGATTTTTTCTCCTATTGTTAAAATGACTTCTATATGGGTTGTATTGTCTTTGGTTGCTATTAAGGATTTACATCTTGAGCAGTTAGATGTTAAGATAGCATTTCTTCATGGAGATTTAGATGAGGAAATATACATGGAACATCCAGAAGGATTTGAGGTCAAAGGTAAGGAGAAGTTAGTGTGTAGATTGAAGAAAAGCTTATATGGCCTCAAGCAAGCTCATAGATAGTGGTATTTGAGATTTGATAGGTTTATGACTGAGCATGGCTACAGTAGGTGTCAATCTGACCATTGTGTGTATTTTAAGAGATTGGATAATGGTAGATATATTATTCTGTTGTTGTATGTAGATGAGATGCTGGTTGCAGGATCACACATGCAAGATATCTCTGAGCTTAAGGTGAAATTAGCTCAAACATTTGCCATGAAAGATTTGGGAGTAGCAAAGAAAACCCTTGGCATGAGCATTAAGAGAGACAGGAAAAATCACAGGTTGATTTTGTCTCAAGAGGATTATGTGGACAAGGTGTTGAAATGGTTCAATATGCAGGATGTAAAACTAGTAAGCACACCTTTGACATTTTAAGTTGAGTAAAGAACAATGTCCTAATTCACATGATGAGGTAGAGTACATGAGTAAATTTCCATATTATTCCACAGTAGGGAGTTTAATGTATGCAATGGTGTGTACTAGACCGGATATTGCCCAAGCAGTGGGAGTTGTAAGTAAGTATATGGCCAATCTAGGAAAGGAACACTGGAAAGCAGTTCAGTGGATCCTTAGATATCTAAGAGGAACCAGTAGTAGGCATTTGTGCTATGGAGGTTCAGATACTTCTCAACATGGTTATGTAGATTCAGATATGGCAGGTGATTTGGATGGTAGGAGGAGCACCACAGGATATGTTTTCACTATTGGTGGAATGGCAGTTAGCTGGATATCAAAGTTGCAGAAGGTTGTTGCCTTGTCAACTACAGAAGCAGAGTATATTTCAGCCATAGAGGCTAGCAAAGAGATGATATGAATGACATGGTTCATGGAAGAGCTTGGAAAGGAGTAAGAGAGTTGCAGACTATACAGTGATAGTCAAAGTATCATTCATTTGGCTAAGAATTTGGCCTTTCATTCTAGAACAAAGCACATACAGCTCAGGTACCACTTCATAAGATAGGTATTGGAAGATGGTGAGTTGAAGCTGGAGAAGATCCATACTAATAAGAATCCTGCTAATATGTTAACCAAGCTAGTTACAAAGGAGAAGTTGAATCTTCATTCAACTTTTGTTGGTCTTCATGATTGAGTTGAAGATGGAGGAGCTAGAAGATGTTATTGTACAGGTACTGGTGCAGCTGTTTATCTCCAAGTGGGAGATTGTTAAGGTGTGGAGCCTAAAATCTTCACCAAGGAGTGCATTACCAAAGTTGCAGGTTTACACAGTCACCGGCGTCAGTCAGGAGCAACCGACATTGGTCAAGAGCAATTGAAGAGATGCCAACATTGGTAGGGATCGGCTAATGTCGGTCAGGTGCAAGCAGGTAGGAACCGACGTCGGTTACCTGTGCATCCATAGAGCTATTTTTGAGGACAGAACTAAGTGTTTGAAAGATGAGATTACGTTGTAGTCTTAAGTCCATGTCTCTATTATTAGCAAGACTATTTTTAGAGCCCTTGTTCAAGAGGCTTAACTGTTGGTTGTAAGTGCATGCTCAAGTTTCCTAATTCTATATGTAGGAAAGATCTTCTTAGCTTATTGTAGTAGAACATTGTGAATGTTGAAAGAATAATACAGAATTGTATAGGTGAATCAATCCAGGTTGTTGGAGTTGATTGTACTTGAGAGAGAGAGATCTTGAGGGAAAGAGATCTAGAGAGAGATCTTGTACATCTGAGTGAGGTGTGGAAGATAGAATTTTCTTCAATTGTATTCCTTTTGTAAAGAGTTTAATACAAGTTTTCAGGGTGGTTTCTTGTATCTCTTGTTCTTTGCTATTTATCATTCTGTTTACTTATCTATCTGATTTAATTCCGCAGTTTATTGCTTTCATAAGTGTAATCATATTGTTGGTTGATCCCCAACAGATGTCACCTACCTTTAAATCACACCCATAAGATCTATGGAATATGAATATAAAACCTTTTACATCGGAGATTTACCCATTTACCCACATAGTTGTGGATCCCTAGCTATGAGGAAGGACAATCCTATAAGCTAAAAGTTTTGACTAATGACCTTCTCTAGTGTGAGATTATTATCAAAAGAGTATAGTAATGAACTAGATGAATCATGTATTACTATAGAAAATGAGACCCTTATATATCATAGATATAAATACCCCCAAATTCAAAAAATGTTGTAGAATATGCATTATTAGGGAAAAGGACTAGGGAGACATGAGCAAGGCAGGCTTGAGCCTATATAAATTCAGGAATATCCATAATATCTTGGCCTATAATACAAAATACTCAACACTAACCTAAACAATATCATTATGGATACTATTTCAATCCCTAAGGAGTCTTTTTCTTATGAAAAAGTCAAGATGGGATCTATTTATAGTTTTTATGAATATCTTGTTGCCACTACCCTTTTCCATGATACCACTATCACCACCATTGATATATACATATGTTACCCTTCATTAATAGACTAGGATCAATGGCATGAACCATCCTTTGACATCTTCCAAAGTGATGAGTCCATCCTATAATTTTTGGGAGCATGAGATTTTATGCCTTCTAAAGATCATAGGAAGGGATTCTCTATTAATCTCAATTAATCAGCCTATTTTGGGGATCAACAAGCACTCCTTAATCAAATTGAAGAATATAAATATGAAGAGGAGGAGCCCCCTCAAAATTTGGAATATTTTCCATATATTTTAGATGAATCAAAATTTTATACCAAAATAGACATAGAACTCCCAAAATATTTTGCTTCAGACATCCATGATCTACCTTCACCTCTGACCTATCTTCAGGATCAATCACCTTTTCTAATTGAGGAGGTTATTTAATTCAACATTGGAAATAAATAACATACTAAAATATTTAAACTAGGGGAAAATGTTATGCCTGTGTAATGCCATATAATTATTGAGATACTTAAGGAGTTTATATATTTTTTTACATGGTGATATTTAGACATATTAGGACTTGATCACTCTTTAGTTGTGCATCGTTTATTTATTCATCTTAATGCCAAACTAATCAAGAAAAAATTATGTAAGAGGCACCTTAAAGTGGCTTTACTAGTCAAGGAGGAATTACAAAATTTCTTAGAAGTAAGATTCATTTGACCTATTCATTACTTTGACTAGATATACAACTTGTTCATGTGGCTAAGCCACAAGGTGGGATTGATATTTATACTAACTTCTAGGACATCAGTAAGGCATGTCCTAAAGATGAATTACCCTTACCAAACATAGATATGATCATGGATTCTACTATAGAATATGAAATGTTATCACTCATGGATGGATTTTCAAGATATAACCAAATCAGAATTGTGCTCGAGGATTAACATAAGACAACCATTATTATTCTATGGGGAACCTTCTATTATCAATTAACGCCCTTTGGTATCAAGAATGCAAGCACTACCTATCAATGGGATCTGATTGTTATATTCTATAATATGATGCAAAACATTATTGAGGATTATGTTGATGATATTTTAGGGATGTCAAGACTAAAATATGAGCATATTATGGTTTTAAGAAGAATCTTTGAGTGGATGGATAAATATAAAGTCAGGTTGAACCCAAAAAAATGTGTGCTTGGCATTACCTCAAGAAAACTATTAGGGTTTATTATATTAAGGAGAGGCATAAAATTAGATCTAAAAAAATTTAAATCTATTATGGAAATGACTCCTCATAATTTGAAGCATCTCAATAGTCTTCAAGGCAAGTTGTAGTCCATTCAGTTGTTTATTTATTAGATAGAAAATAAATGGCAACCCTTTACCCATATTTTGAATAAGGGGACAAATTTTAATTAGAAACATAAATGTCATAATGCCTTTGATAATATCAATAAATATTTGGAAAATCCTCATACATTATCACCACCAATCATAAGAAGGCCTTTCCTACTATATATATCTATAACACCTTATGCGATAGGTGCCCTTCTATCACAACATAATGATGAAGGAAATGAGTTGGTTATTTATTTCTCAATCACACATTAATTTAATATGAAATGAATTATGCTCCCATTTAAAAATATTTCTTAGTCATTATCTTTTCTTCATAAAATCTTTGACACTATATGCTCAATAGCCAAGTTCAGCTCATAGCTAAATTTGATCCTCTTAGATATTTACTATCAAAATCATCTCTCACAAGTAGAATGGCCAAGTGGATAATGTTACTCAAACAATTTGACATAAAATATGTTCATCAAAGGGTAGGAAATTATGGATAAATTCATAGAGTCACCTCTTATAGATATTAAGTCTCTTATCACAACCTTACTAGATGAATCCATCATGAATACTTTAGAATCTAATGGATAAAAACTATATTTTGATGTCTCTTTCACCATGCATGGGTTAGGATCCAGTATCCTTTTGGTAATTACATAAGGAGACCTTATAACTAATACTTTGTGTCTTTCCTTCCTATGTACCAATAATTTTTTTAAATATGAGGCTTTAGTTTTTTGCCTCTAATTAGACATCTAATGGAACATCCATCACTTCCAAGTATTCGGTGATTCATAGCTGATAATCAAGAAATTCAGTGAAGAGTTCTAAACAAAAGAAGAAAAATTAATCCCTTATAAGTATTTGGTGGATTAATGAAAGCAAAAAATTTAGTCCATTACATTTGAGCAAGTATCGTGAGGAAGTAATAAGGTAACTGACTACATGGCTACTATTGTATCTTTAATCGACCTTCCTAAATATGTCTCATAGGGAATTTTATAATTGAACATTTGATATTACTAACTCATCAATCTATAACTCATCTCTATATTTTTTCCAATCCTGATCCTAGTCTCCCCTAATATCATGATATATATAACTATCTCCATGATAGTATCCCTCCACTAAACCTAAATTACCATAAATGCAAGTCCTTTATCCACTGCACATCTTGATACACCATCTTTGGTAGCATGCTCTATTATGTAGGATATTATAGGACCTTGTTGAGATGCTTGAACTCAAAAGAGGATACTCTTAAGATCAAGGAGGTCCATGGTGGTATTTGTGGCATACTAAAATATAAAATTCTATTAAAGATGATGAGTGATGATCTTGCTATGAAGAAAATATTTCAAACCTTGAAAATCTATTAAATTACTAAACTATAATTTATAATCCCTAAATCCTTCTCTTGGATTTCTATGCCATCTTCCACTTAGATTGCTTATAAGGAAAAAATAATCATATCTTTTACGTAATGGAGATATGACTATATCTACCTTGAGAAACTATAGGTACCTACATGCCAAGAAAATGACTATTTTAGAAGACAAGACACTTCTTAATTAATCACATATCTACCCATACTCCAATATCTAAGCATATGTCTACTTTAGATGAAAACAAATCCACTTATTGTTTTTCCTATAGTTATCATGTTGATGAAAACCTATAGGTTATATAGCCTTAGTATTGAAATATATTAGGTTTAAGTAAACCTATTCTACCTTTGAACCATGTGAGAGCTGAGTAATTATTGCATATGACAATTTCCTTAAAAAAATGACAAAATTTTCATGAAATAATCTTGAAACTTTGGAAAATTGGGTTGATAGATTCTAAATCTTTAATCAAAGGTCTTGACTAAAATTTAATGGAAATGGAGCGTCATTATTTAACAATACTGATGAGATGACTACATCTCATACATAATGATGTTTGAATAAGTTCTAGTGGTGGTATAGCCCTTTAAAACATTTGTTTTGGTTAGACCTAGATTGTATTTATTCTCCATTTTAGTTCTACTAGCTTCAAATTTTAATAATGACCATTGATCTTGATTTGGGCTTCCCAAATTATGCCATTTTTCAGCTCTACATTCATTTCATAGGTCCTACAGTCAATTATATCTGGTTCTCACTTTTATGCCATGTGGAAACCTTGTGTCCAATCTAAATTTATTGACCTCTTAACTTAATGTGTACAATCAATATACTTTTGCATAGTTTAGACATGTACCATTAATTTTTTAAATAGTTATAATGATCATGACACTTGGTATTTCCACATTTATTCTCAATATTTAATGACTTTTTGACCTTTCAATTGCTATTTATCCATTTTTGTATGATTTAATGTGTTTTATTGATCTGCCTAAACCCACTAACTTTGTTGATCATCATCACTTCCAAGTATTCGGTGATTCATAGCTGATAATCAAGAAAGTCAATAAAGAGTTCCAAACAAAAGAAGAAAAATTAATCCCTTATAATTATTTGGTGGATTAATTAAAGCAAAAATTTTAGTCCATTACATTTGAGCAAGTATCGTGAGGAAGTAATAAGGTAACTGACTACATGGCTACTATTGGGTCTTTAATCGACCTTCCTAAATATGTCTCATAGGGAATTTTATAATTGAGCATTTGATATTACTGACTCATCAATCTATAACTCATCTCTATATTTTTTCCAATCATGATCTTAGTCTCCCCTAATATCATGATATATATAACTATCTCCATGATAGTATCCCTCCACTAAACCTAAATTACCATAAATGCAAGGCCTTTATCCACTGCACATCTTTATACACCATCTTTGGTAGCATGCTCTATTATATAGGATATTATAGGACCTTGTTGAGATTTTTGAACTGAAAAGAGGCTAATCTTAAGATCAAGAAGGTCCATGGTGGTATTTGTGGTGTCCATGTCAATGGAATGGCCCTAGCTAAGAAATTGTTTTGGATTAGAAATTATTTGCCTACGATCAAATAAAATGTTTTTCAATATGTGAAAAAGTGTCTAGCCTACATTTATGGAAATATTATCCATTCCCCTAAGAAATATTTACAACTTATTATGATCCCATATCCATTTTATATATGGGGGTTAGATTTAATTGGCAAGATAAATCCCACATCATCATATGGACATAAGTTTATTATCATAGCTAAAGAGTATTTTACCAAATGTGTTGAAGCTATGATGCTTACTTATACAATAGGTCTCTATATTTCAAAATTTATCTTGAATCAAATAATTTTCCATTTTGCAATTCTAGCAAACATCCTACTAGATAACAATAAGTATTTTAAAAATCAATAAGTTGAGGCCCTGTGCAAGCATTATCACATCAAGTATCAATTTTTTATGTCATATTACCTTCAGGGGAATGGACAGATAGAATATACTAATAATAATATTATCAATATTCTCAATAAAATAGTCAATGATACATGAAGAAACTATCACTTTCAATTATATCATTCCCTTTGGTCTTATTAAACTAGTATCCAAACACACATTGGGGCCACTATGTATTTTTTTGGTTTATGACACAAAATCCTTATTGTCTATAGAATTGGAATTCCCCTCTTTGTGCATCTCATTATAGGGTATCATTATTGACCATAATTTTAGACAAGAAAGGCTAAAATAACTATAAATTTTAGATGAAAAGCATTAGAGGGCCTTAAATCACATTTGGGTATATCAAAATTAGTTAAAAGGTCAATATCATAAAAATATATAACCTTGAGATTTTGAGGTCAGTGTTCTAGTCCTTAAGAATAATAAAAAATAATACCAATGCAAATATGGATATAAAGGGTAAATTTTAAGACAATTAGCTTGGGCCCTATATAATTGTTGCCAAATTTAGATTAGGAGCCTACAGGTTAGCTACACTTAATGGTGAAGAGATCGATGAGCCATTGAATATCATGCATTTAAAATATTTTTATACTTGACATGATCCATTTACCATCATCTATAGGTCCCCACTCTTGGGGGCATGCCCATTTCTATTCCACCCTACCTATCCTCATTTCAATCCATTCTACCATTCCATACCTAAACCTGGTCTTAAAAGTGGAATATATTATAGGCTTATGTAGAATTAGGAGAAAAATATTTCAAACTTTCATAATTAATTAATTTTAGTGTGAGGGTAAAATTATTTGAGGAATATTTTGGAGTATCTCTATCCACTTTTAATACATATCCTCCATACCATCATACCCTCATAAACACCCCCATTACATCCTCTTTGATAGTTATGTATCCATCTGGCCTCAACCAATTTCTATCTTCATCCATCTCTCATTGTCCCTAAGCCATGGTCCACAATATCCTACTAATTTCATCATTATGGAAGGGTAGCATTCAAGTATTACTTTAGGATATATCATGTACTATGCCACCGAAGCTTGATAGATCATCTTAGGTCCCATAAATAGTTATGTCTGATTTGATTGGATCCTTATACCCAATCAATATTGGGCACTATATACCCCATGTGCATATATCCTATCATCATTATGTCCATTATACATAATAATTTAATTAAAACTTATTTAATATCATCACATGTATATTCATTTTGTTTATCCCTACCTTTCATCTATTTTTGTTTTGTTTACCTTTTGCATGTGTGCATTTTGAATGTGTGTTATTATTTGTTAAGTTTTTTAATATCATATATATATATATATATATATATATATGAGTGTTAAGTTTCCAAGTATTGTATACATTTTATTATCTTGTTATCTTATGATATTTTTATGGGAACAAGGATGGTCTTAGTAATTACCTAAGCTAGTCTTAGGCAAGTCACTACAAACAAAGTTACCCATGCAATGTGTTTTTAATGTGCCTTTGACTTTTATCATGTCATGGGCACACATTTATCCACTGGTGAAATATTAAAATGTGTTTCCTCCATCAATTATCACTTCAAAATTTCCCACCCATCCCATTCCCCCCAATCTCGTCACTATCAAGTCTAACCATCGTTATCTAACCTAGTTATCCTACCACCCCATCCCTACCCACCTCCTTAATGAAAGAGGATTTTTATCCATCCACATTTTTTTGAGACATGTAACTAAAAAATGGATTATATTTTACTATCATAATGCTCATTTTATTTCATAACATAAACTATATCCATCTCATTTTAACACTTTTACATAAAATCACATTTATCTAAAAATTAATCAATATCATAACATCTCATAATCCATATTATGAAATCCATGTAATATATAAACACATCCATTTAAAAACTAAAACCCCATCACACCATCACATAAATAATCATTTATCTATCATCATATAATCTAATGCATACATATCTAACATCATTATCTAACTAATCATTCACATCACATCATAAACATCTCATCATATCACATAAAAAAAATAAAATTACCCATATACATGGCATATTTCTCATAACCACAACATCAATAAAAACATAATCATGCATAATCATAACATCATAAAGCTCATCATATATAACAATGCCAAATGTCTACATGGATTCCATGTCAAAAAATATAGATATAATATATGGGTTCTATGAGAATAAATGTTCTACAATATATAAAAAAAATCCAATATAACATCTCATATAGTCTTGATTAGGCTTAAGGTAGTCCTATAGATCATTGATATATGAATTGTGATGAGTTGGCTCTAAAGGTAGGTGCACACTATCCAAGTGGCATTGTTGCCTCATACAGGTCTCTCTATTACTTTGCCTCATACAGGTCTCTATATTACTTTTCCTCATGCATTAGCCTCATAATGTTCCACATCACATCACCCATCTCACCTACTATCATGGCCCCATCTACCTCCTTCTTATCCTTATCAACCACCTAAACATCCCATATCAAATCTATAATCTGAGTCTATATCTGACCAATCTGAGCCTGTAACCCAATAATATATGCATCCCAAATCTAAATTTGTCTCCATAACATAACTATTTAATCTTTTAAGGATGTCACCTATCCCTATAAACTGGTAATCTTCCACTATGCATGGGCTAATTGCCCATCCCTTTATGCCATCTACCCTTATAACTGGGCCTAGAGCTAGTCTCTCTTAGTTTTAATCCTTGATATCTCATAGATACATGTATGTAACTATATCCTAAGATTCTATAATAATTTATTCTCATATTATATCAATGGAGGTTGAGATGGTCATAATCCATCACCACTCCTGCTAGCCCCAACCTATGTCTTGCTACCACCAGCCTAAGTCCCACTCCCTTCAGCCTAAGTTGTAACTACTACCTAGTCCCCATTTAGACCTCCCTGATATTACATCTATATCCATGTCATCTAGACCTCCATATCCACCCTATGCATCTTGGGTTAGGATCTATCCTCTCTTCTACCTTTGCAACCTCTACTAGGCTTGTAACAATTTCCTTACCACCCCCCTCCACACCCTAGCCCTACATCTAAGTAATCTCAATGATAGCCTCTATGACCAGCATGTAGTATAAGTAGATATTAAACCTAGGTATTGAATGGGTGTCTAAAAATACCATGATGTAGGGGTAAGACTATCATAATATGCATGTGTTATGGATCTATCCACTAGTCTCCCCTAATGTGGCCTCTTTTGATCACTCTGTGTGAATATATGCTCCTCACTTGAAACATCATAAGGTAACCCAAATTTTCTCTAAACTTGATCAAGTCTATAATTATCTATAATAAAATCCATCTAACATATGAAGTAGTACTCTATCAGTATATATTGTGTCACATTTGCCTCATCTTCTCATCTAAACTATAACCCCCTATATAGCAATTAGGTAATGTGATCAAGGTGTAATCCATTTAAGGCCTATCTATAAAACCTCATCTCCCTAGCATGGCCACTCTACACACCTTATATAATGTACCAACCAAAAATGAGCATCTCATGAGGTTGTCTCACTACTCAAATACCTAATGGATGTTAGACCACTATGTGATCCTAGATCTAAATATATAGCAAAAGTGAAGGACCTATGCGTGTATATGAATCCCACACACCAATCCACAACCTCCATTTCAATATTTTTACTATCATACTTAGTGTGTGCGATTACTAATAAATCTTATGCCCTATCATTGATAAATGAAGGATTTGATACATGTTTTCCAAATTTACTATCATCTCTCTTATCATTAAATGGAAAGTACTCATCTCTAAGTACCATCAGTATACCAATGTAGTAATCAACACTTATTCAATCTACACCATAGGTATGATCACTACATAATACAAACTGACTAGCTCCAATACCCCATACTTCATTGGCTTTAATAGATGCATATCACAAAGTACCTGGGTATATCATAGTCAAGATGCCATTATACTTATGTCTTCTTACACCAATCATATATCCCATCATTTAACTTATCTAATCACACATCCATCCTATATAACATAACTACCTTCTACTTATTCTCTTAACTTTTAATCTTATTTTCCCTAATCTCACATCCTAAATCCCGTCACCCATAATCCTAACTACATAGTCTACACCTCCTCACTAATACTCACTAACTATCCCCTAACCAATCTAGTTACTCATCCCATGTACATCCCTAATCCACTTACTACCCATTCCCCCTCCCCTATCCATCATCTAACTAACTCACTTTCCCAATCCTAAGCCCTTATCCTAACCCAACTAAACTCCAATCAACTCAATATTTGATCCTAAATCATTGATATCCTAATTAATCCTAATTTCAACATTAATCCTAATTAATTATTACCCTATCAAACTCATCCCACCCATCCTATCTAACTCATATTACCATCCCTTTCTATCCCGTAAGCCACTAGCCTATCCCTCTAACTCTCCACTCCTTAACCATTTAACTCGCCTACCATAATATCACTACTCATGATTTATCCCTAGCCCATGACATTGGCAATATCACCACTCACATCTCATGTTGTTTCATAATAATTATTATAACCTTGTGGTTATGCAAAACCATTATTTGCTATCCATAGTATCATGAAAACATGATTTGTAACCTATGGTATATAATACCATAATTCCTCAGTTATGTTATTGTAATACCATATCTTGTGATGATGTTATCACTACTCATAGGTGTAATAACACAACTAAGTGCATTGCCCTTAATCATGATATTTCACCCATGAAATTTGTACTCTAAAAAACTCAAAAGATTTACAAGATAGGGGTTTGTTATAGACTAGTGGTCCAACCTCCTCAGTTCTATGGAACTCTCTAAACATCTCACTATGGTGTGAAGATCATGGGATGTGATCCATGTTTTTATCTCTAGAGCACTATTTCATCGATCTAAAAGTCAAAATGAACATGTTCAACCCTTTTATTCTATTTGGCCCCATCTTTTCACTCCCCATCACTCCTTTGACACCTAATACACAAATTTTCTCATCTTATCAACCCTTTTTAACTCCCACATCTTGTATATCTCCCCTATTATCCCATTTAATTAGTAATTATCATCTCTAAGTCATCTAGGGCATGGTATTCCATCTCACCATCATTTAACCTAATCTTAAGTTAGAAATAAATTAGCTTGAGATCTGTTTAGACTATGTAGGTATTACTTGGCCATATTTTTGTACCTAGGGATATTTTGGTCACTAGTATCCCTAATCCTTATCCTATCATGGATCAATCACTTAAGTTTATTGCATCCTTTCATGCTACACATCTTATGTCAAGTGGCTTAGTATTGTTAATCAATTAATCTAATTTCCATTATAATATTTAAAGCCTTCCTTGGTATGTGTCCTTGCTATGGGAATTATCATCATATTTTAGCCTATCTCATCTATTTATTTCTTAGATAATATCCTCATCTTGGAAATTCATGTCTTATCAATCAGTCTCCTTTCTAGACATTGGTCATTCATCTATAACCCATCTCTCTAAATTAAGCCACTTTTTCTTAGAATCTATGCTTGGGGTATCTCAATCATATCTAAATCATTACTTAGGGAATCCAAACCCCATATCATCATCTTATTATTATCCTACCCTTTTTACTTCTATTTGAGTGACCATCTAGGTCATTTCTCCCTATATGCTCCCTTGATGGGGCATCATACCTACTAACAATGCTGACATTCACAACCATGGTTTTTTTTGAAAGACCATTACTCCTTCCATTATATCCACTTACAATACCATTTCAAAGAGGGTAAAAATTTATGCACCTAAATATACTCACCTTAATAATTCTAATAAGTTAACCCATTATCACGTTCCCTATCTAATTAACCAATATCCTACTTCATATATAAAAATACCCCACATCCCATATACCTTATTCCACCCTCAAAACCAATTAATCACCATCGTTAACCCACTAAATATCCTATTTACCTACTAATCAATCTACTAACCCACTTGGCAATTTAAAATTATTTTTATTCACCTACCCATCTACTACCCTACTAAACTAGCCATTCCTAAACCCGTACTCCCTAATGGAGATTATAGAACTGGATAATTATATAATATCCTCTAATTTAACCCTTATCTATAATCCTTTATTCTATAATTTTTTGAGGAATTAAAAATTACTTAGATATTCCCCAACCATTAATTTTAATAGATCAAGATTAAATTTGAGCCATTGATTTTCCCTCTCATGGATTATATAAACAAACCATACCTCCATGACCAAATAAATTGGAAACATATAGATATTACTTGTAACCATCATTCAAGCACTTTCATAACCTTGCTAAAGCCATCAACAATCCAAGAATCCATTGAAGCCATTATCAAGTTCAATCAATCAATCTAATAATCCACTTATTTTACACCAAAATCAATTTATAAATCTTAGAGAGGAGATATAGGAGACAAAAGGATGGTAATTAATTCAATTGTAAGTATTTTATTATATCTTTATCCTCTCCCTTTAAGTTTTTTGCATTTTGGGTTTTTATTACTAAAATTAGTAATAAAGGGAATAATCCAAAATACACTCAAACACAAATCAACTATGTTCTAAAGGTAAATTTAGGTTTTTATACTTATGAATTTGAATGATATATTGTTATTTTTTATAATATTTTAAATAAAATCACAAGCAACTAGGTTGATCTAGTCGATTAAGTTTCAACACATAACACAAGCTTTGTACTAATACTATCTAATATAAGTTTTATAACACAACATACAATTATTAGATAATAAGTAGAAAACATAGAAATGCTAATCTATGTGGTCATTCCTAAATGTTTTAAATTATAATTTTTATAAATAAATGTGATATGGATTAGTCTATAAAAATTAATTAGAAAGATAATCTAATGATGGTTTCAGGTAGTTAAGGATGAAAGGGATATGTATTGGTGATGGTATTGGCTTGGTATTGGAGCCTAACCACTCACTTCATAATATTTTGTGATAAAGGTGTCAGGTGTTTTGCCAATATATACCATGAACCACTTATTTATACTTGGATAAGAAATTAAGTCAGCTTCCCCCTTGGTGATGAAATTCAAGTAGGTGGACCTTGGGTATAATTTGTTTAATGTTTTTTGATATTATGTAGTTTAGAAGTGTGTGAATAAAATCAAAATAGTGTGACTAAATCAATAAATTAAATCTTCTTATTTAGTATATTTATTCTACTCTAAGTAAGCAAGTAATAATTTAAAAGATGATTTAATTACTAGAAATATGAGTTAATTCCTTTTCTTGAAGAGTACAGGGTCAATTTAGATGACCAAATATGCAAATAATACATAAAATATTTAACTATGTTGATTATATCTATTAAATCAAGAGATGGAAAAATATAGTCAAATGATTTGACTTAGTCTCCTATGAAAGAAAATAAGCTATAGACTATGCTGATCCATTTCACCTAGTTTACTATAGAGTTACATTTTTTTAGATTGAAAATTATGAAAACTAGGATTTTAATGAAGAAAATAAATGAGTAAGATGGTGAGAATGAACATAATAATATTGAAGATGTTAAATTTATTATTTTTATACTATGTCATCTAGATGAAAATTTTTAACCTACTAATAGAGTCAACTAGGTTAATTGAGTTTCAAAAATTATATGTAAAGCAATACACTAAGTCAAGCTAATTGATCCAGTTACTTGTAGTTGAATATGACATACACAAGAAAAATAGATTTGATCAGATCGATTGTGTGTAAAACCTATGCACAAAAATTTAGAGTAGGTCAATAGATTCAATCCAGTCATGTAGAAATGAAATAAATAATAAATGAATGTGTGAAAGAAAACCTATAAGGGTTAGCTCATGTCTGGTTCACTAAAATGTATACAAGGGAAATTGAAGCTAATTTAAAAATCAATCTTATCTTAAAGAAGATAAATCAAACTAACCCTTCTTCTTGTTCATACATTTAGACAATAAGGGTCATGACTAATATGGATATGTTAGACCTAACTAAGTGGTCTCTTACCACACAATATCACTATCTAGGGTTCCAAAGTCTCTAGTCAAGTAATAAAATACAATAACCCTACTTAAGTCCTATGTTTTCTTATCAAAGTAAATGACAAAGTAAAGTAAATATAATCTAGTGATCACCAAAACATGTGGAAAAAAATGGGGATAATGAATAGAAAAGTAAATATGAAAAGAATAAGTTTAATGAAGTCAATGTAGAGACAATCTTAACATATGGAGAGAGAAACCTATTCATAATTTGAACACATACAAATATATCTACCAATAAAGAGGATCAAGAATTAAGAATACTTACCTTAAAGATCAACCCGTTGAGCCTCAATATCTCCCTTAGCCAATGGTGCTTTGAGAGAGGTTGTTATGGTTTGTAAGGATAAAAAATATAGGTCAAATCAAAGCTACATGACTTATCCTATACATCTAAAAGACTTTTCCCATAAGACAATATTGTTCTCTCCAAAGGAAGTATGAAACTCTAAATAATGGCTCCTCAATTACAATGGTGGATAAGTAGATGTGCAAATAAATGATTGTCTCTATCTCTCTTTAATGAAAATGGTGAAAAGGATGTGTTTATATATCCTAATTTACCCTAAACACTTCCATGTTTTATTAGTCAACCCATTTCTTATATAAATAAAGTAGTTAGGTCTTAGACTAGGTCAACTGGGTTGACCTAATCCCATAATGTGCTCATTTTTAAGAATAGGGTTGGCCTGTGCAGCTTTGTTTGGTAAATGACAAAAAGAGGTTTTGGCTTATGTAGGCACTATTTGAGGTGGGGAATTGATTGGAATAATGTGTAAGGGAGGTGTTAGATCCTAGTTTAATGTATAAGATATGTTTTTATTGGTTTTAAGTGGTGGGATAGGGGATAAAAATATTCTGAAGCACTAATGGTCTACCCACCCCTTTCCTAGTGCACCCTTTAAGCCATGCACATATATATATTGAGACTTGATAGGTTCTTGTAAGAGAGAAAGCATCAACAGTTGATAAGGTATAAAAATATTGTGTGTATACAATAAAAAATTTAAGTCATGTCAAGCTAGACCTATACAATAACCCCATATCCTTTTTCCTTGCATAATATTCTACCATAGGGAGACTATATGAAAAAATAGATTAAAATAAACTATACCATTAGCCTCTTGTCATCTAAACCTCCAACAATTTGAAACATGGAAATGGTGTCGATGTTATTCTTATCTCTCTTCTAATAAAAATATTTAGATATGCTTATCAATCACATTTTGATAATCCCAATTATACTATTGAATCCAAAGATTTATGTTCTAGTCTTTAAAACTCCATTCAATTGAATATTAAAAACTTGAAAGGTTTTAACAATTCTGAATTAGTCATAAGACGAGTTAAAAAAAATTATAATACTAATAAATTGTGTCTACATAAATTTACTTAAAAATTCTAGTCACTTATATTAAATTTCAAATAACTCAATGTTTCACATATCCTTAGGTAATTCAACATTCATGATGATAAAATTCTTGTTTATGCTTCAAAACCAATCTTAAGCTACATAGATGCTTTTATTTATTATATTTAAAAAAAAAAATTAGACCCAATAGTATATTTAGAAAATAGTTAACCTATTTTAGATAATTATGAACATATTGATTGTTTTATATAGGGTAATTACTTAGATAATAACTATTATGTTTCAAATTATTGTGGTTACTTAAAACTTATGAATAACAAGTTGCCTCCTAGTTTGATAATCCCCAAATAAACATTTTCTCCTCATGATCAACATAAAAATTCCAGAACTAAATAATATTCATGAAAAAGTATTGGTGAAATAACCCTAATCAAATTGGGAACACAATATGACTCCAAATATGTTTATTTGGGCGTACAATGTAAACCCAAGAAATGGTATTAGTTTATGTATTTTAAATAATTCATTGACATATAATTTTATTCCAATAAAGATCTTATATGTTATGATTCTACCATAAATAGGTATGGTATACCAATCAAACCTAATTTAAAACCTGATAGGGAAAAGGCCCATAGAATATGTCCCTTGTTAGAGACACCATAATAAATGAAATTGATAAGATGATCATGTCATTTAAGTAATTAGGTAATCTAATTGGGTATTTCATTTTGTCTTGTTTCTTAATAAAAACGGTGATAGACACACGCGCACACACACACACACACACACACACACACACACACACACACACACACACACACACACACACACACACACACACACACACACACACACACACACACACACACACACACACACACACACACACACACACACACACACACACACACGCACACACGCACACACGCACACACGCACACACGCACACATGCACACACGCACACACACACACACACGCACACACACACACACACACGCACACACACACACACACACACACACACACACACACACACACACACACACACACACATTTATATATTTTCACTAATTTTCGAGATTTGAATCATTAATTTAGAGATTTGAATCATGCAATAATTAATGACAATTTTAATTTACCCATTATTTATTAAATTTTACATCATGTTATTGGTAGTGAAATGATGTCTCTTTTGGATGGATTTATCAACATATAACCGATTTTTATAAATCCCTAAGATAGGCATACAATAATTTTATCTATATGATTAATCACCTATAAATTTCATATGATGCCCTTTAGATTAATAATTAAAAGTTATATTTTTCAAATTTCCATGTACATGTAATTTTATGTTTTAATTGGCATTATTATTCAATTTTGTCTAGATGATGTAACTGTCTGTTCTAAGAAAATGAATAAATTTTTAGATGCATGAAATATTATATTTATTTAAACCCAAATAAATAAGTTTTTGGTGTAACTAAAGGTAAATTATAAGGTCATATTATTTTCAAGGATTGAAAAGCCATAGACCCAAATCACATGAAAAGCTATTAAATAACTACCATTTCCAAAAGTTTAATCTAGTTTAAGATCCCTTTTTGGTAAAATTAACTTTATGTACAAATTTATTTATGATTTTGATGATAAGTTTAATCCATTACATGTTTTTATTTAAAATTATCAACATTGTTATGGGATGTGGGATCTAATACAACATTTGATATAATACAAAATACAATAACAAGTACTCATGTACTTAAAAAACCAAACATGGATAAACTATTGTAATGATTTAGTCTACACCCTTAGAGAGGGTTCTTCAATATATCTCCAACTAATATATACAATGGGAACAACCTTAGGATATGGGTATTCTATGGTGAGGTTGAACCTCTGGAGAAGGCTGGTTTCCTCTTGATGGATCACCTAAACTAATTCTACCACTAGGAAAAGGGTTAGAAAGGGGGAAATGGGGCTCCTAAGAAAGATAGAAAGGTGATGCACCAAATTTAAATGAGACACTCATATGACTTAACCCACACTAGATCAGCATAAGATAATATTAGCTCACACAACCTCCCAAACTAACTAATTTCATAAGTATTTCATGAACTAGGCTCACCAATAATCCAAAGAAGCAAAGAGGAATTCTAAGACTCACACTAAGCATTCATCAATGGAAAAATATCATGAAATTAGACCTATAAACAACTTTAAAACACCTTATAAGAGGAATGAGAGAAGGATAATTTCCTAGGAAGAATCTCCTTCACAAGGTCATCATGCAAAAACTTATGAAAACAGTAGTCAAAGGCAAGAGATAGGTAAAACATTATCTTATTACATGAAGAGGTAGCTCTTAAAACCTTTTATAGGGTTTAGCCTAGTCAAATGAGAGTCTTTTTCTATTTAAAATCAAAGAGAGGGAGTCAAAAATATTCAAGAGAGAGTTACAATGCAGAAGAAAAATAAGAGATATAGGAGAAAGGGGAGAAGAGAGAGGGAACACACCATCAGTCATTAATAAATGAGTTGCCACTAGTCTTCAATGAATGATCAACCACCCTTTTATCTAATTAATACTAATTCAACATAGAAAAATTAACATTTGTTTGTCCTAATAGTTCCTAGATTTTCTCATTAGGTAAGAAACATACTAAAAGACAAGAGTTTGCCAAAGATGATGAGTCATGATCTTGCTATGAAGAAACTATTTCATACCCTAAAAAATTATTAAATTATCTAACTTAAATTTCCACTCCCCAAATCATTCTCTTATATTTTTACACCATCTCCCACTTGGATTACTTATAAGGATAAAATTCTCATACTTATAAGGATAAAATTCTCATATCTTGAACTAACATAGCTATGACTATATCTACCTTGAGAAGCTATAGGTACCTACTTGTCAATAAAATTACTATTGGAAGATAAGACACTTATTCATTAATCACATAGCTATCACTACTCCAATATATGACTATAGGTCACTATATATGAAAAATAATCCATTTATTAGTTTTCCTATAGTTATGATGTTGATGAAAACCTATAGGCTATATAGCCTTGTTCTTAAAATATATTAGGTTTAAGAAAACCTATTGTTCCTTTAAACTCTGTGAAAGCTGAGAACTCATTACATAAAATAATTTAATTCAAATAATGATGAACAAAACCATGAAATAATCTTGAAAATTAGGAAAATGGGGTCGATAGATTCTAAATCTTCAACCAAAGGTCTTGACTAAAATTTAATGGAAATGGAGCTTCATCATTTAACAATCCTAACTATATGATTGCATCACATGCTTGATAATGATTGAATGAGCTATAATGGTGGCATAACCCTTTGAAAAATTTGTTTTGGTTTTATTTGGAATGCATTTATTCTCCATTTGAAGTTTCCTATCTTCATCGTTTAACAATGGTCATTGATCTTGATTTGGGATTCCCAAATTATGCCATTTATTAGCTTTACATTCATTCTATAGGCCCTAAAATTAGTTCTATCTATTTCTCACTTTTAAACCACATGGTGGCCTCACATACTATATGAAATTATTGAACTCTTGACCTCATACACACTATCTATTTTATTTTACATGGTTCAAATGTGTAATGTAGATTTGTTCGATAGTTACCATGATCATGACACTTGGTAGTTATACATTCATTCTCAAGATTCATTGACTTTTTGACCCTTCATTCACTATAGATCCATTTTTGTATGATTTAACACACTCTATTGATCTACCTAGACCCACTAATTTTGTTGATCTCCATGCACCATTAGATATTAACTTATACCTCCATGATTTAGATTCTTGTTAGATCCAAATTCATGCTTAGGAACATTTGAATCCAAAGGACTACTTACCATAGATTTAACTTGATGTCCCTATGCACATCCACTCTATTTATTCAAATTTGAATGCTTATATCTTGATATAGAAAAATCATCAAGATATGAAATTTATAGAGGATATTTATGGGACCAAAAGAATCATCTTCATGTCATCCTTTGACTTTTATAGGGCCTATGAGCATACTTATAATATCCAAAAGTGAATTGAATTATTCATATTTTCATGAGATGCCATGATGACCTAGTTTCTTTAGGCTTGTGTTAATCATCCTTTGATCTATCAAATATTTAAAAAGTCTTTGAGACCTTGTGCAAGCCGGTTTCATGCCCTCTAAATGCTATGAACACCATGGAGACATACTGAAAACCTTATATTGTAATTATAGACATACTTCCAAGTCATTTGATTAGTTACTCCATAATATCTCTACATAGATTCTTATTCTATGATATTACTTCTAAAACATTGATATTTTCAAGCAAATTTTTGTATGTAGGCCAAAATTGGCCAATATTTTTGGTAACATCCTGGAATGCATGTTTTCTATGCAAAAGACTAGTAGACTTGAACTATCCATTGAACATGGAGTCTCAATTATTTTCTCTTATTTGATAATTAAAATGAGAAAAGGATAACCCTCTATATAACTTCCTCTTGAAAAATAAGGACCAAAATGAAAAAAACAATAGTTGATCTCAAGGCACTTATTAAAAGGCAAACATACAAATAAGCAAGAATGTGCACAAGGAACTTAGAGTAAAACATAAAAATAATATAATATATATATAATTATGAAACTTAAAATTACCTTCCTAATTAATCAAAAGTGAATCATTCAAAATCATTCACTTGTAATGGACCAAGATGAAAAATACCTTGTTTTTGAGGCACTAGAGTTGGTGAACCAAGTTGCTTGATTGTCAATCCTTTTGACATGCTCTCTAGTGGATGAAAAGGGATCAAAATGTCTCCAATGTAGATATATTGATCTATTTATTAAAATATTACTTAATTATGGGATATAATAACACCTAAAACCTTCTCACTTGATGGTTATTTTGAACATGAAGGTTGACTATCTAGGCTTAGGCAAAAAAGTTGTAATTCATCCTAAAAGGTAGTTTCCTCTTGGTCATCTAGGAAAATACCAAAATTAACATCTTCCTTATCCTTATCACCTTGAAAGGAACCACATGTAAGCTCATCAACCCATATATGTTTCAAAATGTCATATTTTTTTGTTTCTTGATCTAATCATTCTCCTTTATTTTTTAAGACATATGTACTGCCTTTAATGGACAATTCATCTTGAAATCAGTCAGCTTCTTCAACCTGGTATGAAATTTTATCTTCATGATTTGGAGGATGTATAGGTTGGTTTATAACTTATACTTATTCCATGAAATAATGGTATAACTACTATCATAATTTATTCTAATCCTATTTCTCCTCCATTTATTTCTCCTTCTTAGCTAACTAGTTAACTATTATAACTACATCAATCTCTGCACCTTGCTCATCTTCATCTTTAACCATACCAAATGGAATATCTTGGAACAAATAAAGGTATTTTTTACTATTAGTTTCACCCTAAATACACACTTTTTCAAGTATGAAGGCATCAATACTGCCTTTAGGCACTAATTCCTTAGTGTCAAAGACATGATATGAAGGCTAGTCGAAACCTAGTTTTTCCTCCTTTAAATGAAGTGGACTACCTATCATTATATATTCATCATAGACACATGTATTTTCCTATTGTGGATCAGTTTTTATTTTAATATCCTCCTGTATCGTTTATAAAATAGGCTCTTTCTCCAAGAGGGAGATGGAGGGAAAAGTGAATAAGTTCACCTTGCTTGTAGCTTAAAAGATTATCTTTCCAAATAGGGACCTTGAAGGCCCTTTTAGGTGGTTCTTGGGGAAGGTTGAGAGAGTCATGGAAATAATTAATGGCAAGATCATTAATTTGAGCTAACCCTTCTTCCTTATTTTCCTCAATAATTAAATATTCCTTATTCTTTTTACTCTCCTAAATTGATTTCCATGAGGGGAATGTATAAGGCTTAGCCACCTTTTCCTCCTATTGAATGGGTGTAGGAGAGGGTGGTTTCATAAGAGAGGGTATGACATAGTCAGGGTCTTGGGTATATGAAAATATCCATGATGGGATGGCTTCATATTTTTAAGATGAATGGTCCTTAATTATTTTCTTGACTCTTGGCAGGGATGAGTTTTGATAAGGTGGATTAAGGGGCTATGTTTGAGCATAAACAAGATTAAGAGAGATAAATTGGGGTTTAGAGTTGTCTATCCTCATTCCTAATAATAATTGATAGTCATTTGATTTCTTAGATTAGTTTTACCTAACCAAGCACTCTTCTTAAAACCTCAACTCCTGCTCCTAAATAAAAGCTTAGTGTTTAAGATTATTTTGTTGCCTATAATACTCTCTTATCTTTTTAATCTTTCCTAATTATTTTTTAAAATAAAGTCTTATCTCCCTAAAAATCTTTTTGGTTGACTAGAGGGAGACCAATTTTTACAAGGTTGATAAATTTATTCTTGAGGGAAACTTGAGGGAATCCATAAACATTTCTAATATGGTATGAAGGATGTTGAGGTAGATAATAAGCATAATGATCAAAATATGGTTGATTGTACATACTAGGTAATGATGATTAGGAACTTAGGTTTCTTACACTAATTGATTTAAAATCAGAGTCACCATTAATGTCTACACACATGCCTCTAAAGGTTGATTGGATTAAGAGAAAACCAAAAATATTCACTTAGTGAATAACATAGTAGTCCTACCAGGTGTGCAAGAAATTATTGTAGTGATTTAGTTTGAAAAATTAGAGAGGGTTCTTTAGGATCTCTCCAAATAAGATACACAATGGGAACAACCCTAGGGTATGGGTATCCTATGGTGATGTTGAACCTTTGGAGAAGGTCAACTTCCTCTTGATGGATCACCTAAACTAATTTTACCACTAGGAAAAGGGTTAGAAATGTGTAAATAGGGATCATAAGAAATCTAACAAGGTGATGCACAAAATTTAAATGAGACACTCATATTATTGAACCCACACTATATCAAAATAAGATAATATTAGCTCACACAATCTCACAAACTAGCTAATTGCATAATTATTTGATGAACTAGGCTCACCAAGTAATCAAAGAAGAAAAGAAGAATTCTAAGACTCACACTAAGAATTCATCAATGGAAAAAGAGCATGAATTCAAACCTGTAAACAACCTGAAAACACCTTATAAGAGGCAATAAATAGGGACAATGTCCTAAGAATAATCTCCTTCATAAGTTCATCATGTACAAACTTACTAAAACATTAGTCAAAGGCAAGAGATAGGTAACACATTGCCTTATTTCATCAAGAGCTAGTTATTAAAATTTTTAATAGGGTTTAACCTAGTCAAATGAGGATCTCTTGCTCTTCAAAATTAAAGAGAGGGAGTCAAAAATATCTAAGAGAGAGTTAAAATATGGAATAAAAACAAGATATATAAGCGAAAGGGGATAAGAGAGAGGATCATGCCATCATTCATCAATAAATGAGCTACCACTAGTATTCAATGAATGCTCAACCACCCTTTTAACTAATCAAGACTAATCCATCATAGATAAATTAAACTTTGTTTATCCCAATATCTCCTAAATTTTTGATTGGATGAGAAGCATACTAAAATATAAAATTTTATTAAAGAGGATGAGTGATGATCTTGCTATGAAGAAAATATTTCAAACCTTGAAAATCTATTAAATTACTAAACTATAATTTATAATCCCTAAATCCTTCTCTTGGATTTTTATACCATCTTCCACTTAGATTGCTTATAAGGAAAAAATAATCATATCTTTTACCTAATGGAGATATGACTATATCTACCTTGAGAAACTATAGGTACCTACATGTCAAGAAAATGACTATTTTAGAAGACAAGACACTTCTTAATTAATTACATATCTACCCATACTCCTATATCTAAGCATATGTCTACTTTAGATGAAAACAAATCCACTTATTGTTTTTCCTATAGTTATCATGTTGATGAAAACCTATAGGTTATATAGCCTTAGTATTGAAATATATTAGGTTTAAGTAAACCTATTCTACCTTTGAACCATGTGAGAGCTAAGTAATCATTGCATATGACAATTTCCTTAAAAAAATGACAAAATAGTCATGAAATAATCTTAAAACTTTGGAAAATGGGGTTGATAAATTATAAATCTTTAATCAAAGGTCTTGACTAAAATTTAATGGAAATGGAGCTTCATTATTTAACAATACTGACTGGATGACTACATCTCATACATAATGATGCTCGACTAAGCTCTAGTGGTGGTATAGCCCTTTAAAACATTTGTTTTGGTTAGACCTAGATTGTATTTATTATCCATTTTAGTTCTACTAGCTTCAAATTTTAATAATGACCATTGATCTTGATTTGGGCTTCCAAAATTATGCCATTTTTCAGCTCTACATTCATTTCATAGGACCTACAGTCAATTCTATCTGGTTCTCACTTTTATGCCATGTGGCAACCTTCTGTCCAATCTAAATTTATTGACCTCTTAACTTAATGTGTACCATCGATATACTTTTGCATAGTTTAGACATGTACCATTAATTTTTTAAATAGTTATAATGATCATGACACTTGGTATTTCCACATTTATTCTCAATATTTATTGACTTTTTGACCCTTCACTTGCTATTGATCCATTTTTGTATGATTTAATGTGTTCTATTGATCTGTCTAAACCCACTGACTTTGTTGATCATCATGCACTATTATATATTGAATTGGAAATCAAAAATTTAGAAACTTATCATCTCCACATTCATCCTTAGAAACATTTGAATCCAAATTACTACTCAACCATAACTTTAACTTGACATCCACATGCATGTCCACTCTATTTTTTAAACTTTGAATGCTTAAATATTGAGATAGAAAACTCGTCAAGAAACAAACTTTATAGAGGATATTTATGGGATGAAAACATCATCTGCATGTGATCCTTTGAATTTCATAGTTTCTTTGAACATACTTATAAACCACATAAGTGAACTAGCATGTTCATGTTTGTATGACATGCCATGATGACCTAGTTACTCTAGGGTTGTGTTAATCATCCTCTGATATGTCAAAGCTTTGAAAATTATTTGAGACCTTGTGAAAGATTATTTCATGCCCTTTGAATGATATGAACACCATGGAGACCTACTAAAAACCATTTACTTGTAATTCTAGGCCTACTTTTAAGCCATTTAATCAGTTATTAGACAAGAACTTTGCTCAGCTTTTCACTCTAGACTAGGACTTCTAGAACACTGATCTTTTTAGCCAAAGTTTTATATTTAGGCCAAAATTGGCCAACATGAACCATTCATTATTTATGTTAATGTGATAAACAATGCAATAGGTGTTTTTTTTACTTAGTATGATTAAAAAACATAAAGAAAAACCCATTGAATATATCATCCAAGTGCACAAAATGGTGAAATCAAGTATCCTTTAATTAAATTTTGTTTTATTTCATTGATTTCAACATTAATAAAAATTAAGTATATATTAATAGGAAATTATTTGATTTTAATTTAAAATTTATATATTTTATCTTAACTTATAAAATAACTAATGATTTATGGTAGGTTAGCTTAGTATATTTTTAAAATTCAAGAGTATGATCTTGAATTTTGAAAATATAAAACACTAAAAGGTAATGATATAGACAAACACCTTCATGAAAACACAAATTTTGATATTTATGTTCTTATTTTTACTATTTATGATCATAGGCATGCTAAAACTATATTACAAACTATGAAAATTTTATACCTTACACAAAAATTCAATGGGCCTTAAAATGCAAAGATGGATCTGTCTCCATTTTCATGATGATTGGTATCATAATCTGGTCTATAATTTTAAGAAACAATCTTTTCCAAATTCATTAGAAAAACATTAATTTAGATCTCTTAGTTTATAAAATTAGAAATTTGTTTTATTATAAATTTTATTATTTTATATAAATAAAAATGGTATATTATTGAAATGTTTTACCCATGACCAAATTTAAAAGGGTTCTTAGAATTTATCATGAAGGTGATTTTGGTGGACATTTTTATATAAAAATTATAACACAAAATATTTTGTGATGGATATTATTATCCTACACTCTTTAAGGATAATTTTAATTTATTTATATCATTCATGCCTTAGGTAGAGATAGGTTTCCATCTATGTATCTCAATGCAATCATTGTTAATTAAACTTTTTCAAATGGGGTATAGGTTTATTTTTAGATATCCATCATTTATCTTTTGATAGATATAGATAAATTTTGACCACCACTAATTAATTTAATAATTTTCATGATGATGTTGCATTTAATATTTTAGTCACTTCAAAGGTAATTGCATTTTTTAAAATTAGAATTTATCTCAATTTGGAGTTCCTTATGAAATCATTTCTAATAATGTTACTTAGTCCATTTCAAATGAATACTTAGAATTTGTAAGATGTTATTCAATAATTTATAATATTTTTCTAAATATTATCTTGAAGGTAATGGAAAAGTCAGTTCAACTAAAAAAATATATTTTCAATCATGAATAAAATTATTTTTGAAAATGAAAGAAATAGGTATATATAAAATATTTTTTTATGAGTTGAACATACTATAGTGAATTCTATAATTGGATATTCACCCTTTATGTTAGCCTAAGTTTTTGAAGCCACTATTCATATTAAACTCCAAATTACCTCTAAAAAATAAGTTTACTATATAATTTTGGATATTCAAATCCTATAAAACAAAGATTGAATTATTTTCTAGAATTATATGAAACAAAAGTTGCTACCTTAGAAAAAATCTAAAAGGCCAAATAAAAACTTTTAAAAAATTTGACAAAAAGGTCTCCAAGAAATAATTCAAAGTTGGTGATATTATCCTATATTAGGATTAAGGCTCATGAATATTCTGGAAATCATAATAAGTTTGAATTTTTATGGTTAGGAACATATAAAATTAATATTTAATTTGGTAAATATGTTTTCTATTTTCAATAATTTAATATAAACTGATTACTTCATTTAGTTAATGATAATCATCTTAAAATATTATAAGATTAGTTCTCTTCTCCTTTCATTTTTTGGATTTTTTAATTTCTTTGTTAGGATTTTGTTTTACTCTTTTTCTATTTGATTTTGTCTTTTATTTTGTTATGTTTTTGTAAACTCACACTCTTATATACAATGGTGATGTATCCTTCATATCAATAAGCACAAATGATTCTTCATATGGCTGTAGGTATTTGACATTTATCAAAGTGAAATATCTTAGTTTCTTCTAATTAATTGGTCTATAAAGGAATGATATTTTAAAAAATACTATCATAGAATCACTTTCTTTCATATTTTATATTTTAATCTACATTAATAATGTTTATCCAACCTAAAACTCTCAATCTTTTATTTCCTATTATTCATGCCATGATAGCTAAATAAACCATCCCTTATTTTTAAAAATTAACTACTTAGTAAATAATTCACTTAGATTTCATTCCTATGTTTTAAAATTTGAAATTTTTATTTCACACCACTCTCATACATGAAACTATCCATCAAGATCACCAATGCTATGAATGTTTTTAATACCTAGTGAAAAAAATTAAAATTATGCAATTATTCCTTTTAATGAAATTTTGTACCATATACAAAGTTTACTTGGTAGGGGGGAGTATGGGTAGGGGGAATTTTCCAATTGGATTGTTATCTTGCATTAATTATTGCATGTTGAATGCAATTTTCTATTAATTCTAGAGTGATTGTAAGTCTCCATTATTGTGTATAGTTTAAATGTAAAATTTAGTTTATTTTATTTATTACAAATGTTCATGAGTTAACATACATGTTCAGATTTGAAATAGTGAAAATAAAATTAACACTTTTAATTACCCTATTTTACTTCACAAATTCATATTTGTAAAAAAGTGGTTCATTTCTACATACATTTTCATTTTGACACAATCTATCTTAGTCAATACATATTAAAAAGATAATTTTAACCTTTGGTTTTAATCTTCAAGGAATTTGTGTTATCCTTCAATTGTTTAATAACTTCAATAGGAAAAAAGGGTCCCGAACCTTATAAAAAATAGCCCCAGGTAAAAAATGCTTCTAATGAGCCATAAATAGTATATTACTAACACTTGAATAATAGAAAAAAAACATTAAAGCAAGAAAAACAAAAATACCATTAATGACTATCAACAGTCTCAAAATTGGCAAAAAACTTGACCATATCCTTGTGATCCTCAAGGATTTCCACCTCCACATCCCTAACCTTGTCATCAAAGTCTTTGATAGCAACAAACAATAAAGCCACATGCTGAAGAGCCTTGGTAATAAATTCAACCATCACCTACCATTTATTTTGCATCTTATCCATCTTCACTTTGAACTCCATAATTTCATTAGTAGTATTAACACACGAGTAGTTTCCCTTCTTATTTTTTCCATGGGCTTAAATAGTAGCCTCTTCCATCTCCTCTGAGAGAGATTTGTTTAATTCAAAAAAATGGCTTGTTTATTCCTCCTCATGAATCGATTCATTAGGATTTGCATCTTCTCCCTCTCCCTTAGAATCCTCAAAAGACTCAGAGTCATCACAAATTTTAATTCCCTTAGGGTGAATGGATATGATTCTATCTATATAGTTAGATCTATTAACTATTGCTCCATTAGGATTCTCAACACCACCCTCATGATCACTCCCCTCCCATTTGGGGCCAGGATATAAATCTTTGACTAGATCCTTAACCTAGCTAGAGTCCTTCTTAGTTCTATCCTTCTTATAGACTTTTCCCTCATCCTCCCCATCCTTTCATTCCATTTTAGTGGGCTCCACCATACACACCTTAGTCTCCTAGATATGAGTCACAAGTTTTCGAGTGGATATCTTCAGATATTTTAGTTTGGAATTAAGGGTAGGGGTCCCAATAGGAATATTTCATTCCTCAATCTTGTGGCCTCCCTTAAAAATTTTAGAGGAGATTTTGGGAGTTCTAATGGATTTCCTATCTTTACCTTTGAAAGTAGGATTTGATGGGTTATCTTAAAATAAATATACTTTAATAGGTTTTGGTGGTCACAAGAGCAAATGGAAGTGGTACAACCTTAGAATGAGGCCTTGGTGAATGGGAATGAGAGGGGAGTTTTTATCACATGACTCCTTGGCATGATTAATAGAGTTTTATAGAGAGAATAATAGGAATAACGGGAAATGATCTCCATTATATTCCTAAAATTATTGAGCAAGGCAAAATGGTAATGATAAAATACCTTAAATTTTCCTTTGAGTTTGAAGTATTTCATAATCATGAGGCAAATTTACCCCCATGGATTTGGTAGCTTCTCACTTTCAAACCACCTAAGAAACTTCACAAAAAATTCTCTTTATCTAAATAAAATCACCATATTGTCTAGGTCTAACACCCTATTGTGTATTTAATGCTTATTTCCTTTTATGGGGATCCTCATGGCTTACCCAATCACTTCTTATAATAATTTGAACCCAATGCCTCCTAGATGGGCCTATCTAAAATCTTCCTCCTAGGACTCCACAAATTGGTGAGATATATTCTCATCATGGACATTCATAACCTCAAGGAAATATGCCACATTTAACTATTGTATAATATGTCAGACCATAAGATCTTGGAATAATTCTTTAGGGGAGGTGGGCTCTACCTTAATAATGTCACCACCCATTTACAAACCCTAAAAATTGCTTAGCCAAAGAAAAAGATTAAACAGAATGAAAGACCATTTATAAATATACCTTATATCATTAATAGGCACCTCAAAATACTTCCATTTTCTCCTAGGCCAAAAAAATCTAGAATTGATAGCATAATAATTTTAGATATTGGCATTACAATTGCCATCCTAGTTATCATCCTTAGAGAAGACCCAGACTTGTCACCTTAAATGAAAATGATAATCATATGAGATGGGGATTATGGGGAAATGAATATTCTCATGCCATCCTATCCTTTGATCATCACTCCCAACCATCACATTCCATCTCATCCTCCTCTTTGGCTAATCTATCCACTTATTAACCTGATCAGATGCCATCTTGTGCCTCCTCAACATTATTTCAAGCCAGGCTATCATTCGATCTTTCCATCTACCAATGTCTTATCTACTCAAATTTATAATAGGACCTTAATTAATATAGGCATTTCTCACATCCCTCCCATATCCTATAGGCATCTTAATGAGTCTCCTATTTAGCTCCCCTCTTTTCCTATCCTTAATCCTCCTCTAATGAAATTGGAAAATTAAAATCCTATTCGCACCATATTGAGTTTGAAATTCAAAAGTTTTAGACTCCTCAACAAAATTATTTCCTTTCCATAATAAATATCCACCTCTATTAATCCAAAGAATGTTAATGACATGGAGCCTATAATAACTAATTTTTATAGGTGCTTCCATCCTTATTAATAAGATTCTAAACTCAAGAGGCAACTTGGACACAAGCCTCCAACACTGCTAACTACTGTTGTTATTTCCCAGATTCACCATAGCATCTATGACAACACTACCTTCCCTAATATATGATAAATATTATAATACTCTAAAGAATTGAGAAATAACTAGATATCACTAATAATATCCATTTAAGTCTAACCTATACTTGCAAATCTTGAGGCAACATGCACTATAAGTTGTGAATCCCCTTCCACATGAAGATGTCAAATGTTCAAAGAGATAAAAAAGTCTAATACCCCATAACATGGATAAATATTCAAACTAAATATTGGTTTTTATGCCAATTCCCATAGTATATGTGTCCATAAACATTCTTGAATCAAATCTAATTATGCCTCCTCCACTAGCCACCCCTGGGTTCCCTTTTGCTTCCCCATCAAAGTTTAGCTTGAACCAATATTTTTGAGGCATAGTCCATTTATTTCTATTCATATCTATCCTTTTTGAATTATAAAATTGATATATATTTGGATGAATAGTCCATTTTGTCAATAGTCTCTGATATTCCTCATTGGGTGGGTTTTCAATAGATTTAAATTCTCAATAATTGATATTCTTTGCTAACAATTTGGAGAAAGTTTGGAACACCTCCAAAGGGGCTTTATAATTTTCCATAATTTTTTTATTTCACTCTTTCCAAAAATTTTAGGCTAGGTGAGGGGTAATTTATACCCATAATTCTTTAATAATCAGAGAGGTAGGTCAGAAAGGGGGTCTCCAATCTCAGACTAGAGGCATTACCCTATCACTAAAAATCCAATGCAAATTCAATCTCTGCATAGTAAGACTCCAAATGTCCCAAGTAAATTTAAATTTTAGAAGGATGTGGATGATATTTTCTTCTTCTTCCCCTCATATATTACACCTATTAGGAATTTGAAAACCTCTCTTCTTTAAGTTATTAAGAGTCAGTATTTTTTTGTGAACTAGGGCACACTAAAAGAAGTTTATTTTATTTAAAAGTTTAGGTAAATAAAATTTTTACCATAGCATATCTTATTTATGTTATAATAGTAGTCCATAGGCACTTTTCACACTAAACAAAAATTTATCATTCTTATCCAAAATCATCCGGTCTTCTTTAGGAAAGAGAGATAGTCTATAGTCAGTCAAATCCTTTTGTAGCTAAAGAGCAATCTCTTTATCCTCATCTTGATCAGTTACACAATCCATGATACTCTTCCAATTCCTAATACCCTCATTTCTACTAATATAATTGGTTACTTTATCACTAAAAAATATATAAGGTCTATCCATTAATCTACCATAACCCATATCTTTTATGGGTAGGTGATTTAAAATCTATCCTCCCAAAAGTTGACATTCCTATCATCCCCAATATTCCATTTGATACCTCTATGAAAATGGTTTTGAGTTTTGAGAGTTACATTCTAGATGATAGAACCTTTAAGAAGTGCAAGTGTAGTTAGTAGCTTGTGACCTATATCCCCATTGAAATATTTGGCATTGATGATATCACCCCAATACTTATTACCTTGAATGAGGTTCCACCCTAAATTTTTCATGAGGGCCTTATTCATGAGATGAATCATTCTCAGACCCAAACCCCCCTAGCATTTAGGAGTAAAAACCTTCTCCCAACCAACTAACACAATTCTCCTCTTATCCTCCACTTTAGACTAGAGAAATTTTTTTTAATCTACTCAATCTTCTGAGCTACATATCTCAAGATTTTGAAAAGACTTAGGAAGTAATTAGGTATACCTTGTAGTGATGCTTTAAGGAGTTGAAATTTCCATACTTGACTCAATAGAGCTCCCTTCTAGCCAACTAAATTTCTCTGTATTCTCTATATAATCATATTTTAATAGTTAGATGTGACTTTAGTAATCACAGGTAGAAGGCTAAGGTAGGTATCAAGAAGTATTGCACTAGAGCATCCGAAAGCTCTAAGAAATTTTTTGCTACAAATCCTCTAATATTTTTAGAAAATATATGTGGATTTTCTTAGAGTTAATACTCTACTCGAAGGATTCCTCATAAACATTGAGTGGTCTTTTCTATCTACTATCCTAAACCACTGAAGCAATACCAAACAAAATAGTATCATCAATAAACTATTGAATGATTGATAGATGGATAGTATAAGTAGGCTTAATAACCCTAAGACATACTTATGCCAATAAATTACAAGCATTTCTACCCATCACCTCTGCCGTAAAAATGATTAGATATGGGGAAAGAGGGTCTCCTTATCTAAGGCCTCTCCCTAAGGGAAAAAAACCTTTAGGGGAACCATTAACTAGCACAAAGAATATAACCATGGAAATGCACTCCCTCACAAAGTTGATCAGTCAGTCTTGAAAGCCAAATTTTATAAGCACCCTAATCAAGAAATCCAAAATAAATATATCATATTGTTTGGAAATGTCCAATTTAAATATCATACCTAGGGTTCTAATTTTGGAGATAGAATTAATGATCTCAGGAGTGGTGATAGTCACATCAAAAATTTGCTTACTTGGAACAAAAAAATTTTGGTTGGAAGTAATGAGTTTATCCAAGAACGGTTGTAAACAAGAGACTAAAATTTTGGTGACTATTTTATACACCCTATTACAGAGACTGATTGGTTTAAATCTGTCATAGAGGTAGATTCCATCTTCTTCAGGATTAAGGCTATAAAATTGTTGTTCATCTATCACAAGATTCTATCAGTCTAAAAGAAATCATTGGTATTGTTAGTGATATCCTTCCCTATGACATCCCAAAATGTTTGCAATAATTCCATTGGGAACCCATCTAGACCTAGAGATTTAAATGCTCCCATAGCAAAAATAGCCACCCTAACTTCCTTTTTAGTAACTAGTTTAGTTATAAGGTTGTTGTCTTCATCAGATAATATAGTGGGGATGGAATCTAAAAGGGACTCATAATATCCCATTATAATATTAACATGATTAGTATCTGAAAGAGACTCAAAGTACTTGGAATCTAACCTCCCAATTTCTTTATCATCTTCTTCCACATTCCCATTCTCATCCTTAAGTCTACCAATAGAGTTTTTTGCCTATGCCTCAGAGTAGATTGATGTTAGAAAGATGTATTCCTACCCCCCTCTTTCAACCATTATCCCTAGATTTTTGTTTCCAATAAATCTCTTCCTCCTTTAAATTCACTATCCAATCTTTAGAGAGAGAGAGAGAGAGAGAGAGAGAGAGAGAGAGAGAGAGAGAGAGAGAGAGAGAGAGAGAGAGAGAGAGAGAGAGAGAGAGAGAGAGAGAGAGAGTTATCTAAGGCTTGAATTTCCTCTGATAAATCCCCTTTCTCCATTCTAGACTAAGCTTCTAAAAGTTGACTCATAATGTTATACTTCCTTATCAATACAATCCTAAAAGTATACTTATTCCAACCCTTAGCCTTATTTCTAACATTAGCTAATATTTAAGCCAATCTATACATTGTTGATCCCTAGACATGGATATTCAAGCATCTAGCTAGACAATCTCTAAAATCCAAATGGAGAGCCCACATCATTTCAAAACAAAAGGGGAAGGGTCCTCTAACACTCCTTTCTTTCTAATTTAGCATTAGATGGTTGTGATTTGAATGCACCTTGGGAAGAGCTACCAGATTAACAAGGTTGGTGATGGTCTAATTGGAAGATATTAAGAATATGTCAAGCTTAACTTGAAAAAGACTACTTGTCTTCTATTAGACCAGGTAAAATAATGCCCTTATAAATCGATGTCCATAAGGCTAGTATTGGTCAAGAACTCTACTAGATCTAACATGCTATCACAATAGTCCATCTAACCCCACATTTTATTAGATGGATAAAGGGGGGAGTTCATATCCCCTACCACCATCCAATTGGTTCCCTTAGAATTTTTATTCCTATTTGATATATTATCCCATACCTACTTTATTCTAATCTATGTACTCATGGTATAGACATTGACCAAGGACCACTAGATAAATTTACATTGAAAGGAGATTTACATATAATTCTTGGAGCAAGACACCACCTTCCCTTAAAAATTATGACTCCATATAGTGGTTATACCTCCCAAAGCTCCTTGAGCTCCACTAATGCCATAATTGACATTGGGATAGATGTTTTTAATTTCTAATTTAAAGTTATCCTTAGTCACCTTGACTTCTTGAAGTAACAAAATATCCACCTTATTATAAAAATTATAGTTCTTAATAATCAACAACTTACTAGGGATATTAAACCCTTAGATATTCCATGAGATAATATTCATTTTTTTGTTATTTTAGGGGGAACCACCAAGGTGGTTTGCCTTCCCTATAAATTTCCTTCTCCATCTCTCTCTATCTTGTTTGGATGAGTGAGGGTCTTCCCCTACTATTATCTACACCCACATCTAATATCTTTCTACTATTACCCTTCCCTTTCTTCTTTGTAGTGGACTAACCCTCCAAGTCCTCCATACTCTTACTAGTTCGTACACTTGGGGATGGGGAGAAACTTTTATCTAAAGTGATTTTTCCCAATTTAAAATCTCCTCTTATTTCTTCAAGGCTTCAAACATCCTAGGCATCTCCCATCAGAGTCTTCTCCATCATTTGAGGTTCTAAAGACTGGACTATCTCACTTTGTTCCTTTTCTTTAATTATACCATTCATGTTTTCCACTTGATTGATAAATACTTCCTTAATCATTATTTATTTTAAGCCTTGTTTCTCCCCACTAGAGGTCATTACCTAGAAATCTCCTAAAGGTATGACATCCTCCTTCTCCTTTGACCTCTTATGGGTATCTTCCACCAATATAGCCACCTTAGGATTCTTTTCGAAAGAAGCTAAAGGGAAATCCAAAATTTTAAGGATATATTTGTAAAAGAGATAGTCCTTTAAAGCCTCTACCAGATCCTCCTGCATATATTTCTAAAGTGGGGGACATTTTAGGGCCTTACACTAGGTGAATACATGATCCAATTTCATATATTTTTGACAAAACACTCTAGAGTTCTCATAGAGAATACTCTAGTTCCCTTTCCCATATTTATATTTTATGATGATGGAGGTGGGGAGTGTTTTGAGGATGTCTAAATTATAATACAATTTGGCATAGACTAATCTTTCCTTAGATTTCATAACTTTTTCAAGAGTCACACAATCTCCAAAAGAATTTCCTATCCATGAAAATATTTCCTCATCCCAAAACTCTAATGGGAGGCTTGGGAGCCTAACCTAGATAGAAACCAATTTGTTAAGGTCTACTTTTGGATCAAAACCATGGACCTCCAACCAATATTGACAATAGATCCTGTTAAGTGGTAAACTTAAATAGAAATAATCCACCCACCATAGTGCTAGTTGAGACACTTCCCTTTAGAGCCTATTTGGTAGCAAACCCATCTTCTCACCAAGTCAATATTGGGCATGAAAGTGAAGAATATCCCCACAAGTGTGTTCTCTATGGATTAGACCAACCTTAAAAGTTTTGGTTTTGTATTTTTAGAGCCTTAGTTCCCTTATAGTTGGATAGTATTGGGGCACTAATAGAACATAAACTACCACTATGAGTAGTACCCACAAGGGCCTCCTTCCATTAGTTAGATCTAAGATCTAAGGGTAGAGTCACATGCTCAACATGATTACCCATTCAAGAACAAAATATCTAGGTATAGGAGGGGGATCTGATTCATGGGCCCCCCCCTCGAGCTGTCTCCATCATTTCCTACCTAAAACTAGTTTCAAAAAAGCTAGAAAGTTGTAGAGTAATAATTTCAGACCTTAACACTAAAGTAACATATTTCAAAAAATAATTAGTTGAATTAGCAGTATGGGAGAGTTTTCTTGGAAGAATTATGATGAATTATTAAAGTTTAATAATAATATTAGATTTTTTTTACAAATTATTAATTTTTAATTCTTATTTACATAATCTAAACGTATATTCATTCTACTATCAAATCCTAAACCTAAGAATATTGATAACTTATTAAGGATTGTTGGCCAACTCATAGTTGTTAATGTACCACATTAAACAAGCATGGTTTAAATGGTTGATCACATGGCATTGGAATGCCACCATTGGGATTTTTTTTATTAAAGAGTTAGATTAAAATACATTTACATGCCACTTTGGGCAATTCCTAGCATAAACTATTAAACTTGAATGAAAATCTTGAGGTCGCATTTTTGAAGGTAATGGTTTTAATGTGATCTCCTATACACTTTGATACACAAAATTTTAAATTAATGTTTAGTAAATATTTGAGATCACCTTCAATCTTGTTTTAGCCTCACACCAATTATTGCTTATGTTAATTCAATGCTTAAATACTAAGTTTAATTGTATTTATTTTAGAAATAATGAAACATAGATAAATAAAGTGGTGATAAAGTTGGCAGAATCTCTAAATTTGAATTATAACATAGACATAGAGGATGTTTTAACCATCACTACTCATTGGAACAAGATGAATGTACTTATCCATATATAAAATTGTTCCACATTTATTGAAACATTAAAATAGGGTATATGCATTTGGATAGTCTCATTTAGCCATTCACATAATTTTATAATATCCTATTCATAATTTAGGATCTAATGGTTTATTTTTTCATGGTATTTGTTGATAATATACATTCTTTCATCATATTTATTTTCTGCACATTTTTATTCATTAGGTTGGCATCATTTATGATAATTTGTGAGAATTTTGAGTTCATATAGATTTATGCATTTAGTTATTATTGGAATATAACTTTTTTTTTTTTAGAATTTATAGTGAACCCACTAAAAGAAAATTAATTTTATTATGTTTTATTTAAAATATTTGAAAGAAGTGTTAATAAATAACATACTTATATTTGAGTAAAAAAATGGAACTTATGTGTGATGGAGATTTTCACTTTTCATTCATGCTTTTGTATTCTTTTCAGGCCAACATACATTCAATTTATAGACGTCAATGTTGCATTGAAGGGTTTAGTTTTAATATAATTATTGCACTCATTATTTTCATTTTTTAATCTCTTTCATGTGATATATACTTTTTATATATAATTTTTTTCATATTATTATCAGCTAAGATGAAACATTATTAAGTTTCATTTAAATAAAATGGCTTTCTGTATTATTTTTATTTCTACTTATTTTCAGTACATAAGCCATTATTTGCACAAATTGAATTCAATCTTAGTTTTATAGAGTCATTGCTTTTGTCTTAGTTTGATTTCAGTATTAACTTTTGATATGATAATTGACAATCTTGTTGAACTTAGTTTAGGGTTTATCTAAGACTTGGATTTAAAATATATGATTTTATTTTGAGTTTAAGTTATGCTCAATATTCTACACTTAATTTTGAAATATTTGTTAGTACTCAATTCATAAGTTGGTTCTTTCACTAAGGATTTTATTTTCAGTTTGTACAACATTCAAATGTGATATATTTTATTCCATAAAAATAAGGAAATGTTTTTTAACTTTTAATAATTAATAGAATATTCAAATATTAAGCTTTTCATGCAATATTTATTGAGATTTTTATAATCCTATATGTGTATTTAGATATAATTTTGATGGGTTTTCATAAAATAATAATATATGACTCAATTATTTCTTTTAGTCTATAATTTTATTTCAAAATATGTCAAGATGATTGCAAGGATATTTTATTTATTTTGAAATGTTTTTAGTTGTTTCAAATATGGTAGTTTCTTAAAATAATGTTGAATATTATAAAATTTTGGGTTTCAATACTTTTTAATAGGAAATGATTTAGTCTAGTTCTAAGTGATGTTGAAATTGTTATAAGAATTTTTTTTTTTGAAATGTCATACATTTTATTTAATTCATACTTGACATTCCACAAATTTTAATGAATTTCTAAACTATTTTAATTTATTATAACTAGTTTACATACAAATTAAATACAAGAGAATATAAAATGTTGGAGTTTTACATTTTACATGCAACAGGTTGTAGTTTTAAAACATATTATTAATTTGATTCAATGATTATTTTGTAAAACCTTAGAGTGAAAATAACTGACATCCATATTTTACAAAATCTTGAAGTGTCTAAAGTGATATAAGATGATTTACTAGCTAAGTGAATATATAAGTATGCCTTGGTCTATACCAATTTATTGAAATTCATATATAATTTTTTATAAAATTGAATTTGCATAAAAAAATAACAAAGTTTTTTGTATGAATATTTAAAACAAGATTTTATGATTTTTGAAAGACTTAGAATGAGAGTGGAAGTTTTATTGTATTCGAATCAATTATTATCAATGAATGACTCATAAATGTTATCACAAAAGGTTTCAAATATAATTTTCTATAAATTCAATTTAGTTTTCTACTTCAAAAAAAGAAATCATACATATCCCTTTTCATCTATTTTCATTTGGTTTTAACTTATAAATATCTGTTACATTCTTAAAATTTTACGACTATATAGTGATAAATGTTAAATATCTCTTATATTTTGTTTTTCATAATATAGAGATAATATGTCAGGTTTGATTAATTTATCTCAAAAATATAAGATAAATAATAGATGGGGTAGAAGGATCCAACAATAGGATAATGATTTTCATGTTTGGGGTAATTATTTATAGAAAACTTATATGGTCAAAATGATCGTTAGTGAATTTACGTGAATTTTCAATCATGACATTCATATCTCCTTGCACTTCAATGTTCATGAACCTAATTTGTGGAATGTTTGGAATATGCTTGCTAGTTATTCTCTTCATTTTTATGGTATATGAGGTCCCTACAAAGGAAATTATGAAATCACACTTAGTTGATGTAGTTCATCAATTCCTTGCCAAATTTTTAATGAACATAATGAAATGTCTACACATGTTGATATACCCTATTAAAATACTAATAAATCTCTAGTTTCCATTCCTCTTTAAAAAAACTTCTTGTAGTCATAAATTAATTAGAATCCATTACACCTTTATATTGTAACACATGTACTCAAGAGGATCATGTTAGAGATAAAAAATAAATACAAAGGTTTCATTAGAGTGGAGTTACTTGTAACAAATATGAAGTATAAAATGTATTAGAATAAACATGGGTCACCTTTGATAGACTTGATTTTATGTAATCAGTATTTTTTTGTTGATTAATATTTAGTTT
Source organism: Torreya grandis (assembly GCA_037957365.1). Classification (NCBI taxonomy): domain Eukaryota; kingdom Viridiplantae; phylum Streptophyta; class Pinopsida; order Cupressales; family Taxaceae; genus Torreya; species Torreya grandis. The sequence goes on from JARHVA010005392.1 coordinate 431,812, forward strand.
ATAAAGTGGGTATTTTTTATTAGTTTATGTTTATCATGGTATTTGTTTTATTTTGAGATGATAATTCAGTCTAGTTATCTATAAAATGTGGTATTTTGATATATTTTTATCACATCCCAATTTATCTCTAAGCTTGATAGCCTTTTATCCATGGATTATGATGGTTTTTAAAATGATTAACTATTGTTTAATTAAGCTTTATATCATATGCTATTTATGGGATAGTTATATGTTTCTTATATTATATGATTAAAATTGCTATAAGTTACCTATATTTATATATTATTTACATTATGATCATGTTGTTAGTTTATAAAACACTATTTTATGGATATGTGATGATATTATAGGCTAACTACCTTCTTTATTGTGAGTTGTATGAAAGATAGATTCATCCCTCAGAATGTCATGGAGGGAGAGCATCATCTGAGATGATGGTGTAGATGGAGATGTTGGGGGATGATAAAAGAAAATCTAGATACCTACTCACACACCACATTAGAATAATATGTTTTGTGTTTATCTGATTGATTTAATTATCTGTAGTATGTATTTAATTTATGAAATATATATATTCATGATTTCATCTTATTTTCTATTTGAGGATTATGTGGATTTAGTTGTGTGACTGCATTAAAGATAGTTGATTTTATTACTTGGATTGATTGAGTGTGTTATAAATATTTCTT